>JBBBVM010000006.1:1953961-2522247 GCA_037355625.1 Petunia x hybrida | reverse complement strand
CCCAAACCCCGAACCCAAACACGGAACACGTCACGCCCCTGGTCACGTGGCTTATGTAAAAGTCAAAAAGTTTGAGCGGAAAATGGAGCCCAAATTTCCCGCCTCACTTAAACATTAACTTTAATATTTTAAAACAAATCCCCAAATATATAAAAGCTGATTTAACGATTCCCCAATCAATTTCTAGAGAACCCCAATTTACCCCAATTTCTAACCTAACCCACCCAATTCTTCAAAACTTTCTCTTTCACGACCCCTCTTTCACCAGCTGAAAAATCAAACAACTCAAAGAACATCATGAGTGAAGATTCGTCCAGCTCCAACGTAGCAGCGGAAGCCGATATCTGTTTCTGCGGCAAAAGCACGAAGCTGAGGACATCCCGCACTAATACAAACCCTGGCCGCAGATTTTGGAGTTGTAAAACTCCAAAGGTGTGTTACTCATACATTATATTTCTATTTTTGTTTTTGATTATTTGTTAATGTACTGATTTTTTCTTGGGTTTTGTTAAATAATGCAGTCAAGTGGTGGGTGCGACTACTTTCGGTGGTTTGATGGTGGACCACTGCCTGTAGCAGCATCGAGTGTGATTGGGAATCTGGTTAGAAAGCTTAAGGATACTGAAGACAACTGTGTTTTACTGAGACAACTACTGAGTGAATGTGAAGAGCAGAATAGTTTTCTGAAAATCATGCTGAGGGATGCTGAAATAAAGTTGAAAGAAGCTGAGAAGAAGAAGGAAGAAGCTGAGCAGAAGAGTCATCGACTGAAGGTGTTGATTAAGTCGATGGTAGCTGGTTGTGTTATCTGCTCCATTTTTAAAAGGATCTCCTATTAGTTCGCTTCTTTTAGTATGTGTATTATTTTGATACTGTGTAAATTTTGTTCATAATCCGGATATGCGTATTATTATTTTGACGCAATGTAAACATAAGGTCAATCGTTTGGCCGTTTTTGTATAAAGGCCAATACCTTGGCCGTTTATGTATAAAGGCCAATAACTTGGCTGTTTTTGTATAAACTTAAGGCCAATAATTTGGCTGTTTTTGTATAAAAGCATCGATATTGTAATGTAGTCGGGAAAGCTCTGTTTTGTTTCAATTATAAAAGCTTCGTTATTGTTTGAGTTGCGAGCACATAAGGAGAAACATGTTATTAGTTGCAAACCATAATTGAAACATTGAACAATGAAACATGTTATTAGTTGCAAACCATAATTGAAACATTGAACAATGAATGAAATGAGCTCTCTCCTAACAAGTACCCTGCATTAATAAACCCACAGTTCATGTCCAAAAATAAGGTCAGCCACCATACACTTGTCTATGACTATAACCAGGAGATAACCAGAGATAACCATAATAGAATATACTAGACTGTCATCAATAGAATATACCTTAACAAGTTTAAAGTTAACCAATCATTCAACTTATACAAAACCAGGAAACCAATCATTAATACTGAACCCGTCAAACATTATATGTACCAATATTCTCTGAAGGAAACTAAACTTTCAGACTTGCAAGAACTTCATTCACAACAACACCCGGTTCATCCACATGCAATGCCGCTTGTGTCTCGCGATTTTCTTCAACAATCTCTTCATTTCTAGCTTCTTCAACAATCTCTGCATTGTCTCCTTCTTTAGACATCTCTTCATCGACCTCATTACCTTGAGCTTCATTTCTGGCTTCTTTAGCATCTGCAGTCCTCTCTTCATCTGCTCCATGAGCATCATGGAAAACCTCTTCTTCTTCATCGACTGCCGCAGCTGCTTCTCTCACATCTTCATTCTTCTCCTCATCATTATTCCCTTCTTTTACTACAACTAAAAGGAAACCCTTAGAAACTGACAAAAATAATCAAATTATCATTAAACTGAATATAGATACCTTTCTTTTTCCTCTTCACAAGCTTCCTTTGCTTGAACAGCTTCCTCTTCATCAAGTTCCTGGACTTTGTTTTCCTTTCACTGTTCACCTTCTTCTCTTTCAACAATTTTAAAATCTCCTCACTCACCTCCAACATTCTTGTCAGAACACCTTGCACATGCCCACAGTGCCTGCAAGTTCCCCTGCTACCACCATCAACACCATCACCAGCACCATCATCACCATTATCAACATCATCAACCCTGTCTTCCTGGCTTTCAGTTTTGTGCATTTCATCAGCATACTCCTCCACAATGTACTTAATCCCAGTGACCCCCTCCAGCATAGCCCTTACCCTGTCCAATGCAGGATCCTCGACCTCATCAGCATGAGGAGAGACAAATTTTTTGCAACCCTCAACTTCTTGCACTGTTGGGATCAAGAAAGGGTGCAAAACCTGTCATCAAATGATAAAATAATTAATAAATGAATTATTCATTAAATGATAACATAATTAACAAATTGAATAGGTACATACCTGTCTGGCTCCTTGATGGCCTGCATCAGCATCTCCCACATTTCTTCTTGTATGCTGCCACCTCAGCATCCTTGGGATTGGCAAGGGGGACTGTTAAGATTTCCCAGCATTACGGCCAACCAAAGGCACAGCCTCATATATCCATGCCTGTCATGGATGCCACAGTCACATTACTTATGTTTTCACACAATCATTCTTAATAAAACTGGAAAATAAAATAATAATACTTACAAGGAAGGCCCATGGGAATCCAAACAGTGCATAACCAGCAGTTTTGCCCTCTAAATGCTGTCGATGAGTCTTCGCAAAATCCACTTTATTGTAGAGGTAGTCCACTTTCAGGTCATAACAAAGCCTGCCCCAGGAGTAATTGCTGAAAAAGTCCAGGTAATCCACACATTGGATCCACCATTTCTCAACATTTTTAGTTTTGTCCCTGGCCATCAGGACAGTATGGAGGAACCACAGGAGAGCCAACTTCAGCTTCTCTTCCTTAGAGAACTGTCTCTGCTCCATCAAGTACAGTAGATTTTCTGCCCTCACATCCCCACCACCACAGACCTTCTCTACAAATCCTTCACCATTTGCCAAGAACTTGGCCTTCAATTTGGTATCCAGCTCTTGACAACAGTTTAAGCCAGTCATCAGGTAGAACTCCCTCAAGCCAAAACAGACTGGCTTGCCATCTATTAAGAACCACATCTCATGCTTTTTCTTGGACTGTCTAATAGTCCTCAAAAGCACTGAGTGCACCAACTGACCATTGAAGGTCCAGCTCTCAGAAAGGTTTAAGAAATGCCCAAAAACTGATCTCCTAAACATCTTTTCAAGACCCATTTTTGCCAACTTGGTCTTGAAGTCATTAAATTTTTTCACTGAAGATCTCACAGAGATCTTTGCATTAAATGATTCAAACCTGGACAACCAGGTTTTGAACCTAAAGGTACTGACATTAATGTCAATCACCTTCTATGGAATGCTTAATCTGTCAAGAGGATGCACATCCTCTTCATCATCCTCATCTCCCTCTTTATCAACTCCATCATCTGCTCCATCATCCCTCTCACCAGCATGATCCCTATCAACCCCTTTATCAACTCCATCATCCCTATCACCAGCCTGATCCTCCTCTCCAGCACTCTTCCTACTTGCCTCCCCAGGATCATCCTCATCCTCATCATCATCAGTCACAATAGTTTTTCATCTTCTTTTTGCTGCAGCAGCAGCACTACTACCAACTCCATCTTCAGCTTGAAATCTGTCAATCTGATCAAAGGTATCAGCAGATACACCTTTTGAACTCAAGTTGTCACCCACCTCTGTTTGACCAACACCAACATCTTTATCAGTTGATGTGGCATCACTGTCATCATGTTCTTCCTCCACCCTTCTTCTTTTGCATTTGACAAAATCTGAGGGGATGTTCGAAGACACCCAAGCTTCTTGTGCTGCTTTGCGCATGGACCACCTACGCGTACCTATATTTTTTTCCTTAGCTCTCCTCTTCTAAAAGCTCCGCTCTACGCTCTTCCCAAGTTCGCGGACCTTTTCCTTTCAGAACGGCGTGCTTTACCCTAGGCATTTAATCACCTAAACACAACACAGTTTTACAACAAAAGTTAAAGAAAAAACCCCCAATAATTACACCTACACAAACCACACTTTAATACGAAAGTTAAAGAAAAACCCCCAAAAATTAAACCGTAAACCAGAATCGAAAATTGCGTATACCTAGGTAAAATAACAACACCATTGCCCGAAATCAAGATGTAAAGATGCAGAATAGCCATTAATCGTAGAAAATATAAAGTTAAATTTCAAATAAAAACCCTAACAAAATCTCGATGCGTACCTGTTTATGCTGTTCGTCGATAATGTGCTTAACCCACAGAGATCCTTTAAATAACTCAAAAAAGACACTCACAGCAGTTGAAGTCGTGCAGACAGTTGATAGAGAGAAAATAGGAGAAGTTGAGCGTGAAAATTGGAATGGAACGCAGTGGTGTATGATCAACCAAACAGAGGAGATGTAGTATCCGTTATTGTTTAAATTACCCGGGTACTTTTTTTTATTTCAAAAAGAGCTCACAAGTTTTTTTTTATGTTTTGCACCCTAAGGAATTATTGTTTTGCACCCACAAGTTTCTAAGAGTACTAATCCAGTCCCTGTTCCCCACTTAAACCCACTTAAGTTTTTCTCTCTCCAAAAATAAGTCAAAAAGAAATGGAAAGGTTAAACTTTTTATTCAACACTCTGCCGTGCTTAATGGTGGTATACCATATAATGCTCTATTTCCAAATAAGCCACTATTTCCTATAGAGCCCAGGATATTTGGAAGCACGTGTTATGTTCGTGATGTTCGGCCGTCTCTTACCAAGTTGGACCCCAAGGCACTCAAGTGTGTATTTCTGGGTTATTCTCGCACTCAAAAGGGTTATTGGTGTTATTCTGCTGAACTTGGCAAATATTTGGTGTCAACTGATGTGAAATTTTTTGAGACAACACCATTTTTCTATGCACCTCCTATTTCTACAAGTCAGGGGGAGGAAGATGATTGGTTAGTCTATCAGGTCACGAGAAATTTGACAGAACAATTTGATGATGTTATTCCTACACCTCCCAATCTCTCTACTGAGCACCATGTTGATGTACCTTCAGCACCTGATGCTGTGGTTCCTACACCTCCCACTCTGTCTACTGAGCACCAATCTGCTGGTGTATCTTCTGCACCTGCTCCATCTCTGCCAACTAGACCGCCAATCACTAAAGTTTATTCGAGGAGGCAAGAGACTGATGATAAATGTCTTGAACCAGTTCCGTCATCATCAGATCCTCTTCCATCTGCTCCCTCAGAAGATCTTGACCTCCCTATTGCTCTTCGTAAAGGTACACGCACTTGTAAATCCACATATGGGATTGCTAATTTTCTGTCCTATGGCCACTTATCCCCTGCGTCTAGATGTTTGATTGCTTCTTTAGACTCCATCTATGTACCTAAAACAGTAAAAGAGGCTTTGAGCCATCCTGGTTGGCGTGATGCAATGCTTGAGGAGATACATGCCTTAGAGGAAAACCATACTTGGGATTTGGTAAAGTTACCCAAGGCAAAAAAAGCCGTGGGATGCAAATGGGTGTTTACAATCAAAGTTAATCCTGATGGTTCTGTTGCCAGGCTTAAGGCTAGACTTTTGGCTAAAGGTTATGCTCAGATATATGGTGTGGATTACTCAGACACCTTCTCTTCGGTGGCAAAACTTACTTCTGTTCGCTTATTTATATCTTTAGCAACTTCTCAGCATTGGCCTTTACATCAGTTGGATATCAAGAATGCATTTCTTCATGGTGATCTCAGAGAAGAAGTCTATATGGAGCAACCACCCGGTTTTGTTGCTCAGGGGGAGTATGGGAAAGTTTGTCATTTGAAGAAGGCACTCTATGGCTTGAAGCAGAGTCCCCGAGCTTGGTTTGGCAAGTTTAGTGCAGTTGTTCGGGAATTTGGGTTGAAGAAGAGAAAATGTGATCACTCGGTCTTCTACAGGCGATCAACAGCTGGCATTATACTCCTTATTGTTTATGTCGATGACATTATCATTACAAGAAGTGATTATGGAGTGATTTCATCACTTAAGTTATTTATGCAGACTAGGTTCCACATGAAAGACTTGGGCCAGCTAAAATATTTTTTGGGAATAGAGGTCTCTAGATGCAAGAAAGGAATTTTTCTATCTTAGAGAAAATATGTTCTCGATCTACTTGCGGAGACTGGAAAGTTGGCAGCTAAGCCTCGCAGTACGCCAATGGTTCCTAATGTACATCTCATGAACGATGATGATGATCTCTTTGATGATCCAGAGAGATATAGGAGATTAGTTGGAAAATTAACCTATCTCACCGTGACTCGTCCAAACATTGCTTTTGCAGTAAGTGTAGTTAGCCAGTTCATGTCTGCACCAACAATCAAGCATTGGGAAGCTCTAGAGCAAATCTTGTGTTACTTAAAAGGAGCACCTGGACTTGTCATATTGTATAGCAATAATGGACATTTTCGTATAGAGTGTTTTGCAGATGCAGATTGGGCTGGATCCAAAATTGATCGAAGGTCTACCACAGGATACTGTGTATTCTTTGGTGGAAACTTGGTATCGTGGAGAAGCAAGAAACAAAATGTTGTATCTCGCTTGAGTGCAGAATCCGAGTACAGAGCTATGGCGTAATCTACATGTGAGATTATATGGATACATCATCTTTTAACAGAGATTGGGTTGAGGCATCATATTCCAGCAAAACTTTGATGTGATAATCAAGCTGCCCTTCATATCGCCTCAAATCCGGTGTATCATGAAAGAACCAAACATATTGAGGTTGATTATCATTTTATTCGCAAAAAGATTGAGGAAAACTTGATCTCTACTGGCTATGTGAGGACGGGAGAGCAACTAGCCGATTTACTCACGAAGGTATTGAATGGACCTCGAGTTGATTACCTTTGTAACAAACTGGGCATGATCAATATATATGCTCCAGCTTGAGGGGGAGTGTTGTAGAATGTATCTAGACTGATTTCATATCATTGTACATAACTAGATATAGATAGCAAATCCGTAGGATTCTTTCTTTTATTACTTTCCTTAGTTAGCTCCTAATGTACATGTATTAATATGGCCTGCTCCTCTTGAATAGAATACATTGAGTGTTCCTGGAATACCTTGAGAAATTACAGTGGTGAACACCCAAAGTAGGGGAATTGAAAATCGGAAAAGGGCCACATTTGCCCCTCTACTATCAAATATTGTCTGGACCAATCCTTAGTTATACTATCTGGACAGATTTACCCCTGCCGTTAGCATAGTAACATATATACCCCTATTTTCAAACGGCCAGCCACGGTGGAGTCCATGTGGGCGTCATGTCGTCTCCAACTTCCATGTTGGCCGCCATTTTTAGTCCATGTCATTTCCCTCTATACCCAAAACAATAAATTACTCCTTTAAAGCAGTCCGTCAACCTACTAGATACTGCATAATCCTCAATACTCAAAGCTCAATGATTGAACAAATTTTCAATATCACCCACCAAAATTGCATCGTGATGTGCTATTTTCAGTTATCACTGAATTACGGTATGAACATACTTTGCAAAACTCAATACGCAGTGCTTAAGCCATTGAACGTGATTCTAACATCACCCATTAAAATAGCATATATGCTAAGAATTAACATGAACAGAAAACTAGGATGGTCATAATTACCTCTCTCCAAGTCTCTCTATCTCACTCTTCTTCTTTAGATCAGCTTTTCTGCCTCAAATTCCTCTCTGCTCATGATCGATGGGCCAACGTTAAATCCCACCCCAAAGTCTGCTGCAAGGTCCCTAAAATTTGTTGGTCATTTCTTCAACTAGTCAGGTACCAAAAATCTCATAGGAGACAACAAAGACACATAGTGATACATGAATACGAACGTAAACTACAACATGGAGGTGGTCTTTGGAGAATTTTATTGTTTTGGGTATAGAGGAAAATGACATGGACTAAAAATGGCGTCCAACATAGAAGTGAGAGATGACATGACGCCCACATGGACTCCACCGTGGCTGGCCGTTTGAAAATAGGGGTATATATGCTACTATACTAACGGCAGGGGTAAATCTGTCCTACTATACTAACGGCAGGGGTAAATCTGTCCCGTATAATTAAGGATTGGTCCAGACAATAGTTGAAGTAGAGGGGCAAATGTGGCCCTTTTCCGATTGAAAATTAATGCGTTGTCTTGCGCATTTCAAGGCTGGCGTCTATTTCCAAATCCATCAACTTGATCATCAGTCAGTAAATAACATAGAAATTTAAAAGATGCCCGACTTGAAATCTTAAATGATGATTATAATATTCACAGATCTAATGATTATTTTATTAAGTGCTTTGTGTACACAGATCCATGATGTTAAATAATGCGGACGTTAATAATAAGTTGACTTTAATAGAAAACAAATGTGAGTAAGAGATGAACCAAAAGTGAAGAAAAAAAGTAAATAATTTGTGCCTAGTTGTGTTGATGTTGCAGCTGTTCATTTTGCTGCACCGTCCAAAATCAAGCTTTGTCAAACATAGATTGAGTTGTTTGGCAAAAAGTCTTCCAAGTTAGGCGCAACTTTTATTAGTTGCAAAGTCTGAAATTGTTACTTTCGCTTATGTAAGCGATGAGCTAGACAATGGAATTCTGCCACTATAAATATGGGCAGTGTTTCCTCATTTGCATCAATCCAGTTTCAGAGAGTATTAGAGAGAGACACAGTGTAAGAGAGAATACACAGTGTAGGAAAATACTCTGTGAGGAAAAATAGAGAGTGTGAGCGGTTCTATAGTGAGGTGGAAAAATTCAAAAGAAGGTTATTTCTTTTGTGAGTGTGTAGTGGTATTTACTACACGGTGTAAAAGTCCTTGCTATAGTGGAATTATTTGCTCCTCTCGGGCCGTGGTTTTTCCCTTAGTTCAGAAGGGTTTTCCACTTAAAAATCTTGGTGTCCTTGTTATTATTTTTATTCTCATTGATTACCGCATTTTCAGTACTCCATTAATATTGTTGCTATTATACCGTGAATAATATTTCTGTGTGGGGATTAATTTTCCCAACAAGTGGTATCAGAGCACAGGTGTTGTTCATTTACAGAAATACTGTTCACGACAGGCGGTATTATACTCGGTGAAAAAATGTCAGGAGTAAAGTACGAATTAGCAAAATTTAATGGAGAGGGCGGTTTCTCAATGTGGCAGAGAAGGATGAAGGATCTGCTCATCCAACAAGGATTACAGAAGGCACTGGATGGAGAGAAGCCTGGATCTTTGAAGCTCGAGGTTTGGTCGGAGATGGATGAAAAGGCGGCTAGTGCAATTAGGTTGCACTTATCAGATGATGTGGTCAATAACATCACTAATGAAGACACTGCGTGTGGAATATGGACAAGGTTGGAGAGTCTATATATGTCGAAGACGCTGACAAATAAATTATACCTGAAGAAGCAGTTATATGCCCTAGAAATGGGTGAAGGTATGAATTTTTTGTCACATCTTAATGAGTTTAATGGACTAATCACGCAACTGGCGAACCTCGGAGTACGGATCGAGGAAGAAGATAAAGCCATCTTGCTCCTGAACTCGTTGCCATGCTCGTATGATAATTTGGCAACGACCATCCTGCACGGTAAAACTGCTATTGAGTTGAATGATGTCACATCGGCTATTCTACTCAATGAGAACATGAGAAAGAAGCTTGACGGTCATGGACATGCTCTCAGCACAGAAGGTAGAGGCAGGGGTTCGAGAAACTATGGTAGATCCGGAGGTTTGGGAAAGTCCAGGAACCGGTCCACAACATCAGGTGGAAATTGCTACAATTGCGATCAACCGGGTCACCTTAAAAGGAACTGCCCAAATGTTAAAAGGGGCAAAGGCGAATATGGTGGCCAAAATAATGAAGCTAACACAACCGCCATGATGCAATATGATGACGCAGATGCTCTTCTCATCATAAATGAGGATGAGGAATGTATGCACTTGGCAGGTCAAGAGTCGGAATGGGTGGTAGACACAGCAACATCTTACCATGTTACACCGGTAAGAAATTTATTTTGCAGATATGTAGCAGGTAATTTCGGCGTAGTGAGGATGGGTAACATGAGTTACTCGAAGGTTGTGGGGATCGGTGATGTGTGCATTGATCCACGCTCAATCTTACACCATTAATGGTGAAGGGCGGTCGTCAAAGTATAATACCCGATGTGAGTCGGGGTCGATTTCCCAAGGGAACTAGCACGTTAAGTGAGAGAGTTGTAAATAGATATTCAAATGAGGTTTAGTGTTGAGTCCTAGAAGTATGATTTGTTTTAAAGAAACTATGATTAATTCTAAGTGTAAGCAATTAAGCGAGTAAGATGTTCAATATTACTAGACTAGGGGTGCAACCAACTATTAGTGATTTCTAACTAACGGGTGTCTTTACTTCACCTTCCCAACACAAGCATAATTATGGTCGAGCATTCCAATCGTGATCTCTAGAATCCTTCCGGCCTAAGAGAGATCTTTCACAACCCACTCGTCAAAGCCTTAGTTGAATGCTTAAAGCACTACTCAATGACCCGAGGAAAGGAGACCTCTTCCGAGCGTAACTCCTTTTAGATGAGTTAGTCTATATCAATAGCCTATCAACTCAAATCCTCGCCAACTCCACTATTCTACACTAGTTAATCTCTTCCGAGTCTTTAACTAGCAATGTAGACAAGAAACCCCAAATATCATGGATTTTGGAATTTTGATGTTATTGTAATGGAGAGTTGGATAATTGTTACTTATGTTATAGTTAGTGAAATAGAACAACACCCATTAATTTTCTATCACAATAGCATAGTTACACCCCTAGTTATGAGTTTAGCTACTCATAACTAGGGTTTGAATCATAGTAATAAAGATGTAATGAAAAGATGAAATCATGTTGGACATAAGTTTGAATTGATATATGGAATCAAGATTCAAAGTTACAAGATTAGAAGCTTACAAAATGATGTTAAACCTCTACTTGGCTCTCAAAATCGCCTCAAACTCAATGTCAAAACGTAGAATAGAATGCCCCTTCAAAACTTAGATTAAGCTATTTATACAAGCAGGGAGAATTTGCACAGCACAGTAGAGTAGGCGGCCAGCCTACTTTAGTAGGCGGCCAGCCCCTTTTTTGGTCAGTCTCTGGATTTCACTTTAGGCGCCCCGCCTCTGTAAAGTAGGCGCCCCGCCTCTTTTCTGATCACTCTCTGGATTTCCTCTGGGCGCCCCGCCTCTGTAAAGTAGGCGCTCCGCCTCTTTTTTTCTCATTCTCTGGATTTTCAGTAGGCGCCCCGCCTCTGTAAAGTAGGCGGGGCGCCTCTTTCTGGCTTCAACTTTTCCAGTTCTTTCTTGATGTCCTTTTCTTTCACACTTTGGCTCGCATTCTTGCTCTCTAGCTTCAATCTTCGACGAGTATCCTTGTGAATTCATTATAACCTGAAACTAAGCGATTCATGATGTTAATAACACAAAATGTCGCTTTTGGATTCAAAAACGTAAGTTTAGCGTAGTCTTTAAGTTGGTAAAATACCAACTTATCAACTCCCCCAAACTTAAGTCTTTGCTTGTCCTCAAGCAACTCAAAATCAAAGAGATCAAATCATGCTTCAGTTAAAGCTCAAGACTCAGTTATGTTCCTCGATTCAAAGTTATGAACATCATTTTGCGTTAATGAGTCAGTTGATACTAACTAGTCTCAATCACTCCCATGGACATTTGACAAGCACTGCTCATGTCTAATCAACAACGGCTAGAGGAAACACATGACTTTCAAGGCTTGCCTCAAGGTCGTCAGCTTGCTTCACTTGTTTATGCTCCTTATCATGCACCTGAACTTGTGCTCAAGACTCACTTGCTATTCTCACCGAAAAGAGTAGAGTCCCTCACTCACCAAAAATATTTTCACAAAAATTCTTTTGGGACTCTTAACAAATTGAGCTCTCACTCTCGCAAGAAAATTTCATGTGTGCTTCTCGAGAACTCAAAGACTTGCCCTTCTTGTACTTCTCCACTAATGTAGGCTCACTTGACTCAAAATCAATTAGGACTTGACAGGTTGTAACGTAGGCTTTTGGTTTAAGGTGTGGTAGATTTGGCTAATTAGTGACTAATACCTCCATAGCACTACATCATTTCATTTTCTTTTGTGCAACTTTTCTTTCTTTTCATTAGGCTCATCCTACTCTTCTTTTGGAGATGGTGCCAATTTAGTCCCTCCTTTATCCAATACTTCTCTTTTCTTCTTCTTTATTGCCTCTCCTTTTCTTTCTTTCTTTTTTTTTTTTTTATATATATATGCATACTTTGTTTCTTTTTCTCTTTCTTTTGTTTCACTTTTCTTCTTTCTTTTATATATTTCAATTTGACATTCGCCATGGATTTCCAAGCTTTTACCATCTCCCCCAAACTTAGGTTTTAGCCTAAGTTGCACGTTTTTCAATGCAAACATGGAGGTTAGGGCCAAAAAGAGGGTCGGTGCCTTAGCACACAAGAATTGGCTCGGGTTTCAATTTAGTGACTGCCAAATGAAAGGTTAAGGCTCAGAGGGGCTAACTGGGGTGAATATGTACAGGTAGGCCATTTAGGATAGTAGCGGTCCAAGGAAAAGCCTAAAATCATGTTTCAAGCCAAGTTCACCTAGGATTTCGTCTCAAAGTACACTAAAGGCAAGCTTTAAACTCTCAATTCACCCACACAATTTATTGAACAAAATGCCTCACCACACAAGCAAGTGATTTCTCAAGCACATTTTTCAGACACACAAGACGGACATTTACTCGCAAAGCATGCAATGGTCCAATTTGGACCACGCCAACAACTCAATAAGCCAACACAAGAACTTCACAGTCTACAACTCTAGCTATATCAATCAGAACATAAGCTCACTTGTCATTTGCCATGAAAATGAAGAAACATAAGACGGTATCACATGAATCACTACTGCATTTCAAAAGGAGTTCAATGTACATGCTTGGTTCAAAGAGAACCTCCGGAAAGAACCAAGTGAAGAAAACCGGAGGCTTATTTAAAAAGAAAATAACTAAAGCATCTTTGGAACATAACTAAAAATTAAGCTAGACTAGCAACATAAAGTGTATGTACACCAAAAGTGGTTCGAATGTATACATGGATAGCATATAACACACAAGTGCAACCCAATCCAAAATACACATATACATTCGAACCCCTCCCCCAACTAAAAACTCTAGCATCGTCCCGCATGCTAAGTAGACAAATGAAAGACAAAAGGGGGGTAACAAAGGGACTCCCTGGTGGTGCTCAAGCAAGACCTTTGCCTTTGCCCGCTACAGAGGCAAGTGAGGGCCCAGCTGGTGGTGCCTGTCGTCTCTCAGCTGTTCGGCGGGCTGACTCAATAGATCTCCGTGTAGCAATGTCAACCTGCATCTCCTCGGGCAACAGGGTGAGGTCACCAACAGTCCCTGAGACTGGATCAAAAGCATCATCCTCAATATCGAAGTCCATGGCCTCAGTAGCCTCAATGTCCTCGAGTAAGTCCTCGTCTTCTTGTTGCTGAGCTTTCTTTGACTGTTTGGTTGGAGGCTTAGAGGCCTTTGAACTAGACGCTCGGTGTGCAACTGAAGACGGCTGTGGTGGTAGTGAAGAGGATACCAAAGGAGCCGGAGCAGCTGGAGCAACAGTAGAGCCAAGTGCAGCAGCTGGAGCAACAGTAGAGCTAAGTGGAGCAGCTGGAGTAGCAACTGGGTCAGTGGCCTTAGCAGAACCCCGTCGAACATAAGTAGCAACTAGGGCAGTGGGGATGACCGGGCCCTTAGGCTGGGGCTGTGGAGGGCCTGAACTCTGTGAACTGATAACCCCTCCGGCAGGTACACCTAACGCCTTGCTAACCTTCTTGTCTAACATAGAGTAATGGGTAGCAAGGTCAGACAGTGAGGCCTTGATGGCACGAACATCCTGTGAATGAGCCTGAAGGGCTAATGTGTTAGCTTCCACAGCTCTGGTGTGGTTCTCAATAGTCTTGGAATGAGCCGTCAAGACTCGAACCAACTCACTAAGCTGCTCAGTAGAGACCTCAGGGGGTGGAGGTGGTGGTGGGGGCTGCACCTGTGGTAAGTTGGAAATAAGAGCCCGAAGCTCATCCAACTGGGTACCAAGATCATGCACATCCGCGGGGAGAGTGCTAGTGCCAATACCTGAAGTAAAGGGGCTCGCCTCATGCTGAGGGGCTGCCTCAGAAGTGGGTGGTACATCATCATGATCATCAGAAAGAACAGTACCTGAGGAAGCCTTTGGCGGGGAGTCCTTGAAAGCATACCAATAGAAGGCAGATTTAGGAGGTGATTTCAAGTCCCCTGGTTGCTCCGGGCAGCCACATTGCAGCAGATAATCAGTCAATGTAGAGGGGAATGCCAGGTTATCCTTCTCAGATTTCACCACTTCTCGCATGTGCTTAAGCATCTCCGCTCCCAAGTTTACTTTGATACCTTTCATCAAACAACCAATCATTACGGCTCTCTTCAAAGTTAACTTGTTATCCTGACTAGTTGGCCGCACTCGTGATATAACAATGTATTGCCAACCCTTTGCTTCAAAATTAAGGTCGGCCCTCACAATTTGAATTCCCACCTTTTTCCATTCCGGATTCGCCTTTCTACCAATGATCGGTACCAGCCACTCTCTTTGCTCTTCCCGGGACAGTTTCAATTTTTTTACATGTTGGGATGGATTTAAATGTGGAAGATCCAAGTGTGCATTTAATGCTCGTGCAGAAATATCAACATACCTACCTCGGCAATACACTCTGTTGCTCCCCTTTGCCGTGGCAGCTAGATTGGCATAGAACTCCGCGACCAATTGCTCATTTGACTCCCTTAACGGTTTCTTCAAAGCTGCCTCCCACCCGGTTGCTACATACCGGTTGTAAATGTCGGGATTCTTGACATCCACATCCTTCATGCTAATAACCCTTTCCGGATTGACTCGCTGATTTTGAAACCGTTGCACATAGAATCTGAGTGCCTTTCTTGAACAGAACTTGAATTTCATCTCCTCGTTCATATCCTCTTCACTTGACACCTCCGCTAAGGCCTCCGGCTGCCCATCTTCCTCCTCCTCTACCTCTGGAGTTTGCTCCTCCTCTATCCCTTGTGCTTGTTCTTCTTCGACTTGTTCCTGTACCAGTTGCATAGGAGGGGCAGTTTCTTGCCTTGTTTTCTTTCTCAATTCACTTCTTGATTGTGTAGCCAAGTTGACCAATGGTACATCGTCCTGTGTGTCATCATCAAGAGGAGGAGGTGGGGCTTCCGGCTTTCTTTTTACTGTTTTCTTGCCCATTGTACCTGTGGAAGCATGGAAGAATGATCATGAGTTACAACTAAAAACATTGCAAAAGGCAAGAGAATAGACAAACACCACAAGGCACAATGCAACAGTCAGCTAGCAAACAGGCGCCCCGCCTCTGTAAACAGGTGGTGCGCCTGTTTCAGTTTCAGAACAGCCCCAAACAGTGGCATGGCAGCACACAGGGAGTCTACATAGGGTACACAGATGCAGGCCAAACAGAGCAGTAGATCATGTAGTTCATAGCAGCGTAAACACCCATTTATGTCTATGGAAATTGCAATAGGTAGCATAACCCAGAACACACAATTGGGGGTAAAAACAGAGCAACAAAGCAGGGGGTTTACACCAACATTTCAGGCAGCTCATGATCCAAACTACTACTCCAAATTCTTGACCTCAATTTCCAACAACTATAGCAAGCTCAAGCATAGGTTGTAACATTCAAGTTCATTACTTATGCAATTCCAATTTCAAGCGCATATGAACATGTTTCAAAAATGCATGCTTCCCCCAACTAATGGCTCGACAAATGCGAGCTTTCAAGGCATCACAATGGCATTCCCAACACTCTAAATAATTCAAGAGACCAATTATTAGGGAGTTCAAGCCCTGGGTTCAAAATTTCACCAAAATTCCCCATTTTCAATCCGAAACCCTAACTTTCTCAATTTACCAACTTCAATACGTATCATTTAAGCTCAAGGAACAATTTTTTTATACTAAAGTAGCCTAGATGAACTACTCCTATAACCACAATTAATGTTTCACAAAGTTAAAGAAATTTAAAGCAAAAATTAAAAAAATTTGCACACATACCCGAATTTAAGCAAGAGTGAAGGTAAAGGGTGATGATGGAGTGATTTGTGTGTGTTTGTGATGGATGAAGTTGATTGTTATGGAGTGGGGTAATGATTTTCGGCCAAAGGGTCTTGGGGTTGTGCTCAATTTTGTGTTTTAAAGTGAGAAAGGAGGTGGTCCGCCTATTGTAAGCTTAAACCCGACGGGTCGGGTCTCATGGGAAAAGGGGCGGTCCGCCTCTTCTTTAAGGGCGGGGCGCCTACTTCTCTTTTTTTTTATTTTGCTGTGATTTCAATACCATGTAAGCTTACCTGGGCGGTCCGCCTACTTAGGTGGGCGGTCCGCCTATTATGCACAACAGGATTTCTTGAAATTCCCCTTGTCGTACTTCCTTCACTTCCTCGTTCCACACTTCACTCAACTCGAGTACCTGCACATGTAACAACTAATTATGCTAAAAACATGGGTTGCCTCCCAAGAAGCGCCTAATTTAACGTCGCGGCACGACGGTTTTGGCTTTTCCTCCTCAAGGTTCATCAAGGTAAATGCACGCCACTTCACCAACCTCGGCGTCGCACCCCAAATAGTGCTTCACTCTATGCCCATTAACCCGGAAAGTTCTTCCGCCTTCTCTTGATTGCAAATCGACGGAACCATAAGGGGTAACTCCTACCACCTTAAAAGGCCCCTTCCACTTTGACTTGAGCTTGCCCGGGAATAACTTCAACCGGGTGTCGAACAACAACACGACATCTCCTTCTTTGAATGTCCGGTTCCAAATCCTAGAATCATGGAGCATTTTCATTTTCTCCTTGTAGATCAGTGCATTCTCATAGGCTAGGAACCGGAATTCATCAAGCTCGTGCAAATTTGAGATTCTTGCATTGGCGGCATCATTCCAATCCATGTTCAATTTCTTCAATGCCCATAGGGCTTTGTGTTCAAGTTCCACCGGTAGATGGCAAGCTTTTCCGAACACCAACTTGAATGGAGACATCCCAATTGGGGTTTTGTATGCGGTTCGGTAAGCCCATAGAGCTTCATCAAGCTTCCTTGCCCAATCGGTTCTATTTGCATTAACCGTCTTGGCAAGAATATTCTTTACTTCCCGGTTTGAAACCTCGACTTGGCCACTTGTTTGGGGGTGATAGGGAGTTGCAACCTTGTGTTTCACTCCATATTTTTGAAGGAGGTTTGAGAAGGCACGGTTGCAAAAGTGACTCCCACCGTCACTAATGATTGCCCTTGGAGTCCCAAATCTTGTAAAGATGTTCTTTTTCAAGAAATTCAATACACTCTTGGCTTCATTGTTGGGGAGCGCAACCGCTTCCACCCACTTGGATACATAATCAACCGCCACCAAGATGTATTTGTTACCATAAGAGCTCACAAAGGGCCCCATGAAGTCAATCCCCCATACGTCAAATAATTCAACTTCCACAATGGGATTCATTGGCATTTCATGCTTTCTCGAAATTCCCCCCATCCGTTGGCATTGATCACAATTCTTGACCCAAGCATGGGCATCCTTGTGCAAGGTTGGCCAAAAGAAGCCACATTGTAGCACCTTAGCCGCCGTCCTAACTCCACCATGATGTCCGCCGTAAGGCGAAGAATGACACCCATTCATAATGGCCTCTTGCTCGGACTCGGCAACACACCGTCGGATGATTCCATCGACACACACCCTAAAGAGATAGGGCTCATCCCAATAATAGAACCTTGCATCTTTTGCCAACTTCTTTTTTGATAAAATGTGAAGTCTTCGGGGTAGACTCCCCCAACTATGAAATTGGCTAAGTCGCCATACCAAGGGATTGGTTCCCAAGACACGGCCAAGATCCTTTCATCCGGAAATGTATCATTTATCTCCACTTCTTCCTTTGGGCGACCTTCTTCCTCTAACCGTGACAAATGATCCGCAACTTGGTTCTCGGTCCCCTTTCTATCTATCACCTCAATGTCAAACTCTTGAAGAAGTAACACCCAACGGATGAGTCTTGCCTTAGAATCCTTCTTTGCCATTAAGTACCGGATAGCGGAGTGATCGGTATGGACAATTGTTTTCGACCCCACTAAGTATGCCCGGAATTTTTCAAAGGCAAATACTATTGCTAGAAGCTCTTTCTCCGTCACCGTGTAATTCATTTGAGCTCCATTCATTGTTTTACTTGCGTAGTAGATAGGATGAAACATCTTCTCCACTCTTTGACCTAGCACGGCTCCCAAAGCCACATCACTAGCGTCACACATGAGCTCAAATGGGAGCTCCCAATTAGGACTCACGATTACCGGTGCGGTTGTCAACCTCTTCTTCACTTCTTCAAAAGCCTCTAAGCAAGCTTTTTCAAACACGAATTTGGCATCCTTCTCCAAAAGTTTGCACAAAGGATTCACAACTTTGGAGAAGTCTTTGATAAAGCGGCGATAAAATCCCGCATGCCCCAAGAAACTTCGGACACCTTTCACGGTCATTGGAGGTGGGAGTTTGGAAATCACCTCAATTTTCGCTTGATCTACTTCGATGCCTCTTTTAGAAACTTTGTGTCCCAACACTATACCTTCTTGCACTAAGAAATGACATTTCTCCCAATTGAGCACAAGCCTTGTTTCTTCGCATCTCTCTAGCACCCTTTCCAAGTTTGACAAGCAATCATCGAATGAATCTCCAACTACCGAGAAGTCATCCATGAAAACCTCAAGAAAATTCTCCACCATATCATGAAAAAGAGCTAGCATGCACCTTTGGAATGTAGCGGGGGCATTACAAAGACCAAATGGCATTTTGCGGAATGCAAAGGTGCCATAGGGACAAGTGAAAGTGGTCTTGTCTTGATCCTCGGCCTCAATGGATATTTGGTTATAGCCGGAGTACCCATCCAAGAAACAATAGTAAGCACGACCCGCCAACCGATCAAGCATTTGATCAATGAATGGCAAGGGGAAATGGTCCTTCCTTGTAGCGGTGTTGAGCTTTCGATAATCCATACACACTCTCCACCCGGTTACGGGTCTAGTTGCAATGGACTCACCCTTGTCATTTAGAATCACCGTCATACCCCCCTTCTTGGGCACACATTGCACGGGTGACACCCACTTGCTATCGGACAATGGAACTATCACACCCGCATCTAGCCATTTGATGATTTCTTTCTTCACTACCTCTTGCATAGGAGGATTCAATCTCCTTTGGTGTTCTACACTTGGCCGACACCCTTCTTCAAGCAAGATTTTATGAGTGCATACCCCCGGATCAATGCCCCTTATATATGCCAAGGTCCATCCTATAGCCTTAATCCTCCTCTTCACTACTTCAACAAGTTGGGATTCTTGAGTTTTGGTCAAATGAGATGAGATGATTATGGGTAGAGTGGAGTTGGGACCAAGGAAGGTGTATCTCAAATGGGATGGCAAGACTTTCAATTCAAGCTTCGGTGGTTCTTCGATGGATGGTTTTGTTGGTGGTGTTTCTCGGTTCTCAAGGTCTAGGGATAGCTTTTTAGGTACATAGGGTTTTGATCCAAGGCCTTCCAATGCCTTCACTACCTCCGCTACACTCTCTTTATTTTCTACATCCATGTTCCATATCACCGCCGCCAACGTGTCTTCTTGACTAGCTAAGACACTCTCCTTTTCTACTAGAGCATCATCCACAACATCAACATAAGAACAAGTCGCGTCATTATCCATTGGTTGTTTCAAGGCTTTGCAAATATGAAAAACGGCCTTCTCTCCATTGAACCTAAAAGTAAGTTCACCTCTCTCCACATCGCAAAGAGCTCTCCCGGTTGCCAAGAATGGTCTCCCAAGAATGATGGGTACTTCAAAATCCACGGGGCAATCAAGAATCACAAAATCCGCCGGGAAGACGAATTTGTCCACCTTCACCAACACATTGTCAATAATTCCAATCGGACTCTTCATTGAGCGATCGGCCATTTGTAAGTTCACGGTTGTTGGTCTAGGTGCCTTGGTGTCCAATGTTTTATACACCGCATATGGCATTAAGTTGATACTTGCACCTAGGTCACACAAAGCTTTTTCAAAGTGTCTTCCTCCAATTGTGCATGGAATGGTAAAAGCCCCGGGATCTTCCATCTTTGGAGCTATATGTTTTGACACAATTGCACTCACTTGATGCGTCACCTTGATTGTCTCGAAATCTCCATACATCTTCTTGGTCACCAAATCTTTCATGAATTTAGCAATGTTGGGCATTTGTCCCAATGCATCAACCAATGGAATATTGATTGAAGTGCTTGCAATTTTCTCCCATATCTTTTTGGCATGTGTGATTTCTCTTTGCTTGTTATTCTTTTGTGGGAATGGAAGGGGGATTTTTGGAAAGGAGCTTGGAATGGAAAGGCTTTCTTTGGGTGGTGGAGTTTTCTTTGGTTTAGCTTTTTGGGTAGTGGTGTTTTGGGGTGTAGGCTTGGGAATTTCTTGAACATCATCATCATTGTCTTGTACAAACACCTCACCTTGCCCTTCTTCTTCTTGCAACACTTCATCCCCAATAGCATCATTAGAATGTTCCTCGGCACCCTCATCATTGCCTTGCATGTTCCACCTTTCATTATCATCATTCTTGGCCTTTTGATAATCATATTCATTGCCGCTTCGAGTCTTTATTGCCATGACTTGATCTTTTCCGCTCTTCTTGGGATTTACTACCGTGTCACTTGGTAGCGTACCATGCGGCCTTTGGTTGACTTGGTGAGCCAATTGACTCATTCGCGATTCAAGCTCCTTGATTGATGTTGTATGGGATGTTATGGTTTCCTTTATGCCTTGTTGATTTTGAAGCATTTGACTCATCATTTCTTCCAATTTTGTGGTAGTCTTTGCTTCTTGATCATTTTGCTTAGACGGAGGTCTTGGAGCATATTGTTGAGAAGAACCGGCTCCTCTCCCCTCTTGGTTGTTACTCCAACTACCTCTTCCTTGACTTGGCCTCCATTGCCCTTGTTGTTGATAGGCTTGTTGATATGGCTGTTGGTAGGGTTGTTGATAAGGTCTTTGATAACCACCTTGATCATACCCTCTTTGCCCTTGGTAATTGCTCACATAATTTACCTCTTCTCCTTCTTGCATTTGATAGCATTGTTCCGGATAGTATCCTTCTTGCCCATGTTGGAGAAGGGTCATAGGAACACCTCCGGGAGTAACATAACCCATTGGGGCCACTTGATGCCCGGCATTTGTAGTGTGGATATTTTCCACCTTGTGCACTCTCTTTTCATTGGCCTCCCTATCGGCCTTTGAGTTCTTGTTCATAAGGTCCACCGACGTCAATATTCTTGCCATCTTCTCATCTTGGGCTTCAAGTCTTTCTAGCATCATTGGACTAATCCCAACTTCTCTTCCCGGGTTCTTAGCTCTTGATTGCCATTCTTGAGAGCGCTTGGTCACCTTGTCTAGAATATCTTTTACTTCTTCGTACCTCTTGTCCATGGTGACACCATCACACAAGGTGTCCAAGGCGGATTGGTTCATCTTGTTCAAACCTTGGTAGAAGCTTTGCAACAACATGTTCCCATTGAAACCATGATTGGGACACCGGAGCAACCCATCTTGGAAAGCCTCCCAAGCCTCGGTCAAAGAGTCGGAGGCCTCTTGTTCAAACATGTAGATTTTATCTCTCAACGCCGCTTGCTTCCCTTTTGGTGAAAACTTTCCAAGGAATTGTTTTACCAACTCTTGCCAAGTGAAGATGGAATTTCTCGGCAACTTGTTCAACCACTCTTTAGCTTTTCCGGTGAGAGAGTAAGGGAACACTCTCAACCTCAATGATTCTTCCGACACTCTTGCCGACTTGTAGAGGTTACAAGTTTGCACAAAATTCCTCAAGTGATCATTTGCATCTTCATTCTTACTACCACCAAAGCACCCATGTTGTTCAAGACCTTGAAGAATTACATTTGGGATGCTAAAGCTAGCATTGCCATGAATAGGGGGAGGAACTATGGCACTTGCAAAACAATTCATATCAATTTCTTCCTCAACCTCCTCCTCATCTTCATAGTCTCTCATCTCTTGTTGATAGTTCCGAGCACCTCTAGCATACTCTTGTTGATAGTCTCGAGCATCTCTACCATACTCTTGGTTCCGGTTGACATTGCGAGCATTAACTCTATTGGCATTGCCCCCTCGGTTGACATTTGCTCTACCTTCATGGTTTACACCTCGACCCCCTTGGTTCATACCTCGGCCGCCTCGGTTTGCATTGTTGCCACCCCGATTAGCATTACCCGCAACACCTTCATTTCCTCCAAGATTTTCTTCTTCATTTGCTTGGACCCCCGCATTTGCTTGGCCAAAAGGGTTGTCATCATGAGGGTTCGCATTCTCCACTTGAGGGTCATTAGCTTCCTCTTGTATCTCGTCTTCATCCACTTGTTCAACATGGAATGGATAGCCCTCTTGGTTGAGTTCTACATGGAACTCTTCATCATATTGCTCTTCATAACCTTGCGGATCCCCATGTTGTTGATTGTAATAATGGTTGTAATTGGGGTTCCGCAAGTTCCGATTAGGATTTCTCCTATAAGCCATGCTTCACCTACACAAGGTAAAACCAAAACCAAAAGTAAAATGCTAGGACGAGCGAACTAAACAACTTTGATTAACTAATGCAACTCAATATTAAAACCGTAGTTCCCCGGCAACGGCGCCAAAATTTGATCCACGCTCAATCTTACACCATTAATGGTGAAGGGCGGTCGTCAAAGTATAATACCCGATGTGAGTCGGGGTCGATTTCCCAAGGGAACTAGCACGTTAAGTGAGAGAGTTGTAAATAGATATTCAAATGAGGTTTAGTGTTGAGTCCTAGAAGTATGATTTGTTTTAAAGAAACTATGATTAATTCTAAGTGTAAGCAATTAAGCGAGTAAGATGTTCAATATTACTAGACTAGGGGTGCAACCAACTATTAGTGATTTCTAACTAACGGGTGTCTTTACTTCACCTTCCCAACACAAGCATAATTATGGTCGAGCATTCCAATCGTGATCTCTAGAATCCTTCCGGCCTAAGAGAGATCTTTCACAACCCACTCGTCAAAGCCTTAGTTGAATGCTTAAAGCACTACTCAATGACCCGAGGAAAGGAGACCTCTTCCGAGCGTAACTCCTTTTAGATGAGTTAGTCTATATCAATAGCCTATCAACTCAAATCCTCGCCAACTCCACTATTCTACACTAGTTAATCTCTTCCGAGTCTTTAACTAGCAATGTAGACAAGAAACCCCAAATATCATGGATTTTGGAATTTTGATGTTATTGTAATGGAGAGTTGGATAATTGTTACTTATGTTATAGTTAGTGAAATAGAACAACACCCATTAATTTTCTATCACAATAGCATAGTTACACCCCTAGTTATGAGTTTAGCTACTCATAACTAGGGTTTGAATCATAGTAATAAAGATGTAATGAAAAGATGAAATCATGTTGGACATAAGTTTGAATTGATATATGGAATCAAGATTCAAAGTTACAAGATTAGAAGCTTACAAAATGATGTTAAACCTCTACTTGGCTCTCAAAATCGCCTCAAACTCAATGTCAAAACGTAGAATAGAATGCCCCTTCAAAACTTAGATTAAGCTATTTATACAAGCAGGGAGAATTTGCACAGCACAGTAGAGTAGGCGGCCAGCCTACTTTAGTAGGCGGCCAGCCCCTTTTTTGGTCAGTCTCTGGATTTCACTTTAGGCGCCCCGCCTCTGTAAAGTAGGCGCCCCGCCTCTTTTCTGATCACTCTCTGGATTTCCTCTGGGCGCCCCGCCTCTGTAAAGTAGGCGCTCCGCCTCTTTTTTTCTCATTCTCTGGATTTTCAGTAGGCGCCCCGCCTCTGTAAAGTAGGCGGGGCGCCTCTTTCTGGCTTCAACTTTTCCAGTTCTTTCTTGATGTCCTTTTCTTTCACACTTTGGCTCGCATTCTTGCTCTCTAGCTTCAATCTTCGACGAGTATCCTTGTGAATTCATTATAACCTGAAACTAAGCGATTCATGATGTTAATAACACAAAATGTCGCTTTTGGATTCAAAAACGTAAGTTTAGCGTAGTCTTTAAGTTGGTAAAATACCAACTTATCATGCATCAAGACAAATATGGGATGCACCTTGGTTTTAAAGAACGTGCGGCATGTACCTGATTTGCGGAAGAACTTGATCTCGGGGATTGCTTTGGACCGAGATGGGTACGAGAATCACTTTGCAAATCAAAGGTGGAGACTCACCAAGGGATCATTGGTGATTGCAGAAGGAGATGCTCGTGACATGTTGTACAAGACAAATGCAGAAATTTGTCGAGGTGGAGAAAGCACGATAGCTGATGTTGCCGAGCAGGGGGAGCAACCTGATGAGATTATTGATCAGAGGGAGCAAGACGCTCTCAAGGTGGTTCAAAGGGACAAGTTTAAGTTATGCAAAGAACCTGTCAGCATGAGCTCTATCTGAGAGATTGGAAATGCCTCCTTCAAATGCTTGGTTTTGGAGGGGGAGATTGTTGATGTTGCAGCTGTTCATTTTGCTGCACCGTCCAAAATCAAGCTTTGTCAAACATAGATTGAGTTGTTTGGCAAAAAGTCTTCCAAGTTAGGCGCAACTTTTATTAGTTGCAAAGTCTGAAATTGTTACTTTCGCTTATGTAAGCGATGAGCTAGACAATGGAATTCTGCCACTATAAATATGGGCAGTGTTTCCTCATTTGCATCAATCCAGTTTCAGAGAGTATTAGAGAGAGACACAGTGTAAGAGAGAATACACAGTGTAGGAAAATACTCTGTGAGGAAAAATAGAGAGTGTGAGCGGTTCTATAGTGAGGTGGAAAAATTCAAAAGAAGGTTATTTCTTTTGTGAGTGTGTAGTGGTACTTACTACACGGTGTAAAAGTCTTTGCTATAGTGGAATTATTTGCTCCTCTCGGGCCGTGGTTTTTCCCTTAGTTCAGAAGGGTTTTCCACGTAAAAATCTTGGTGTCCTTGTTATTATTTTTATTCTCATTGATTACCGCATTTTCAGTACTCCATTAATATTGTTGCTATTATACCGTGAATAATATTTCTGTGTGGGGATTAATTTTCCCAACAAGTTGCTCATGGTAATTTCTCTCTACGTTGGTTTTGTTGTAAGGAACAAGTTTGATTCTTTAATTTGTGGTTTATTCTTTTCCAACTTCTCTTTTTAAGTTACTCCATGTTTATAATTTAATTTGCTTAATAACTTTTCCCCTTTTTAATCTCCGCTGTTCCCTCTTGGTTCACGTGCACCAACCCAAAGCAGCGGAGTTGAAAATGGCCAAATTAGTGCCCTGTCTTGAGCATCTCGAGGCACGCATTTATTTCCATCAACTTGATTATCAGTAACTACTAACTAACATAGATTATTATATTCACAGATCTAATGATATACTACTTGCAATAAGTTGACTTTAATAGACAACAAGTGTGAGCAAAAGATGAAGGAAAATTGAAGAAAAAAACTACTATAAAAGGCTGTGTAAATACGTCTGATTTGTATCTCAGTCCTTTTTCTTTTTTGGTCATATACTATAACTTGTGAGAAAAGAGAGAGAGTGATGCCTTTAGACAAAAAAGCGTCTAAACTGAAAGATGAATTCATTGAATTGCTTATGGAGAATAACATCGACTGCAATATTACAAGGGATCGACTCGAGTTCCTTTTATGGGAGTTAAAATTCCTGGATATTTTTCTAGGTCCGCAAAGCTCCGTCTTCCTAGATGAATGCGGCTTGCTACACAAAATGCAACAAATTTGGCTGACATTGCATGATATTTATTTCGGGCCAGAAGATGCTCGACGGGACGAGTTCATTGATCCAAAAACTGATCCTTTTCCCTTTCACTTCCCAACAGAAATTTGGAAGACCAAGATGGAATTCAGAGCAAAATACTCCTTTCCTAAAATATCATTACCATTTGATCCAGCCAACAAAGATGGTGGTGTTGCCACTTCCAAACTTGTGCTCGACTTGGTCGATCCTGCTGTACGGATTCTTGGTGATATAGTGGAGGTTGATGCTGGTTGGTCGTTATTTTATCTTACAGGACTTAAGGAACAAATAGAAGAGGTTCTAGACGAGTTAAATTTGCTGAGATTTTTCGTCTCCTTTGTTTCAAACAAATGCATAGAGCCTCAAATCCGACATACTTTCTTCACTCATGTTTTAACTGTGGCCAGCTACGCAGCAATGGTTGTATGGTTGTATTTGCCCAGTCAATACGATCGTGAAAATCAACAAGCGGAACCAAGCCATGAAATGAATGCTTTGCTTTCTAATATTCTGCAAATGAAGATTAAGCCCATTCAGCCTGACATTCGCAAAATTTATACTGATGTCATGCAAGCTTTGAAGTCGACAATACAACCAAGTTGGCATCCCAACATTCAAAATACGCCTGCAGCTGATGGTGGCTCTGAGGAGACCCTCGCACAAAATTTGGTGGAGACGCCAACTGTTAGTAATCCTCAGGAGATCTTACAGGAAATGCTCAGCCTATTAAGAGCCAATCTCCTCCATCTGCCAGTACTTCATCTTCAAGATATGGACACTGTTATTGTTGATGCCGGACTTCTAATTTACTCACTATATGATAGCAATGACGAGATGGAAGACACAAAGTTTGAGGATGTGAACAGAGCACTTGGTCTTGATCTTCCGAGCAGCATTCAGCCTATCAAGGCAATGATCTACCTCATCATTCGGAAGGCATTTCAATCTAACTTGCCAGGAATTCTTGGGCAAGGCTATGTTGATTTCCTTTTAAAAAATCTTAAGGAGTTCCAAAGCCGTCATGCAGGCCAACTTGCTTCAGTCAGAAACCAACTTCAAATAATTGAGAAGGAATTTCAGAGCTTTCAACCTTTCCTACAGGCTGTTACCAAAGAGCAACAGTACAGTAAGCTCGAGGCACTCGCAGATTGTTCAACACAATTGATTACCAAAGCATATGAGGTGGAATACATCGTTGGTTCTTGTATAAGCAAAGACGTTCCTCATTGGTGTCTCGAGCGTTGGCTCCTGGATATCACAGCTGAGATTATTGGTATCAAAGCAACAATTCAAGAAAAGAACATGGTTGAGCATACAATAAAGAATGGCACTACTCGTACGTCATCACAATTTGATAGGACTCCAAGGACAAATAAAGAAATTGTGGGGTTTGAGGATGTAACAGAAAATTTAAGAGATAAACTACTGAAAGGAACCAAAGGACAAGATGTCATCTCAATTCACGGCATGCCGGGTCAAGGAAAGACGACTTTGGCATGCAGGCTCTATTCTGACAGGTCAGTTATCTCTCAATTTGATATTCGTGCACAGTGTTGTGTGTCTCAAGTATATTCTTATAAGGACCTGTTATTGGCCTTGCTACGTGATGCTATTGGTGAGGATTCTCAACGTGGAGCAAGACATGCCGATGAATTAGCTGATATGCTTCGCAAAACTTTAATGCCCAAGAGGTACCTTATCCTTGTGGATGATCTGTGGGAAACTAGTGCTTGGGATGATTTAAAAGGTTGTTTTCCAGATAGCAACAACAGAAGTAGAGTCATTCTAACAACAAGACATCATGAAGTTGCCAAATATGCTAGTGTTCATAGTGATCCGCTTCGTCTCCGTTTGTTTAATGAAGATGAAAGTTGGGAGTTGCTAGAAAAGGAAGTGTTTGGTGAAAAAAGCTGCCCCCCTCTCCTAATGGATGTTGGGCAAAGAATAGCAAAAATGTGTGCACAGCTCCCCCTCTCTATTGCTTTGGTGGCTGGTATTCTAAAAGAGATGGAGAAGGAAGAAGAATGTTGGGAAAAAATGGCTGAGAATTTAGGTTCTCATATCCACGGTGGCTCAAAGGGCGTTATTGAACAAAGTTATCAGAATTTACCTTATCATCTTAGATCTTGCTTTATTTATTTTGCAGCATCTTTCGAGGATGAAGTGATTCAGGTTTCAAAGTTGGCAAGATTCTGGATCTCAGAAGGATTCGTAATATGTTGTGGAGACAAGAGTAACTTGGAGGATTTAGCAGAAGATTACTTGGAGAATCTTATCGGAAGAAATTTAGTGATGGTTGCAAAGAGGTCCTATTCAGATGGTAAGATCAAAGCATGTCGCCTTCATGATGTATTGCTCGACTTCTGTAAAGAAAAAGCAACTGAGGAGAATCTTCTGCTATGGATAAAACGGTAATTTATTCAATCAATCATGTATTACAAGTTATATTTGAAAAATTATTTCTATGATTTTATAAATTTATGTCTGTACAGTGATCAAGTTTACAAGTTATAATTGAAAATTGATGTTATGATTTTGCTTATTTATATATTCATAGGGATCAGAATGCCAGTCCATCTTCAATTGTTTACTCTCACAAGCAGCGGGCTCCGCATCGCGTGTTCTTTTCTGAATTGAATGATCTTGACAAATGGAGATCGTCTTGCTCACTTGTTGGCTCAGTATTTATCAATGCCTATACTAACATGGCGTCATGTTTTTTTCAAAATTTTAAGTTTCTCAAAGTGTTGGATTTAAAGAACATAACTATTACTACTTGGTTCCAAACTGAGCTAGTTTACTTGAGGTACTTTTGTGTGCGCTTTGCCGATGATGTGGACGTATCATCCATATACAAACTCCTGAACCTAGAAACTTTGATACTTTTCAATGTATTCAAACTTCCGGTAACTGTTTGGAAGATGGTCAACTTGAGACATCTGCAACTTCCCGGCTTCGATGTGGTAAATGCAGAAGAATTATTTGCTGACTCATCAGAACTTCATAATTTGAAAAGTCTCTCCACTCCACGGTTTTCTCGAGTCGAGGATGCAGAATTGATGTTGAGAAAAACATCTAATCTTCGGGAACTGAGATGCATATTCGAGCCTAGCAGAGGTCCATTACTCGTATTGGATTTTCCAATATCGCTTGAGGGGCTACACGTTATTTGTGCGCGGCGGAGATTGCGGAGATTCCCTATAAGCATCTGCGCTCCAAATCTCAAAAAGTTGAGACTGCGCGACTTTGGACTGGGCCTTGAGCACTTATCAAACATTGCAATGTTGCCCAACCTCCAGGTACTAAAATTGGAATGGATTCGTTTTGATGAGGGCGAATGGGAAGTGAGCAATGATGAGTTCGCTCAACTCAAAGTCTTGAAACTGATAAACTGTCCACATCTCAAAGAATGGACAGTCTCCGATGATGCATTTCCAAACCTAAAACTCTTGGTTCTGAATAATTGCGACAATCTTAAGGAGATCCCATCTTGTTTCGGGGACATCTGTTCTCTAATTTCCATTGAGGTAAAGTATTGCCCCAAATCTGTTGAGAAGTCGGCCCAGGATATCCGAGAAATGCAAGTTGAAGTTTATCAGAATACTGATTTCAAGCTCATTATCAAGAGTTCCAAAAATCGAGGTACACTACTCAGTAAATACAAATAAATTCGATACTTAAAACTTATGCATTTTGATAACTATAAGAAGTGGCCTTTTATTAACTAGGAGTATTTCTTTTGTTTCATGACACTTCATTTAAAGCTTTATATTATTATATATGTTTATATTTCATTTATAAAAAAGAGTTAAATTTCAAGAAAGAGATGGATAAAATCTTTAAAGCACAGTCCTTATCAATGTAAACAATTAACTAGGAAATTCACTGCGGTATATATTCTTTGGTAAGGTAGATTGGTTGTAAATTGTGATGACTGCATCCTCATATTTGTTTGGTTTGAGGAGAGTTGTCTGCTGCAAAGTAAAATATCCGTTTAATCAATAAAATCTACCTTTTCAAAAAAAAAAAAAAAAAAAAAAAAGAAATATCCGTTGAAAAAAAATCAGGTTTTACGGTATTATTGGTCTAAAATTGTAAAAAAGTGTATTCCTCGAGCGATACATTTTATGCCAAAAAGAGAAAGACCATAACTTTGTTTGGTCATTTGCTTATGTATGTTTTGTAGCTCTCAATTTTCTAAACAATTTAGCACTACTTTTTGAGCTATCAACCCATTGAGTTTAATTTTTTTTTAACAGAATTTGAAGAGCTTGAAGCTGCCAATTTGGAAGACACTTTGTAATTTCTTTATTAGTTTGTTGAATCCTGAGGTGAATGGTTTACCTTTTCTTTTTCCTTATGAGTTTACGCTACCCTTGTGCTTCTTAAGATAGCACCAAGATGTTGTGATACCACTCTGCATTAAACAATGCTTTTCTTTCTTCTTCTTTATAACTGTTCCTTAATTTTTGTTCAGTTGTAATCTTATAAGGGGTTTTAGTCTCAGATGAGGGAAAAAAACACAAATCAGCAGCTACAGATTTTTCCCACAACACTTATATAACTGAAAGAAGTGGTAGCTGGAAGAAAAGGCCCTAGGCAAAATGTGTACTGTATCAAAAAAAAATCAACATTCATTCTTAAATGGACAGCTCCCTTAAATACATTTTGAAAGTCAAACAACTAAAGTTAAGATGTATCTAATTTCATATTGAAACAAACCAAAACCTGATTGATAACTAGGATTTTGAAAAGGTGAAATCTATCCAATTTTCCAAGTTCCAGAATAGAGCATAGGGCATGAGATCAAGATTTTGATAGCTCCACAACAGAGCGATGTTAGAGAACAAAGAAAGTTAGCACCCCAAGGTGTGGCCGATCAATTAATGGAACGGGTGAAAACATCAAAGATACAAAAAAAACTCTTAAATGATTTCTCCCCCCTCTCTAAACCTTGGTAGGCAGGGTTGGCCAGGCACTAGTGTTGGTGGAAAGTGGCTGGTACTCAAGAGGATAGTAAGAGTGAGCTCAAAATCACCATTACCAACAAAATGAAACAATGATAAAGTTACAATACATGTCCAGAAACATTGGATCTAAAGAAGTCCAGGCACACAATATATTTCAGGCAGAGCTGTTGAAAACCAGAGATCAGATCAGAGACAATGTTTAAAAAGGAAATTATAACTCGACCCTATTCCTTTTCAACCTCGAAGCGCACGCCAGTTACAACAATATATATATTAAATTATATACAAATTAAATGAGTAACTAAGCATTTGAAGAAGGCAAAAATTGCAGTGGTACATACTCTATGACAAAAATGTACTGACGGTAATGTCAATGTCCCTTGCGATCTTTAACAGGCCTAGCTTCAAAACCTCCTTCTGGTCTCTTCTCAAGTTCATATGGCATGTAAGTACCAAGTATCCTATCCCAGGTCACAAATAAAGGCTGTGAATTTTTATACTTGGTTCCATAAAGCTGGTGATGAATATCAAGGTACGCGGAGTTGTTTTTAAAGAAACTATGGAAGAGGTTTCCAGGTAACTCCGCTTGGTAAAAACCTAAGTTACTTATCAAACATATAGATGGTGGAAAACTTTTAGCTCATTTACCAGAGGTGACTTCTGTTTTAAGCTAGTTCTGACCTATTAAACTTGTCTCTTTTACCTCCCGGGGTCAGGAGAGCTTACACTTTTGCTAACACAAAATAAAAGGAGGTACTATTAGTGCATCCCAGAATCACAAACCGGGATATCAAAGCGAAAGGAAACAAAAGCAGGGCAGTAGTATTTGAGGTCAAGCTCAAGAGACCCTCTTAAGCACCACATCACCGCTCATGAAAAGAAAAGTCCAACAAACATAATACATTTAGAGAGTTGCAGTTTCTAAGAGGATGGATATCTGAGAAGTTGCAAAACTCGGCTACATTCATAACAATGCAAAACCAGTGGCCAAAGGGAAGACAAAACCACAATGTTCCTTTTTATATCACTTCTCCGCAGGTTAAATAAACAAACTTATCCCTCTATATCTCCAAGCTCACATTTTGATAGAATTGTGCCAGTAGACGACTGAATCAACCTTTACTTCCAAAGATGTGCGCAAAGTAGCCCAGCTTTATCCAGAAAAGCTTTACTCGACAAACATTGTACCTACTGTCAGACTCTGCATATTATGCATCTACTTTTTACAGAACTCCCTACTCTCCGTTCACCATTTAAGGGCAATCATAAATGCAAGCTTTAGGATATTATATTCCAAATCGTCTACGAAACAGCAAAAGAAAAAGACAGACAGAACATTTGATTCCAAAAAAAAGAAAGGTGATAAGTTGGTATTTTACCAACTTGAAGACTACTTTAAACTTTTTTTTTTTTTGAATCCAAAATCAACATTTAGTGTTGTTTAATGCCGTAAGTGCTTAATTTCATGTTTTAATAATTTTGTACGAGCAATGGTTGAAGATTGAAGCTCGAGAGCAAGAATTGGAGCCAAAGTGTGAAGATCTCAAGTTACAGCATGAGGCACCCCGCCTAAAGCACAGGCGCCCCGCCTAGTAAACTTTAGAGGCTTGGAAAGTTGAGTGCAGCATGAGGCGCTCTGCCTAGAATTTCCGGCAGAGTGCCTGGAAAAATACAGAGAACAAGGCTGCCTTAGGCGCTCCGCCTAAAAATTGAGGCGGGCGCCTGAATGAAGTCCTGAAGCTTGGCATTTTGAGGCCCAAAAAGAGGCGGACCGCCCACTCTTTGAGGCGCTCCGCCTCAGCCGCTGTTACTGCATTTTCTTAGCGTGTATAAATAGTTAAAAGCTAGGGTTTAACAAACACATTAGATATTACATTTACTACTTGTTGTAAGCCGATTTTGAGAGCTAAGTAGGAGTCTTAACATCATTTTGTAAACTTCCAATCTTGTATCTTTGAATCTTATTCCATATATCAATTCAAAACTCATGTTTAACATGAATCCATCATTTCATTACATCTTTATTGCTTTGATTCAAGCCCTAGTTATGAGTAGCTAAATTCATAACTAGGGGGTGTAAATATGCTATGATGATAGAAAATCAACGGGTGTTGCTCTATTTCACTAACCATAACACAAGTAACAATTATCCAACTTCCCATTACAATAACATCAAAATTCTAAAATCCATGATAATTGGGATTTCTTGTCTACATTGCTACTTAAAGACTCGTAAGAGATTAACTAGTGTAGAATAGTGGAGTTGGCGAGGATTTGAGTTGATAGGCTATTCATATAGACTAACTCATCTAAAAGAAGTTACGCTCGAAAGGGGTCTCCTTTCCTTGAATCTTTGAGTAGCGCTTTAAGTATTCAACTAAGGCTTTGACCAGCGGGTTTTGGAAGATCTCTTCTAGACCGGAAGGATTCTAGAGATCACAATCGGAATACTCGACCATAATTATACTTGTGTTGTGAAAGTGAAGTGAAGACACCCGTTGGTTGGAAATCACTATTAGTTGTTTACACCCCTAGTGTCGTAATATCGAATCAACTTATTTGCTTAATTTGTATGCTTTGTAGTTAATTGTAGCATTACTTTAGACAACTCCAATTCTAGGACTCAATATTAAAATTCATTTGAATTTTTACTTGCAACTCTCTTACTTGACGAGCTAGTTCCCTTGGGAAATCAACCCCGACTCATATCGGGTATTATATTTTGACGACTGTCCCTCACCATTAAAGGTGTAGGATTGAGCGTGGATCAAATTTTGGCGCCGTTGCCAGGGAACTACGGTTTCAATATTGAGTTGCATTAGTTAATCAAAGTTGTTTAGTTCGCAAGTCCTAGCATTTTACTTTTGTTTTTGATTTTACCTTGTGTAGGTGAACATGTTTTATAGGAGAAATTCTAATCTAAATTTTTGCGGAACCCTAATTACAATCATTATTATAACCAACATGGGAATCTGCAAGGTTATGAAGAAGAATATGATGAAGAGTTCCATATAAAACTCAACCAAGAGGGCTATCCATTCCATGTCGAACAAGTGGACGAAGATGATATACAAGAGGAAGCTAATGATCCTCAAGTTGAGAATGTGAACCCTCAAGATGACAACTCTTTTGTCCAAGCAAATGCAGGGGTCCAAGCAAATGAAGAAGGAAATCTTGGAGAAAATGAAGGTGTTGCGGGTACTGCTAATTGGGGTGGCAACAATGCAAACCTTCTATTTCTTCTATTTCTTCATATTATTTGAGCACTAATTTTTTGTAATTTAGTATTAACCTTCAACTTGGTGAAAATGGTGTATTACAAGTGCTTTATTTTTCGGTGTTGGCTTTGAATGCATTTGTTTCAGGCAAATATCCAACCTAGAGGATGTGGCACACATTGATGTTGCAATTAACTATTGTTAGTACACTCATCAACTAATGTATGTAATTAATGAAAGTTTATATGTACAGTAATATTTTATATAAGCAAATATGTACCGTTATATTTTATCTGAGAAATGACGCCCCCAGCTTTGAGCATTTCATTGAAGAATGTTTTGGGTTGGTTTGTGATGTGGTAGAAGGGTCGGATTTGAGCTTAATAATAGTGCACATTTTCCAAATTGTAGGACACTACAACAAATTAATTAGCTTAGCACAAAGTGTCTGCCACTGAAACAAGAGGAGAAGCTTCTCCTTTATGTGGACAGTATGTCACATTTGAAACGGACTCTCTTGGTGGTAATATTACTGTAATTCACGAATGATTAATCACCACTCCACAATCCATACCATGTGTTCTACTGATTTATGAAAACAATACTCAATAAAATTGAAGTCAAGATTAAAAACTGAGTCTGATAATACCGTTGCCTCTTTACTTCTAATGCATGAGAATATCATGATAGTAATAGTAATCTAAGTAATTCATTAACAAAAGGGAAGGTTGGATTCATGGAGTTTTGCAAACAAAAAATGTAGAAATAATTGTTGTCCCTTTAACGCTATTTTGTTTTTTCTGAATTCTCCGCTAATGTGCATAGGCAAAGATTTGTTGTTGGATTGAGTGCTAATAGCCGAAATTTTAGTGAGATAAAGACGTGGCTAACTTAAGTCTGTACAGTTTTAACACTTGATGATACATCTGGTTAATTAAGTCCAATTAAGATATATTAAGAGGTTTTAAAAGAAAAAAATCAAATGCTCTTAATGAGTAGTTATCTGAATCATTAAGATTAAGACCTTCATTAAGTGGAAACAAATGAGGCCTAAATGTTGTATAATTCATATTATTATTTTTTATAGGAGATTATTAAATAGTGGAGTAATACAGGAGTTCTTTTATAGATATATTTTCTTCTATTCAAATAGGTATAAGAGATCATTTTCCTGTCATTCAATTTAGTTAGTAAAATAATTCAACTAGTCTAAAATATCATTTTTTGAGTAGAAGTGTTATAAAAAATTGAGGACGTTATCGGCTTTGTTTATTCAGCTGTCATACTTTTGTATTTAAATGCTGCAGGGTTCACGTGTTTGAATTGTCATATCAAATAAAATTTTTGACCAATGACATACAGTGATTACTAAATAAAATGACACGTGAATGGAAGAAACATTACAATACTTGAAATTAAAACACTGAATACATAAGCAAACAAATTACTACTGCTTGATAAATAAAAATATCAAATACATAAGATACAATAGGACTTAATACATAACACAATATCAAACTACTGCCGACGGTTGTTATACTCATGTTCCTCGTTCGGGCAAGCACGCCTATCATGGCCTGTCTGCCTGCAGATTCCACACGCTTTGGCATATTTTGCACGCCCAATGTCCATCTCATTATGAATACGTGTAGTTCTTCTTCGACCAGTTCACCGGATGAATGAACTATTACAAATCACTTTAAATAGGGCCTCCGGCCTATATGCTACGTCTCTAAGAGGTTCAAATGACATACAATATATATCCAAATAGTATTGTGTGCTGTAAAATTTACTTATCAGGTTATGTGCATTCCTATGCATCTGCCCAGTCACATTCAGCACGTGGGAGCAAGGCATGTGGTAAGCCTGCCACTTTTGACATTCACAAGTTCTGTTATCAAACCTCAGTTTGTGTACCCTACCACCACTGTTGTGACGTCGATGAGTTTCTACATCAAAAACACATGTTTCTAGATAATCTCCGCAGTGGTAGCCCGAGTAGCTCTGGGCCTAAGAGTGGCCGCTGAGGAACTACCAGCCATGTCTACACTTTGGTTTTTTCTAGCTCTTGAAGACATGATTTCAGAAGAGTTAAGAAGTTCGCAAGAAGAATTGTAAGCTGTTCAAAGACTTTCAAGAATTAACAGAGAAGAAATAAAAGCAAGTAAAAGGTTTCTCATTCAGTAAACCCCTATTTATAAGAGTAGAAATTCGGCCCATCAAGTTCCTTCGAAACACGTGGAGGTTGTCCAAGAGACCACGAACAGATCCGACCATCAAAAGAAGGAATAGGTTTCGCCAATTTTTATAGCATCATCATTACCCTGAAGTGCAGCGGTCACCTCGCGATCAACAGTCGACGTGTGCACGTGATTGAGGCGGTTAAAATCATTATTTTTACCCTTAGAACGCGCAGTAGTCACTTCAGAGTGGACTACAAACGCGCAGGCATACCAGCTGCAATTACTTTTTTATATGGCGCATTTAATGCACACGTCATAAGGGTTTGTCACGTAGCTGATAAGATACATACGTCACTAAGCTTCGTCACACAAAGGTTGGATTTTACAAAGCAGAAATTCCCGCCAAAATTCATATCCACTCCTCGAACAGATACTCTGTTCGAGAAGTGCGGGGACTATCTGTATTGGATAAAAGCTGACAGCACCTGAAAGATGACACGTGTCCATTACGTGGCACGGGCAGAAGTTCCATCGGGCAGATATCTAACGGACAGACAGTTATCACGAACAGATCCAAAGTAGTTACGAAGCGCTTCATCAGTCAACACGATCTGAATGAGCAGTTATTAACCTGATCGTGTGCAATCATTCAATTAATGATCATAAAGGCAATCATTACAATCCAGCGGTTACATATCCAACAGATACGTGCCCAGCGGTTACATATCCAACGGATCCGTGCCCAGCGGTTACAAAAACCCAACGGACGCCTATCAGACCTATAAATAGCATTTGTTCTAAGCCATTATAACAGAACTTACTTCTTGTCTACAATATCAATAAGAATACTCCCTCACTTTTATTCAAATCTTATTGTTTACTTATATTCGCCTAGCACTTTGTTTCTCTAATCTTCTAAGTGCGACTAAATACCGAAGAACTCTCACCGAGGATAAGCGATACAACACGGTTACTTCTGTCTACCTTTATTTGCGCTTTATCTTTGTTAATTCCTGTTTATATCTCGTTCCCGTATCATTTACGAATCTAACGCTGCTTTAGTTCGTCATTTGAACTCTTAATCTAAATTATTGATCGTGACCCCGCAAATATAAATTTAATTGTTAATTGGCCTAAAATCGGATCTAGGTTAAACAGGGGCTCTTGGTCTATTTTTTTGAAAGGATTGACCATGGAGACAACAAAGGATATAATTGTTACTGCAGTAAGTCTACAATTGAGTTATAGAAAAGTCTCTGTTATGATATCGTTGTTGCTCTACCCGAACCGAACCTTGAGGACAAGGTTCTCATTCAAGGTGGGGGTATTGTTTGTTATGAACGGGTCAGACGGGTCAAAGCAAATTAAAGTACTTGGGCTTAGGTGTGGGCTACACTTGGGTCAAAAGAGTAAAAAGCCCAACACAAAGTTATTGGATTACGATTGGGATCCAGGTTGATAAATAGAGCTGTGCAGGAACAATAGGAGTATGCAAAATGTGAAAAAATGCCTAAGGCAATGTCTGTGCTTCTCATCCCAAGTTCTTCTTATTTCTCCCATCCCAAATTCTTCTGATTCCTCTCATCTCCCTTCTATCCTATCTGGTTACTTGTTATCTATTACTCTTCTGCAATTTTCCTTTTGTTATTCTGTAATCGTTGAGCTACTAGAATAAAAAAGCTTTCTATTGCCTATTAATCTGACTTGGTTGTGGTTTGATTACTGTTCCATTAGTTGGTAATAGTAGCTACTATTACAAATACAATCCTGAATATACCCAATACACTACTATTGGTACAAATGTTCCCTATAATTCATCTGATACATTATCATTCTCACTATCCATTGTTTATATATACTACCTCCGTACCATAATAGGTGCTCATTTTCCACTTTCTTTTTGTCCTAAAATAAATGTCTATTTAGAGTATCAATGCAGAATTATCTATGTTTTGTCAACATTGACCTTATTAATAAAGAGGCAATAGGCTTTTCATATTTAATAATGAAATACATAAGCGTAATGAGGTAAAATAAACTATATAGTAGTTAATATTTTTCTTAATGACATGAAAATGAGAAATTTGACACTTACAATGGGACAGAGTAGTATTTTAAAACTAACCTTATAACAACAAAATTACAATAAAATGAATATAAAGATTGTTTCTTTATACTTTCTTGAAATTACCCTAATTGTAAAAACAAAAAACAGCTTCACGCACATGCTCCGAGTGGTGGTAGTTTTGATGGAGGAAATTATCATTGTAGCAAACTGTGATGACTGACGCGCCTTTGATCACAAGGTACTCCCTTTATTCTACTTTAATTTTATTTTAAAAATTACATATTTGAAATCATCGTAAAAATGAAAAAGTTTGACTATTTTAATGTGAAAATCTTCACATAAAATATGCAAGATTTCGACCTTTTAAAATCTCGATTCATACCTTCAGCATGTCATCGCCTATACCTCACCTACTCACTTTAATACAAAATAGACTTTAATAGTTCCCTGACAAAGAGAGGACTAATTTTAATCACTAAGATCAATAATTCACAATTTGTTCTTTTCATCATCTAATGTAGATGGAATAAAAGCAAAAAAAATTAATATAGTAAGAATTGCTAGAAAATTTTAGGATTCCTCGTGTGCTCCATGGCAATTTCGTCGTCATAGTTGATGTTCTTTTCCCTCTTGGCAGCGCGGAGTTGAAAAATGGTCAAATTAATGCGCTGTCATGAGCATTTCCAGGCAGATGCCTAGGTGCCTACCTCAAAATCTTAAATTATCTAATTGATTGATTATTATATCCACCGATCCAGTGATATTATATACTCCTTCAGTCTATTTTTACTTGTCCAAAATCAAATTTTAAGTTTACTTGTCCTTTTAGTAATTCAAAATAAAATTGGCTATATTCTTCTTAATTTCTCTTGATATTAAATACATTGTACTTTACAAAATCACTTTCTAATTAATTGAATTAAGTATAATTAATAAGGATATATTTGTCAACTTGAATTTTTCTTTGGTGGAAGTGAAAAGCTGAAAGCGGACAAGTAAAAATAGATGGAGGGAGTATATACTCTTTGCGGTCAATTTTAAGTGTTACTACTACTTTTTATATTTTAAAACAAGTCTCATTTTATAAAATTAGAAAAACAGTTAATTACTTTCTTCCCAGCTTATGTTGTTTATTCGAATAGCATTTATTCCAGTTTACAGAAAATAGAAAAGAGATAAAGGGCAATTTAGTCAAATGACCCATTTAATTAACATAATTTCTTAAATTTACTATTTCTTCTGTCCCATTTTAACTGTCCATTTAGCTCAAAAAATTTGTCCCAAAATACCTATATTTTTTAAAATTCAAGACTAAGAGCCTGTTTGGCCAAACTGTCAAAATCAGCTTATTTCAAAAAGTATTTTTTTATCAAAAGTGCTTTTCAAAGAAGTTCTTTGCGAGATAAACAGTTTGTATTTGGCCAAATTTTAGAGAAGTGTTTTTGTCATTAATTTGTGTCTGATAAATATTTAAAAAAATTACCAAATTACAAGAATGGGTATACAATAATAATAATTTGATTAATAGCCTGTTTGGCCAAGCTTCTTAGCTTCTCAGAAGCCAAATATATTTTTTCAAGAAAAAAGTGCTTTTGAAGAATTTAGAGGTGTTTGGCCAAAAGAAAAAAGTACTTTTGAGAAGCAGAAGCAGTTTTTCTACTGTTGGGGAGAAGCTACAAATTTCTGTTTCTCCCCAGAAGCAGAAGCATTTTATTAATTTTTTAAGACAAAAGTATCCTTATCAAAAGTATTTATTTACCATGCTATATTTAATTATTTTAACCAATATATTTCTTAAATATAAATAAAACTTTATTTTCTACTTCTCTCTTTTGGTTTAACCTTATTTCTAGCGGAGTTTGTCTTGGCACATAGTTTAAGAAATAGAAGTTGACTTTGAAAATGTTCAAATTTACCCTTGAAAAAGTAAGAGAGAGGAGATTTGAGTAATCAAAAAGTTGTTGGTGACTTTTAAAGTAAGTAAGGCCCAATAGGGGTAAAATAGAGATATTATATTAAATAGTTGACAAATAAGAAAATGTGACATTCTTTTTGGGACAGACGAAAAAGGAAAGTGTGACACCTAAATTGGGACAGAGGGAATATATATTTTCTTCTATATTTTATATTTAAACTAAATAAAAATAAAATATTAAATTAACTCTTTTATTGAAAAAATATTTAAATCTTTGATACGTTTAAATAATATTTGTCGCATAATGAATCTAGTAAAGTATTTTTTTCGTAATTTGACACTCAAAAGTACTTTTTGTAAAGATTATCCAAACACAAACTGTTTAGAAAAGCACTTCTCAAATGATTTGGTCAAACAGAAACTGCTTATTTTTCAAAAGTACTTATTTTAGAAGTACTTCTTGTTAGCCTCAAGGTTTCACCTATTGATTTTGATGATAACAAACCAAGTTATTTAGTCAATGAACATTTACTTGTAGTTAATCTATTTTTGTGTAGGATTGCTCTTGAAGAAGAATATGGTGAAGAGAATATTATTGGAGAAAGTATTATGTCCGAGATTTATTCTTCAATCTGCATGGAAGAATTAATATTTGAATTTTGGATTTCAAATATTAATTTATTTGAGAGGAATTACTGCAAAGAAGATCTTCTACTCTATGAAAAGAATTAATATTGGAAGACTATTAGTCTTGAGATTTTATTTTATGAAAATTATTATATGGAAAGAAGGTACTGCAAGGAGAATATTTCTATGAGGATATTACAAAAGGGGAAACATTACAGTGCAAATTATGGAAGGAAAATACATATGGTTGCGGTACAAACTACTTTCTGGAAATGGGTCTATTTACGGAAGGAAAGATTTCATCAATTAAATATATGATGATTTTATCTACTCCAGAAAAGGAAAAGATCAAAGAGATAGTAAATGGATCAATTTGTCCATTCGGAAATCAAGGAAGATGTCCAAACATCCACTGCTGCAAAACAAAGGGAACAGACCATGAATGGAAATGATCATAGTCATAAATTGGGAGAGACAAAAGAAGTTGTTCAAGATTCCATTTATGACACGAGAAACAAGAAGCATACAAATGGACATTAGTAGTACATTTTGAGAAGAAGTTATATAGAAAAGAGATCGAGGCGTATCACATGGAAAGCTATCAAGATCAATTTTGGAGCACCTAAATGGGGAATATTTTATATTCTTTATCACTATTATTATACAGTGGCTGAAGGCTATATACAAAGGAGCAACGAGTCATAATTCTAGAATCTTTCCAAGAAGGAAAATTCCCAGAATCAAGCAACGGTCAAGAATATATTTATGAGAGGCATTAGCTCTAACTTCAATCTTTTTGAGGAACAAATCTCTTGGGTTGATTATCTTTAATTACAATTAAGGCATATCTCAACCAGCGCCTATCATGGAAATTATATTACGAAGCAATCTTCAGGCACAAGAAAGTTTCCACGACTAGTTCAAGATTCACAACTATAAATACAAGAAGTCACAAGTGGAGCAGATACGCTTCTATTGACATTCTACATTCTCTCTTAGCTTTTACTTATTACAAATCACTGTATTCTTGAGAGTCTACTAGTGTACGAAAAGAAAAGAAAGAGAGTTGGGGTAGAGGTAATAGTTGTGTCAAGAAGTTGGTCTGATCAGCTATAAATCAGACAAGTCCGTTGTTGGTGAGCGTGTTGGAAAAACCATCAGGGAAAGACGTTTTTGGTTAGCGATAAACCATTACTGCGTTGTTGGTGAGCGTGTCAAAACCAACCTTGTAGATCGTTGGTGGTGAACGAGGAAAACCACAAACCTTGTAACCAAGATCAAAGAGCTAAAGAGATAACTCCTTTGTAACCCAAGGGGACTGGATTAGGATACCACATTGGTTCCGAACCAGTATAAAATATCGCTGTGTCAATTTTATATTCTGCACTTTAATTACTGCACAGTTTACTGCGTATCTTTATTCTGCTACAGTATTAGTTGACTGTCTCGGTAAAGCAGTCGACTGAGGATTTTTTTAGAAAAGATACAATTCACCCCCCCTCTTGTACTTTCAATTGGTTCAGAAGTACTTTTCAAAATAAGCAGTTTTTGGCAGCTTGGCAAAACAGGCTCTAAATATGGAAGTTTGAAATGAGTATCCCACAGTAGAAAAACAATTTATGTTGTCACTTAAAAATACTTATTTTTCCCTAAAAGTTTGGCCAAACACCCCCAAAATTTTAAACTAAGCACTTTTTGAGAAAAATAAACACTTATGACTCTCAAGAAGCTTGGCCAAACAGACTCAAATTTGTTGGCTATTTTCAATTATAACTTTTATCATTAAAAAAGTACTAATTATGTTTAGTATTGCTCAATATTCAAAAAGCATTTAATATGGATAATTTAGTGAAATATACTCCCTCCGTCCCATTTTAGTTGTCGCCTTCAAATTTTTCACGCCATTAAGAAAACCATTAAATAGGGTATGTATTTTACTATGTTACCCTTATTTAATGTTTGACTATTAACTTTCTTTGAAATTTATTTTAATTATTTACAAGTGCTTTGTGTCTGAAAATCCACTGATGTTAAATAATGCGGACTTACAATAAGTTGACTTTAACAACTGAGAATCGGCTGTTCATTTTTCGGTTTAAACCGATAAACCGAACCGATAAAAAGTTATTGGGTTATTGGTATTGGGTTATCGGGTTATCGGTTATTTAACGGTTTACAAAAAAAATTTAATGGGTTATCGGTTCGGTTATCGGTTTTGCACATTTTCTTATTGGTTAAACCGATAACCCAATAAGATTTTTGAATTTACTATGTTGCGCTTATATATATAAAAGTAGTATACTTATTTACCCTTAGTTGGAACTTGTAAACTTCAAATCCTAATCTTCTTTTACTTGTGTAGCTTTCAGCTCACCTCCTCCATTTCAAACATCTATTTACTATTTCAATCCTCACTTCCTCCATTTTAAACATCGATTTATTGTTTCAATCCTCAATTCGTCCATTAGTTTATAGAACAATGAAGCATATTTAAATCTATTGTTAGTTGCTTATTTGAATATGACGAATGCTTTAAGAGGCATTTGAATCCGCTATGAAAATGAACTCGATTTTGTATTAGATGCAATCGTTTAAGAGGTGATTATTTTACAATTGTTAGGCCTAAGTTTCTTAATGGTTAAACCGAAAACCGAACCGATAAGAACCTAAAACCGATAACCCGAAAACCGATAACCGATACCTTATTGGTTCGGTTATTGGTTTAGCACTTTTAAAAACCGAAAACCGATAGTCTATACCGATAAGTTCCAAAACCAAACCGAACCGAACCGACCGATAAACACCCCTAACTGAGATGAACGAATACTCAACTCCTCTGTTGAACTTCGTTGCAGCTTCCAATGTAACTTCCAGGTTACCCCCTCTCACTTTGTTACTAAAAGCCAACCTTTGAGAAACTGCTTTTTGTTACTCGGATTCTGTTGAGAATCTGGGAATGTAGTGCTTAAAGTAAAGCTGTAATAACTTGAGAGAAAAGAGGGAGAGTGATGGTTTTAGACGAAAAGGTGTCTGAAATGAAAGGCCAGTTCTTTCACCTATTGCTGCAAAACGATTTCGATTGCGATATTACAAAGGATCGATTCGAGTTTTTTTTATGGGAGTTTAAATTTCTGGATACTATTCTGAGTTTCGCCTTTGCAGATGAATGTGGCATTGGTGATGTCACAAAGAAAATGCAAGATATTTGGAAGAGGTTGACTGATCTTTATTTCGAGATAGAATACCAGGAGTTGAGTGACGAGGAGTTCAGTTGCATGTCCATACGGGACGAGTTCATTGATCAAAAAACTGATCACTTTCCCTTTCACATCCCAACACAACTTTGGAAGACCAAGCTGGAATTCAGAGCAAAATACTCCTTTCCTAAAATATCATTACCATTTGATCCAACCAACAAAGATGGTGGTGTTGCAACTTCCAAACTTGTACTCGACTTCGTCGATGCTGCTGTATGGATTCTTGGTGATTTAGTAAAGGATTATGATCCTTGGTCGCTGTTTCATCTTCCAGGACTTAAGGAACAAATAGAAGAGGTTCTAGAGGAGTTGAATTTGCTGAGATTTTTCGTCTCTGCATAGACCCTCAAATCCAACATACTTTCTTCACTCACGTTTTAACAGTGGCCATCCACGCAGCAATGGTTGTATGGTTGTATTTGCCCAGTCAATATGACCGTGAAAATCAACAAGCGGCACCAAGTCATGAAATGAATGCTTTGCTTTCTGATCTCCTGCAAATGAAGATTCAGCCTGGGATCCGCAAAATCTGTATTGATGTCCTGCAAGCTTTGAAGTTGACAATGCAACCAGTATGCAATCCTCACATTCTATATACGCCTGCAGCTGATGGTGGCTCTCTGGAGACTCCAACTGTTAGTAATCTTCAGAAGATATTCCAGGAAATGCTCAACCTATTAAGAGCCAATCTCATCCATCTGCCAGTGCAAGATCTTGAATTTCATCTTCTAGATATGGACAATGTTATTGTCGATGCCGGACTTTTAATCTACTCACTATATGATAGCAATGACGAGAAGGAAGACAGAAAGTTTGACGATGTGAACAGAACACTTGATCTTGATCTTCCGAGCAACATTCAGCCTATCAAGGCAATGATCTACATCATCATTCGGAAGGCATTTCAATCTAACTTGCCAAGAATTATTGGGCAAGGCTATGTTGATTTCCTTTTAAAAAATCTCAAGGAGTTCCAAAGCCGTCATGCAGATCAACTTGCTTCACTCAGAAACCAACTTCAAATAATTGAGAAGGAATTTCAGAGCTTACAACCTTTCCTACAGGCTTTTGCCAAAGAGCAACGGTACAATAAGCTTAAGACACTCCGAGACTACTCGACACAATTGATTAGCAAAGCATATGAGGTGGAATACGTAGTTGGTGCTTGTATCAGCAAAGACGTTCCCCATTGGTGTCTCGAGCGTTGGCTTCTGGATATGACAGAGAAGATTATTGGTATCAAAGCAATGATTCAAGAAAACAACATAGTTGAGCATACAATGAAGAATGCCACTGCTCGTACATCATCACAATTGGCAAGGACTACAAGGATGAATAGAGAAATTGTGGGTTTTGAGGATGTGATAGAAAATTTAAGAGATCAACTACTGAAAGGAACCAAAGGGCGAGATGTCATCTCAATTCACGGCATGCCAGGTCAAGGTAAGACGACTTTTGCCTACAGACTCTATTCTGACAGGTCAGTTGTTTCTCAATTTAATATTCGTGCACAATGTTGTGTGTCCCAAATATATTCTTATAAGGACCTGTTATTGGGCTTACTACGTGATGCTATTGGTGAGGATACAAAACGTAGAGAAAAAGATGCCGATGAATTAGCTGATATGCTTCGCAAAACTTTATTGTCCAAAAGGTACCTTATCCTTGTTGATGATGTGTGGGAAACTAGTGCTTGGGATGATTTAAAAGGTTGTTTTCCAGGTGGCAACAACAGAAGCAGAGTCATTCTAACAACGCGACATCATGAAGTTGCCAAATATGCAAGTGTTCATAGTGATCCCATTCGTCTTCGTATGCTTAACGAAGATGAAAGTTGGGAGTTGCTGGAAAAAGAAGTGTTTGGTGAAGAAAGCTGCTCCCCCCACCTAATGGATGTTGCGAAACGAATAGCAAAAATGTGTGGACAGCTCCCTCTTTCAGTTGCTTTGGTGGCTGGTATTCTCAAAGAGATGGAAAAGGAAGTATACTGTTGGGAGAAAATGGCTGCGGATTTAGGCTCTCACATCCACGGTGGCTCAAAAGGCATTATTGAACAAAGTTATCAGATTTTACCTTATCATCTTAGGTCTTGCTTTATTTATTTTGCAGCATTTTTAGAGGACGAAGTGATTAAGATTTCAAAGTTAACAAGGTTATGGATCTCGGAAGGATTTGTAATAAGTTGTGGAGACAAGAGTAACTTGGAGGATTTAGCAGAAGAGTACTTGGAGAATCTTATTGGAAGAAATTTAGTGATGGTTGCAAAGAGGTCCTATTCAGATGGTAAGATCAAAGCATGTCGCCTTCATGATGTATTGCTCAACTATTGTAAAGAAAAAGCAACTGGGGAGAAACTTCTTCTATGGATAAGACGGTAATTTACTAATTAATGGTACTTTATCTATTCAATTAATTAAGTATTGCAAGTTATATTTGAAAATTATTTTCCTGATTTCACAAATTTATGTATTTGTACAGTGATCAGGTATACAAGTTATAGTTGAATATTGATGTTATGAGTTTGCTTATTTATTTTTTCCTAGGGATCAGAATGCCATTCCAGGTTCCGGTGTTTACTCTCACAAGCAGCATGCTCAACGTCGCTTGGTCTTCTCTGAAGAGGATAATCTTGTGGAATGGAGTTCTTCTTGTTCACTTGTTGGCTCGGTATTTTTCAATAGAACAGTTGAAATGACTTCACGATTTTTTCAAAACTTTAAGTTTCTCAAAGTGTTGGATTTAGAGAACATAACTATAATTGATTGGCTCCTAACTGAGCTAGTTTACTTGAGGTACTTTTCTGTGGGAATTCGCAGTGATTTGGATCTATCTTCCATGGAAAATCTCCGGAACCTAGAAACTTTGATAATAAACCTATTTGTAAAAATAGTGTTTTCGGTACCTGTTTGGAAGATGGTCAACTTGAAACATCTGCATGTTTCCAGGTTCATTATGGAAAATGCAGAAGAATTATTTGCATACTCGTCAGAACTTTATGATTTGAAAACTCTCTCCACTCCATGTTTTTCTCAAGTCAAGGATGCAGAATTGATGTTGAGAAAAACACCTAATCTTCGGAAACTGAGATGCGAATTCAGTGGTAGCGAAGCCCCGTTGCCTGTATTGAATATTCTATCATCGCTTGAGACGCTACACATTCTTCCTGATTCCTGGACCTTTGGATTATTAAGATTCCCTTTATGCATCTGCGCTCCAAATCTCAAAATATTGAAATTGCACCAGTTTAGCCTGGGCCTTGAGCACTTATCAAACATTGCAATGCTGCCCAACCTCCAGGTTCTAAAATTGCAATGTATTGTGTTTGACGATGATGAATGGAAAGTGAGCAATGACGAATTCGCTCAACTCAAAGTCTTGAAACTGATAAAATGTAGAGATCTCAAAGAATGGACCGTCTCCGATGATGCATTTCCTAACCTAAATCACTTGGTTTTGAGTCACTGCAGATATCTGAACGAGATTCCTTCTTGTTTCGGGGACATCTCTTCTCTAAAGTCCATTGAGATTCCTTCTTGTTTCGAGAAATGCAAGTTGAAGACTATCAGAATACTGATTTCGAGCTCATCATCAAGGATTACTAATACTCAAACAATACAAATACATTCGATTTTTAAACTGCTAAATGCATTTTGCTTACTATAGAAAGTTGCCTTTTAAACTAGGAGTATTTCTTTTGTTTCATGACACTTCGTTTAAAGCTTTATATTATTATGTTCATATTTATTTATTATTAAAAATAAAGTTGTTGAAAAGTATCATCAATTAAAATATCGAAATGAAGAATTTTCTTTACAAATGACAGATGGATAAACTCTTCAAAGCCCAGATGATTGGTTGTAATGACTGCATCCGCAAATTTGTTTGTTTTGCAGATGATTTTTAAAAGCAATTTGGAAGAGCACTTTGTGATTTCTTTATTAGCTGTTTCTTTAATAAATTCTGTTTGTTGTTAAGTTCACATTAGTTTTTGAATCCTGAGGTGAATGGTTTCACCGTTTCTTTTTTTCCCCCTTATGAGTTTATGCTACTCTTGTGCTTCTGCTATACAATGCTCTCATTGCTCTTCTATTCAGTATACCTCTTTCTTCTTACAAGTTTCCAGTATATTTGTTCAGTTGTAATCTTACTTCAATGGGAGAAGGGGTTTTAGTCTGAGAGTTTAAAAGGCCAGCTACCTTCAAAACTTTTTGAAAGAATACTAGTTTTAAGATGTCAAAGTTTATTGAAGGTATTAGGTGTTACTAGCTCAAAGATAAAGCTGCAAAGATAGCAAGAAACTTGTTAGAGCAAATAATAGACAAGCCAAAATTATTGATATTTTACTAAGAACTTACTTGTTTTGAATTCTACCAGTTTGAAGTGATTGATCTTGACCTCAATCCACCATAGTCCTTTTTAAGATCACCTTTTACTCTAAAATTCCATTTTTTGTCAAAAGCAATCTTTTTTTATTTTTGATAAGGTAATTTTCTTTTTTTTTTTAAAAAAAAGCAATTCTTTTTTATTGGTATTGTCAAAAGTAATCCTTCTTAACTCTCATTCGGATGAGAAGATGCATCTCATTTGCATATTGAACAAATCAAAACCTGACAACTAGGATTCAAAAAATGAAGTCCTATATGATTTTCCAAGTTCCAGAACAGAGCATAGGGCATGAGTCAAGATTTTGATAGCTCCACAACAGAACTATGTTAGAGAATAATGAGAATGTTAGCACCTTGTAGCCTAGCGATCAATAATTGATGAACCGGGTGAAAACCTTGGTAAGTGTCACAGAGGTGATTTTGATCACTTAAAACCACCAAGGTTTGCCCCGTGCGACAGCCAAGCAGCCCGCCCGCAAGGATCAGTCGATTTCCACACTTACAATATTTTTAGTGTCGTTTGTCTTAGTTTCGAAAATAGGCAACAATGAGTTTGTGTTTTGGGCAGAAGATTGAATGTTTTTATAGCAAAGATCATACACAACACTGAAACGTTAAGGCACAAAAGTAAACGAGACAGCAAGTACGGAAAAATCCCAACCTTTATATTATCCACATCAAATACAAAGGAAAGCCACCAAGGCCAAAGTTTTCTCTCCTAAGAAAACGAAATATAATCTGTCTAAAATGATAAAATGAATGAAATAGACTTTAAATACAATGGGGGAAACAGCCAAAGGCTTTACAAGTGGATAGGGGAGTTATTCCAACTAGGCAGGCCATGTTTCAGCCCTTCCAGCGTCCAAATAGGCCAGCTCAGCCCACGTTTTTGCCCACTTCTGCCCATGTTTAGGCGCCTAACTGACTGATCATGTGCCCTGCACATATGTCTTACACTTGCCCTTTGTCCAGCCGACTTTAGCTCACTGCACAGCCGACTTTGCCTAGCTTCAGCACACTTTGCCCCAACCTTAGCTAAACGTCATGCACTACATTCAGCTTCCTTGCTTGCCTTGGCACCAAGACACCAAGTCTTGACACCCTATTGCCCAACAATCGTCTATCTCGTCTTGACTCGCTTGCCACCCAACAAGCTGCCCGGTTGTCATCTTATCACCCGCAAAGGCACAAGGCTGTCTAGTCATTGCACCAACATAGCTTGTCAATCAGCTCATCAATGCCATGATCCAACCAAGTCATTTTAAGCCCGCCCTTGACAAATCAACCAACGTTCATGTTGCTTTCAATTCGGATTCAGCTACAACTAGGAGCAACACCCCAAATCCCGTCATAGCCATGTCGTGCCATAATCCGCCGAGTCTAAGGGGATAACAAACCACCCCCACTTGATGAATTCGACGCCCTCGTCGAACCAATTTCAGCTTTACCCGCCATCAATGGACTACAAAACGCAACAGTCACATACTCTTCTTCAACATCTTGCTTAGTCTCCTCATCATCATTAGCAAGAAGAGCATTCAGTTTAGCACGTTTTGGACACTCCGCTGCCCGGTGCGGTCCACCACAAATAAAGCAGCCACGAGGCTTGTTCACTTGCTCACACTTAGACTTATCAAACGCTGCCTTCCCTTTGCCACTAACCTCACCCGTTGTATTGCACTTTTCAATATTTCTCTACTCCTTTCCCTTATCAGCATTCCCTTTTTTTGCCTTAGAAGCAGAAAATTCAGCATCCTCACGCCTAAAGTCGCCCAATGCATCGGCAACCGCAATAGCACTAGGGAGGTCTTTCACGTTCTGCCTCCTTAGTTCCATTTGAGCCCACCCTTGCAGCCCAAACATGAAGTTATGCAGCTTGTCCTCCTCGGACATATTTGTTATACTCAAAATCAAAGAACTAAATTCCTTGACATAATCCCTCAATGAACCGGTTTGCTTCAACCGTTTCAGTTTGTCCCTAGCAACCCAAGCATAGTTACTAGGCAAGAACTGATCCTTCAACTCTTTCTTAAGCCGCTCCCACGACTCAATCTTAGGTCTGCCCACACTCACATCATCAGCCACGCGAGTACGCCACCACAATTTAGCATCACCAGCCAAGTAACGAGTTGTCAAAGACACTTTCTCCCCGTCTTGGACATGGGCTGCCTCGAAATATTGCTCCATGTCCCACAGAAAGTTCTCAAGCACAACAGCGTTACGAGAGCCCTCAAATGCCTTAGGTTCAGGGATCTTTACCTTAGGACGTTCATCAACCCGTTGAACACCCGTTCCAACAGCCTGCCTAAGCACAACGACTTCGACATTCAGATTTTCGTTGTCCTTAGGAAGTCTATCAATTTCAGCCGCAGCAACATCTTTGAAGGCTTGACTCTCGGCCTCAAGACGTTCACAATGGGCCTTAAGACGAGCCAATTGTGTCAGCACATCAACCAAATCGACACCATCGTCAGTTACACCCACCAACGCCTCAAGTTTAGCCAACCGTTCCCTCATTTCAGCGCTACTATTTCCACCAGCCATGGTTTTTTTCTAAGCAACGAACCAGATCCTTCAAGCTCTGATACCAAGTTGTCACAGGGGTGATTTTGATCACTTAAAACCACCGAAGTTTGCCCCGTGCGACAGCCAAGCAGCCCGCCCGCAAGGCTCAGCCGATTTCCACACTTAGAATATTTTTAATGTCGTTTGTCTTAGTTTCGAAAATAGGCAACAATGAGTCTGTGTTTTGGGCAGAAGATTGAATGTTTTTATAGCAAAGATCATACACAACACTGAAACGTTAAGGCACAAAAGTAAACGAGACACCAAGTACGGAAAAATCCCAACTTATTCACAAGAAATACAAAGGAAAGCCACCAAGGCCAAAGTTTTCTCTCCTAAGAAAACGAAATATAATCTGTCTAAAATGATAAAATGAACGAAATAGACTTTAAATACAATGGGGGAAATAGCCAAAGGCTTTACAAGTGGATAGGGGAGTTATTCCAACTAGATAGGCCATGTAGGCCATGTTTCAGCCCTTCCAGTGCCCAAATAGGCCAGCTCAGCCCACGTTTTTGCCCACTTCTGCCCATTTTTAGGCGCTAACTGACTGATCATGTGCCCTGCACATGTGCCTAACACTTGCCCTTTGTCCAGCCGAATTTAGCTCACTGCACAGCCGACTTTGCCTAGCTTCAGCACACTTTGCCCCAACCTTAGCTAAACGTCATGCACTACATTCAGCTTCCTTGCTTGCCTTGGCACCAAGACACCAAGTCTTGACACCCTATTGCCCAACAATCGTCTATCTCGTCTTGACTCGCTTGCCACCCAACAAGCTGCCCGGTTGTCATCTTATCACCCGCAAAGGCACAAGGCTGTCTAGCCATTGCACCAACATAGCTTGTCAATCTGCTCATCAATGCCATGATCCAACCAAGTCATTTTAAGCCCGCCCTTGACAAATCAACCAACGTTCATGTTGCTTTCAATTCGGATTTAGCTACAACTAGGAGCAACACTCCAAATCCCGTCATAGCCATGTCGTGAAATAATCCGCCGAGTCTAATCCCACCCCCCTAGGTGCCCTATACCCCCGACCTATTTTTTCTATAAATACCACAATTTTTCATCAATTTATTCACAATTTCTCTAATAATCTATCTAAATCTCTCTCAATCTCTCTTATTTCTACAAAGGTTATTTGCTAAATAATTCAAAATTGCTCTCGCAAAAAGGGTTTAAGTTCTAAATTGCATTACAAAAAATATTTGAAGTGAAGTGGAAAATTGTTCGGTGCGGTTCCGGTCAAGTTTAAACTTTCACTTCTAAGTTATACGTTCTAAGTTCGCGACATCAAGTAAAATCGTTCTTACTTCTTATTATCTATTTTAATTTTTGTGCAATATTGTTTTTAGCATATTTTAGTAATTTATTTGTTTGCTTTACTTATAATAATGTTTGGAGTGTGGAGAGCAATTACTGGGCGTACGGGTAGCGGTCGTAGATCACGTGCTACTAACCGAGGGGGAGATGATAGACGTAGTCGTGCTCTAGGTTAAAGACCAATTGGTAGTTCTATCGCTCCTTCTCATCTAGATGATTTTACTCAGGAAGATGACACGCAATTTTATCATGATGTAGATTTTGAGGTACCACTAGATAATGATATGTTAGAGGCACGATATCAAGAAAATACCAAAGGGGTTAATTTAGATGATGAAATACCTACTAGTCAATTTCATGGTGAACCTGAAGAAACTGAATCTGAATTACCACATATGCCTTCTAGTAGAGAACCAGTTGTACGTCCAGAAAGATCGGATGTGTTGAAATTTATGACTAAAAATGTTCCGGCTCAGACCGCTAAATGTAATCTTTGTAAAAAAATTTGGGATTTTAAAATCAGAAAGCATCATGGTGAGACAGGGAAGTTGAGAACACACTTAGAAAACCATCATAAGGATGAATGGGAAAAGAGGCCGGGTGGCACTCGATCAGGGAACAGAATGGCTCCATCTCAAAGTAGTGGAGTTCAACAGCAAATTAACCCAATGACGGGAGGGGGGGAGGTTTATGCATTATGATAAGAAGAAAGATAAGGAACAAATGGCAAAAATAATTGCGGTAGAGTGCTTACCTTTTACATTTGCTTCTTGTCAAGGTTTTGTTCGTTATATTCAAACCGTATATAATCCATTTTTTCAAGGTTTTCCAAAAACTACGGTTAGAAGTGATATTATAAAATTTAAAAATGAATATAGACAATATTTACGATATATATTTTATTACTTTGATTGTAGAGTTTGTCTTACTACTGATTTGGGTCGTGGTGTTAATGGGTATGACTATTTAACACTTACTTGTCATTGGATAGATCCTAACTGGGTAATGCAAAAAAAAAATAATAATAATAATAATAATTAGCATATAGCGATGTCGATGAACCACACACGAAAACATTTATTATTAAAAGAGAAATAAGTGATATTTGTAAGACGTATTTTATTAGTGACAAAATTTTAAGTGTAACTCTTGATAATGCTGCAAACAATGATTATGCTATTGGTAAGTTAAGACCCGTATTGCATACCTCTTTTGAAGAATTGTTTCATGTTAGATGTGCATGTCATATATATATTTTTAAACTATTTTTTGTTAAAATAGTTATATTTTAAATTAGTTATATTTTTAAATCTAAAAAACCTGATAGATGGGGGGACTTTCAGGAACGCCTATAACTAGTTATTTTAATGTAGAGTATCACCTAGATGAATCTGATTGGAAACTTGTTGAGAATCTTCTTATATTTTTAGAAAAGTTTTTTTATGCTAATAAAGAATTTTCCGGTCAATATTATCCTACAGTTACTACCATGTTGTATTTTATAGCTGGAATAGCAGAATTACTTAACGAATATAAATTAATGCCTGGTTATAAAGAAGCCGTAGAAGCAATGATTGAAAAATTTTAAAAATATTTTTTTTCTATTCCACCACTTTATTACATTGCTTCTATATTACATCCATGTTTTAAATGGTTTAATACCGAAATGCTTATTAGAGAAATTTATCGGAGTTTGAAAATTACTGATGAAGAAACACCAAGTATAGAAACAGCTTGTACGCAGGCAATTGTAGATTGCCAACGGATTTATGAAAGGTATAGAAGTGCAGCTGATAATATTGTTCCAAATGTTCTAAGTGGAGCTGGATCAAGTTCAACGCTGGCGAGTAAAAGAGCTGCAGCCTGATTTGGAGTTATTCCAGCCTTAATCAAAGGCTTTCTAGCAGGCAATCGAGCAGCGGAGGGTTCAACGAGCTTGATATTTATTTACTTCATGGTTGCAAGGAAATTGAATATTTTGGAAGCGATCAACCACTGCAATTTTGGAAGGATCAACAAGCACAGTTTCCAGTTTTAGCAAAAATGGCGCGGGATATTCTAACAATTCAAGCATCATCAGTTGCTTCAGAAAACATAGGAAGATTACAAATTGGAGATCATAGACATTCATTGAAGGAAGAAGCAATGGAGACGGCCGTATTATTCAGAGATTGGATTAGATCGGAGCGAAGAAATTTTGGATTTGCTGAAGAAAATGAAGAAGCAGATGCAGCATATTCAACTGAAATCTTATCAGGTGGTGGAAGTGTGAAAAATGAAAATGATTATAAAGAAGATGAATCTTTGCCACCGATTCCTCCTGAGTAGGGGTGGCTGGACCGGGCCAAAAAAATTTCAAAACCGGAGTATAACCAGTCTACCGGTCCGGTCCTAGCCGGTTTAAAAAAATGGTGCCGGATCTGGACCGGTTCCGGCGACCGTTAAGCTGGTCGGTACCGGTCCGGTCCGGCCGGTTTAACGGTTTTTTTAATTTTTTTTTTTAGGCAAATAAAGTTAAAATTTGAAAAACTTAACAATTTATTTAAACACTATTTGTGATAATTATATAAATTATATTTTTTAATGAAATAAAATAATTATGTAAATTATATTTTAAAATTTATTAATGTAAAGTAAATAAATAAACACAAAACAAACGTTTATTGAAAGGGAAATACATAATTGAAATGACAAAACAAACTAGAAATTGAAAAATTACAAAGATACTAAATAAACTAGAAATTCGAAAATACATAATTGAAATGACATAGATATTCCCTTAGCCATCTCTTTAAATTTTCAATCACGCGGAATAAAGCCATTTATTCTATCCCATTCGGTTTTGTGTCTTTTTTCTAAGTGTTGCCTAAACCTTCCCGTCCCTCCATGGTAGTTGCCAGTGTAAATTTGCCACTCTTTGTTACAGAGGCTACATTTAGCTTTCTGAGTTTCAGTATCTTTCATAATAAGTTGCCACACTATAGAACGACGTCTTCGTTCCGCAATTCTTGTTTTACTAGGACCGGGAGCAGCGGGAGTTTGATTTTCAGCCATTATAATTTATAATTGTTTGGATTTTGGAAGAAATTTAGAAAATAGCCTTTGAGAGTAATTTGAGAGATAAATTGATAGAAAATGCTAAATTGTGTGATATAATGATGAAATAATAGGGTATATATAGATAAAAATAGGTTGGGGGTATGGGAGGCGTTTAGGGGGGTGATAGGCAAATATAGCCGTGTTTGGCCGTTGGCCAACGGCTATATTTAAAAGAGAGCCGTTGGCCCAAACTGCCGGTCCGGTCCGGTTCCGGCCCGGTCCGGCAGTTCGGGCAGTTCGGGCTATTTATATTTTTTTTTTTGTTTTTCCATTGTGTTTTATTTAAAGTGGTGGAAACTTTGAAAAATATTACAAAAAAATATTATTAAGTTTTTACTTGTACATATAATGTTTGGAATGTTTAGTTTATTTCAATGTTTAAAGTTTAAACTTAGAATTAAGAACTTGTAGTATTTTTTTATACTTTGAACTTTGAAGTAATGAATTTTTTGAAGTGATGATTCAAAGTTCTAACTTTTGAATTAATTTGTTAAGTTCAAAATTCAAACTTTGAATTAATTTTAGTAAATTCAAATTTGAACTAATTTACAAACTAGTAATTAATTGTAGTATTTTTTGCGCAAACTATAAATTAAAAATAAAAAGTATGAAGACAATAGTTGTGATTGAATTCCAAGACTTGGAGAAATTTTATTGAATTGTTTAAGACATAAGTAGTGCAAATTACATCTAAAATGCAAACTTGTAAATTCAAAATTCTTATTTAGAAAATTACATTCTTTTAAACATATTAGCTAGTTTCTTGAGGATAGTTGTAGGCTTTTCTTTAGGAACTGGCCGTTGTTGATCTTGTTCATCATCTCCTTCTGGTTCTTCGTCTTCTTCTTCTTCTTCATTGCCGGTTTGACTCCCTTCACTTGTTCCATCGCTCAAAATTTGATCGAGATATGCTTTGCCCTTTTCCTTAGTAAGTTCTGGTAAACCAAAGTTTCTTCGCTCTGCTCTGATCCAATCCCTGAATAAAACTCCTGTCTCCATTGCCTCCTCCTTCAACGAATATCTGTGATCTCCAATTTGAAATCTTCCTTGGCTAAAAGCGCTTTCCGATGCAACTGATGAAGCTTGAATTGTTAATATATCCCGGGCCATTTTTGCAAGAATTGGAAACTGCGATTCTTGATTCTTCCAATAATCCAACAAATTCTTAGTTCCAAAGCTGTTAAGTTTCTTTGGATATTGAATTAAATACACTTGGAACTCGCTGTATTCCTCCCCGTACTCTTCCTGTTCTGAAAGCAACTTTTCGTCAAGTCCCCCAAAAGTGCTCATCCCCGCATGTGAAGAACTTTGCCCGGTGGATAGTATTGGTTCCGTTGGTGTAGCAGTGTCTGCCCAAGCTCTATACTTTGCAAAAACAGCCACGGTATCTGCATAAACTTTAGCAACAGCCTCGTCTACACTTGGATACTTGTTAGTAGCAATTCCAGTAGGAGTAATTTCTAAATTTGCATATACTTCTCTAACAAGTCGTTCAGTTAACTTAATTTTAAAAGCTGGATGCAACACAGAAGCAATGTAAAAAAGAGGAGGAATTGGAAAAAAATATTTTCTAAATTTTTCAATCATTAACTCTACAGCCGGTTTGTAAACTTCATATTGCTTATACATTTTCAATAATTCCGATATTCCAGCTATATAATATAACATGATAGGAGTAGTTGGATAGTATTGACCGGAAAATTCTAAAGTAGCTTGATAAAAATTTTGTAAAAATTGAAAAAGATGTTGAACAAGTTGCCAATCCTCATCTTTAAGGTGATAGATTTCCATAAAATGTTTATTATACATTTGAGAAATAGGCACTCTATAGTCATAAGCGACAGTCAATGCATCATATAAAGTGTTCCACCTAGTACAAACTTCCTTTGGGACTCTCCTAATTGGCATTCCTAATTCTACACATTTTCTTTCCCATTCTCGGTTTTTATTTCTAAAAATATAAGTAATAGCTATCTGTACCTTTTTGATAATGTCGTTAAACAAGGCAAGACCATCTCTTACTACTAAGTTGTAAATATGACATGCACACCTAACATGAAAAAATTCAGCAAAAGGGGGGTTCAAAATAGGTATCAAGTTCCTAAGTGCATCTGTGTTGTTTGTAGCATTATCTACCGTAATACTAAAAACTTTGTTAGATAAAAAGTACGTACGACAAATTGATGAAACTTTGTTACAAATATAATTTCCCGTGTGTGGTTCATCAACAACTTTATAAGCTATAATACGTTTTTGAAATACCCAATCAGGATCTATCCAATGAACAGTAACAGTAATATAATCACATCCATTAGTAGAACGACCCATATCCGTAGTAAGACATACTCTAGTGTCAAAGTTATCAAACATATATAACAAATAATCCTGATATTCGTTCTTAAATTTAATAATATCATTTTTAACAGTAGTTCTTGGAAAATCATGAAAAGAGGGATTATATATAGACTGAACATAACGAACAAAACCAGTAGAAGAAGGAAAACTATACGGTAAACCCTCGAGGGCAACTAGTTTAGCAATAGCTTCCCTATCCTTTTGTTTATCGTAAGTAAGAAGCCCTCCTGTTGTTTGGTTAATTCTTGTTTGGGTACCCGAAGATTCATCATGCGCTACTCCCTCATGTTCGGTCCCTAAATATATACCACCCGGCCGCATTGACCATTCTTTAGGATGTTTCGTTTGTAAGTGCTGCCTAAGTTTACCCATCCCACCCTCATTACCCCCAGTTTTAAAAACCCACACCTTATCACAAATCCTGCATTTGGCCGTCTGCGCTGCAACATTCTTTGATGCAAATTTCCACACCTCAGATATATCCTTACGTTTAGCCGGTATTCTAGTAGGAGGTTCAGGAGGCAAGTCAGACTGAACTTCGGGTGGACTAGCTTGATATTCAGGTGTTTCTTCTAAATTAACCCCGCTTTGATTCCCATATTGTGCTTCTAACATTTCGTGATCAAGTATGGTATCAGCGTTAACATTATGATAATATTGAGAATCATCTATGTGGGTGAACTGATTAGAACTACCAACAATTTTTTTACCCCTATTTCCCCTACGACCACGTGCCCGCCCCCCACTACTAGTTCCAATTGAACCTCTTTGAGACATAATAATAGCAAATAAAATAAATATATATGACAAAAAAATAATAAAAGAGTAGAAGTAGGAACGACCAACCAAATATAACCGTATAATTGAGGTGAAGTTGAAACTTGAGCCTCCACTTCAATTAATTAGTTGAATACTTGATAATCGAAAAATTGCAAAAATAGCCAAATTGATATTTCAACCACGTAGCGCCTCCAATTGACCCAATACTTGATATTTGTAAACTTCACCAAATAGCCAAATATAACTTTGATAGAAACTCCAAATAGAACTTGATAAAGTAGCCAAATTATAATTTTTTAACAAATAGCCAAAATAGAATAATAGCAATATTGTAGAAAATTTGAGAGAATTAGAGAGAATTGGAAGATTTGTGTGAAAAATATGATGAAATAATGGGGTATTTATAGAAAAAATAGTTTGGGGTGGTTATGGGGTGGTAGAGGGGTGAAATTGGCCGTTGGACAATGGCTAGGGGGTCAAAAGAGCCGTTGCCCAACGGCTAGAATCCAACAGAATTTTTTTATTTTTTTTATTTTTTGGACCGGTCCGGTCCGGCCGGTTCCGGCCCAAATTTATACCGGTCCATCCGGTTTTTTTTCGTGGAACCGTTTCGGGACCGGTTCCGGGGCCCATTAGGGACCAACGGTCCGGTCTCAACCGGTCCGGTCCGGTCAAAACCGGACCGTTAGCCACCCTTACTCCTGAGGTATCAGAAGAAATTATTCAGAAAATGAGAAGTTTTTTTATTAATATGTAGTTTTGCAATTTAATATCTATGTACTTTGCAAAAAAAATCAAAAATTATTCAATAAAATGTGTTTCGCCTTGCTATTAAGTTATCATTCTTTGTTATATTCTCTATTATCCTTTGTTATACCTTTTTGCAATTCAATAGTCAATACTTAAATACTAACTAGTAAATACTAAATACTAACTTAATACTTACTATTTATTTTGAAAAAAATAACAAGTGTTATATCTTGCTATTAAGTTATCATTCTTTATATATTCTCAATTATCCTTTGTTATATCTTTTTTGCAATTCAATACTTAAATACTAAATACTAAATACTACTAATTAAATACTTAATATTTATTTTGAAAAAATAACAAGTGTTATGCCTTGCTATTAAGTTATCATTCTTTATATATTCTCAATTTTTACTTTTGCATTTCAATACTTAAACACTAAATACTAAATACTAGTAGTATAACTACATAAAAAATAACAAGTTGTAGGCCTTGCTGTCAATTTATAAGTGTTTATTATTTTTTATTTAGTCATAATTTAAAATTCAAAAACTACTTTAAAATAAAAACAAAGATAATAAAAAAAATTCGTCCAAACCGGGCCGGACCGGAACTTGACCTGACCAACAAAAATTTTCAGCAACCCTTTTTGAAAAATAGCTGTTGGCAACGGCCATAAACGAATATTTTTCCCTCTCCCACCCCCATAAACGCCTCAACAGCCCCCTCCTCCCTATTTTTCCTATAAATACTCCCATATTTCATCAAACTAATCACAATTCAATATTTTCTATTCATTTATCTCTAAAATTTTCTATCAAAGACTATTTTCTATCAAAATGGCTGCAAATACTCTTACTCAAGCTCAAGGTGCTACTGCTGAAGGTCCCTCCAATTCAAGAACTGGAAGATCCGAAGTTTGGGAATTTTTCACGAAAAAAAAAATGATATTGGCAAAGCTTAGTGTAATCTTTGTAAGAGAACTTGAAATTATCAATCTGGATCAAATTATGGAGAGACAGGGAAGTTTAGGACTCACTTGCAAACCCAACATAGCCTCGAATGGGCAGCTCGTGGTGGTAGAATATATCTGTGCGAGCGCGACAATTGAGTCGTTGAAGATTTATGTATTTTTCTAGTTTCTAGTCTATTTTCTAGTTTTTATTTTCTAGTATGTCACTTTAAGTCTTTAATTATGTATTTCCAACTTAATGTATTTTCGTATTGTTGAATAAAATGTGTGTTTTGTATTGTTTATTTTGTTTACACTAAAATTTTTAATCTATTTCAAAGAATCAAAAAATTAAGTAAAAAAAAAAAAAAAAACGAAACCGAACCGGGTCGAACCGGCACCGGATCGGTTCCCCCTTGCCGATACTGGTTCCAACACGACATTGGTGCATTTGCACCATTAGACCGTACCGGTACCAGACCGTCAACGTTTTTTTTTTTTTTAGTTTTACGCCGGACCGAACCGGACCAGGCAAGGAGCGCCGGAACCGGACCGGACCGGGCCGGTGGACAGCCTTAGTGCCTGCTGTTGAAAACCAGAAATCATATCAGAGACAATGTTTAAAAATGAAACTATTATTCGACCCTATTTTTTCAACCTCGTAACAAACGGTAGTTATACAAAATATCAATTTTTTCTTGGATGCTGCTAACTGACTATACGCATGTGGACCTAAAATGGCTATACTCGGTGAAAAATAAGTCCTCATTCATTTTTTTGTCTCCAACCATATTATTTTTCCTCCAATAAGTTTCCCTCCAAAAATATAATAATTTTATTTTAGCATGTCCAACTTTTTATGGTCCCAATACATTGAACAATTAAAATAAATATATAAATATATTATTTTTAATATTATATTAATACCTTAGTCTTAATATCGAATATATGAGTTTAATTTGAATGAGTATCGAATTTAATTAATTTTTTTCTTGTAGGAGTTTTTCGTTAAATATTTAAATTTTAGATAGAAACATATTTTCATTATAGTTAATTTGTTAATGTTTTGAAATTGAATTACTCATTCGAATTATGATAATTTAATTGACTATATATATATATATATATATATATATATATATATATATATATATATATATATATATATATATATATATATATAGGGTTTTGCTGACGTACTGCATAGTTGTAGTATATTAGCATTATGTATATTTTGATTGACAAAATTACCCTTAATATCTTTTGCCATCACATTAAAAGTAGGGGTGTTTTTGTCTTTTACTAGAATAACCCATTTCTTTCATAAAAATTCCCACCCAGATCCACAATTCATGCTCATCTCTGCAATTTCCAATCGAGACACCTCTTAGGAATTCATATTACTCTCTTTACTTTGTTAACAATAAATATTATGCGAGTTCGTTGGTAAATTAGTTACTTCCATAAATTGAGTTTTATGGGATGGTATTGATGGGAAGATTAGGGGCTGGAGAAAGAGAGATTGAGAGTGGTAAGAGAAAAAGGTGGGTAAAAAATGGAGAAGACATTGCATCACAATAATAACGACTGCCCCAAAATCTATGTAGAAGCTTTGCAACAATTTCACCAGAATAAGAATCCTTTGATTCATAACAATGTTAATTAAAGATCTGAGTTTGATAAACTTAAATTAATAATTGGATTTCATTACTCTCTTAAATAGACTGATGAAGAATCACAAGCGAATTAAAAAAAGCTGCCACAGTAAGTTCTGTTGGCATCGTGCTTTCGTGAAGCCTTTTACTTTCCACGCCACTTTACCTTTGAATCGAGGAGGAAGTAAAATAGTAGAACAAAATAGAAGATTTTCTAATTTGAAAAGCTCTCTGATCAGTAGAAGAAATATAGCTTAAAAGATGTACACAATGCTAACATACTACAACTAGTAGTATGTTAGCATATATATATATACTAGACAAAATGCCCGTGCTCTGCACGGGTGCCCGAGTATTTTTGACATCTAAGATAAAACATCTCATAAGCTATTTCAAATATTCGTAATTTCACATTGTGGTAATTGTTCTTTAACATAACGAATATGAACAAAGTTCTCAAATGGTATCTCTAGTACACATTCATCTGAGTAAAATACCAAAATAAAGTAACTTTCTCCGTATTTGAATCTAAATGTCCTAGTTAACTGCTAAGAGATGTCAACAACGATCTTTAATCAGTTTCAGGAATAGCTTTAATTTCTTCTTCGGAGTTTATGGTTGTTTCCTCCAGGATGGCCTCTATTTCCGCCATCTCCTGATCAGTCCAATTGGTTGAAATCTCTGCTTGTAAAACTGACAGTCAGAGCAAAACAAATCTCTAGAAATAGGTCATGTTTCTTGCTGCTTCGGACAAGTCCTGTACTATTATACAATTAGAAAGAACAGCGATCAGCAGTAGGCACTTGTGAGAAGAGGCATTGGTTTAAGTTTTTGACATTCTGTAGAATCAATGAGTTCCTCCAAAGATATGGAGACTTCTTAGCACATTTGTTGAACGCATGAGTTTTATGAAGGTTGGTTATCAATTTCTTCATTTCTATTTGAACAAATTCATATTCTTTCCTGAATTCCATGCTCAGTCATTAATTTCGTTTTGCGCATCCATTAAGCAAGTAAATAATAGCCATTATGGTGAAGCGAGAACAAAAATTGCACTTATGTAATATCTCAGGCAATGTTCCCCTTACCAATTTGCATGGAAGTAGTAAAGCTAAAACCAGACAATAAATATTTCTTAAGTTGTTCATTTCACTTCTTTTGTTCGCTTCAGTCGAATAAGGACACAATGACATTCCCCATCAATTCTCCCCTCTTATCAAAAGGCATTTAGTGAAACAACACTTCCAGTATCATCTGTTTGAGACATTTTAAGTTTTTCCCAAAAGCGAAATAGTGGCATACAGACACATGTAGCATTTGTTACCTATATATCTTCCTTTACTAAATGTAACAAAATTAAAATATAGCGTCATAAGCAGTATCATCCAGGAAAGGGAACTTCACATGGGTTTTTCTTTCCATATTGTCTTCCACCGGTATTATATTTCACCACTATACCACTACATGACTTTCCAGTATGCTCCCCCTTCCCACAAATAAGATCAGGTACCTTAGTGAACTCTTTAGACCTTTGTAAATTTACTAACAGCTCATTTACACGGCTCTTTGTTAAGTTAATTTAGAATGCATTTTGATTATGACAAAAAGAATGTGATACCTAAAACAGTCCATGTGCTTCTCGCAGGTTTCGGACTCTATTGCTTGAGGATTGATTCTATGGATCGTAAATTGAGGCTCTTTCGGAGTCAGCTATGGAAAGTTAGATTGACTGTTTATTGCTCTTGCCTTATTCACTGGAGATATTTATATCTCTAAGAGAATCAAATCTCTTGGGTCAAATCTCTCTATCATCAGGATCCCGTCAATCTCTCCAATCACATCTCATCCAAGATTCTGCCTTGATCTCCAGCAACGGTCTCCCGTCCGTGACACTATTTATTCAAGAGTTTCTGAAGATCTCCTTACGCTTCTATTTACTATCTACAACCTCTGAGTCTTTTACTTACAAACTGTATTCCTAAGAGTCTACTAGTGTTTCACAAGGAAAGAAAGAGAGATTGTGTAGTGAGGTAATAGTTGTGTCACTGAAGTTTGGTCTGATTATCTATAAATCAGACACTGTCGTTAGTGGTGAGCGAAGGATTAAAAACTACCGAGAGAAGACGTTTGTGGTTAACGATAAACCATACTTGTATTCTTGTTTACTTAAGAGCTTGAAGAGAGATCACTCCCTTGTGACCCAAGGGGACTGGATTAGGAACCAATTGATTCTGAACCAGTATAAATACTCTGTGTCGTTCCTTGCTTACAGTTTTCCTTTCTGCATTATTTACAGTTTACATCTTATAGTCAACTCACAAATTGATCAGTCGACTAAAAAGCAGTAGTTTTAACAATTCACCCCCCCTCTTGTATTCATCAATTGGTATCAGAGCTTGGTCTCACATTTTGTTTGTTTTGCCTTACAGAAAGTGAGAAAAGATCATGTCTACACACATTGTCAATGGTGCACTATTGCAAGAGGGAACTTCTGCCACCCGGCCTCCCTATTTCAATGGAAAACACTACAGCCACTGGAAGATTCGCATGGAAACATACGTCAAGTCAGTCGACCTGAAGGTCTGGCGTGTTATCAAGAAAGGTCCTTATACCATTCCAACTGATGCCCCTAACAAGAAGGAAGATGACACGGCTAAAACCTCAGATTCCCTTGATTTGGATGACTACACTGATGAGCAAAGGGAAGTAATTCAACTGAATTACAAAGCTGTGAATATTCTCTACAATGCCATAAGCGGAGAGGAATGGGAAAAGATCTCCAGCTGTGATACTGCAAAAGAAATATGGGATAAGCTGGAGGTTACGTATGAAGGTACCAGTAAAGTGAAGGAAACCAGAATCAATCTTCTAGTATATGAGTATGAACTGTTTCAAATGAAAGATGGAGAATCTGCTGAAGATATGTTTGCTAGATTTAGCAAGATTATTGGGGAACTTAAAGCTCTTGGAAAGATCTACTCCAGTGGTGAGCAAATAAGAAAGATTCTGAGAAGCCTGCCTACTACCTGGCAACCCAAAGTTATCAACATTGAAAGCGGAGATCTTAACAAAATAACATATGACGAACTCAGAGGAGATCTGATTGCTTTTGAGAAAACTCACTTGAAACGAAATGCGCTAGAAGAGAAAAAGAAAACTGTAGCCTTCAATACTACAGTAGAGGAAGTCGACTATGATCAGGATGTTGAAGAAGATGATATCCAAGAACAGCTTGCTATGATGTCTAGGAACCTGAATGGTCTTGTGAATCGCAGACGCCAATTCAGGAAAGGGAAGGCCCCATTCAAGAAAGATCAAACCAACTACAGGAATGAAGGTCGATGCTTTGAATGCGGCAAACAAGGTCATATTGCAACGAACTGCCCCGACGCCAAAAGAAAAAGTAAGAACAGATCTTATGCAGTATGGAGTGATGAAGATACAGCCGATGGTGAGCAAGACGAAGCAGCCAACATCTGCTTCATGGCCTCAGACAATTCTACCAGCAGTGGGATCAAATCAAACGATTAAAGTGAGGTACATTGTGAACTCTGTATTGAAAATTCCAGAAATCTTGATGAAGTTCTAGATGAGCTAGAAAAGGCACTTAGGAAAATAAAGAAACTAAGTAAAGAAAAGGAAGAATGGGAAATGAAACTTGAAATAGTTGAAACAGAAAATGAATTTCTGAAAGAAGAGATGAACCAGCTCAAGCTTAAACTCAACAGTTATAGAAAATCCACCAGTCAAAGCTCGGTAGGATCAAATAGTTTCTATAGATCTGCTAGATCCTCTATGTCTCCAAGAGAAACTAAAACTATGCCCGTATGTTATCACTGTGGTGAGATCGGTCATGTATTTAGAAGATGTCAGAAAAGAAATCCTGGAAAATGGATTTGGAGACCAAAAGTCAAAACTGAAGCTAGCATTTCTAAAACTAACCCCCAAGGACCCAAGCAAGCTTGGGTACCTAAGCATACTTAAACACCTTGTTTTGCAGGGACACCACAACAGTTCAACAAAGATAAGAAAATAGTTTCTTGATAGTGGTTGCTCCCGACACATGACTGGAGATAAACAACTGTTTAAATCCATAACCAAGATCGATGGAGGCTCTGTTAAATTTGGAGGAGATGCCAAGGGAAAGATTGTTGGTATTGGAATTATCTCCTTAAGTCCTACCGGTGACATTAAGGAAGCATTTCTTGTTGATGGACTCAAACACAACCTCCTTAGTATCAGCCAACTCTGTGATGGAGGATACAAAGTAAAGTTTGAATCAAGCAGATGCATCATTCATGACACCAAAGGTAAGGTAGTTCTCTCCGGATCCAGAGAAAATAATATCTACGTTCTCAACAACGGTAAGGCCTCTACAGGTAAACACTTATGTCTTGCTTCCATCACCAATGACCCTTGGACATGGCATAGGAAATTAGGTCATGCCAGTATGTCTTTGATTGAGAAACTGTCTAAACAGGAACTAGTAATCGGACTACCAAAACTTAACTTTTCAAAAGATCATATCTGCGATGCATGTCAGCTTGGTAAGCAAACTAGAATCTCTTTTAAAGGAAAAGATATTGTCTCTACTTCTAACCCCTTAGAATTATTACATATGGACCTGTTTGGACCAACTAGAACTGCTAGTATCGGAGGTAAAAGATATGCTTTTGTGATTGTTGATGACTACTCTCTAGGGGCAAGAGAAGGTCCCACAAAACATATTTATAAAATTTAAAAGCTAATAATTAGATCAAAACTAATAATCAAAGTAAATGTTAAAAATATTTATGAGAACAGAAAACTTACTATTAAAATTGGAACTGTTTATTGAACATGAAAGATCATTGTTTTACAGAGAGAGGGATAGTAGGCAATATTTCGAAAGTGAGGATTTCGAGTGATGCCTTACTTCTGATTTCTACTTCTATTTATAGCTGCTAATGACACTATTCTCCTTTACAGGTGGAGAGCTATTAACGGGGAATCTTATCTTTTATAAAGTAAGATAAGATGTACATTATTGATGCTGATGGGGTCCTATTGTCAGGAATCTTATCTTTACAAAAGTAAAGTAAGATCTACATTATTGATACTACTTGGCACCTATTTGTGGTCTATTCTTTTGCTAAAAATCCGTGATATACGCTTGAGCAATCCCGTGTGGGTCCTCCATATCTCCATTATTTTCTGCTGATGCTGTTGATGACGCTGTATCTAATAATTCAGTGATTTGATTTATTTCACTACCATTTGCTTGATCCAAATTTGCCAAGGCTTGTTGAAGTTTTCTTTTTAACGCTTCCTTTGATAATTTGTCTGTTGATCCGATCTTTGTTTGAACTTGTTGAATCTGTTTTTCTTTGTCCTTAGGGGTCCACCCCTTAATTTTTATAGTTTTAACAAGGTACCTGACCTTGCATAATACCTCTATATTGAATTCCCAACTAATAATATAGGATACTCTTTTAGCCATGAAGAATTTACATAACTGTATATGTTCTGGTAATGCTGCTAGTTCTTCATTTTCTTTCTGGTAATTCGTGTGTAACTGTTTGAAAGAAGGTGACAACACCCTTTCGTCTGCTCCAAATGTATTCCACCATTCATAGAACCATCTTGGGATGGGATCCGTTGATACCTTTTCACAGAATTTGACAAACCATGAATGGCTGCCAGGTCTTAAATATATGAAGTTAAACCATGCATTTTTATAGTCGTAAAAATTGTAACCTGATATTTTAAAATCCACTGATAATGGAAATTGAATCGGCGTGTGTAGATGATCTACCGGCCAATCCGCAGGGCTTAAAATTCTTTTAATAGTAAACTTGGAGTACCTAATACTCCTTGGATCATTTTTATCTGCTAACTCATTTTCAATTTCTATTGAATTTGTTGCTATCAATATAGCTTCATAAAATTCTCTTGTTTTATAAGGGTTGTCTGTTTCCACATAATTTCTGTCTGTGTAACAAGACTTGATGATATCTGTAATTCATCTTTCAACGAATTTTCTCTCAATCGCAATGATTGGTACCTGTTGACTGTTTATTCAATCGAATTTCTGTTGACTTGCTGTTGAAGAGCTTGCTTGTTCTTGTTTAATGGGAAGTTGAGGTTGTACTGCCTCAGAATAACTGTTTATGGTTTTTTTGGCATAACTGTTTAAGGATTGTTTTGAGGTTCCTGGGGTTGCTTCTCTTTTTACCGGTGTAGGAGGAGGTAATTGAGGAAACTCTGCTAAAGCTGTATATCTGTTTATATGTGAGTTCTGGTTATGATGCTGTTCAAGGAATTGCCTCGGAGGTCTTACTGGATATAATGGCCTCATGTTTTCTCTGTAAAAATTCTCTAGTTAAAAAATCCGGAAGACTATTGTTTTCTCCTTTAATAAATTCTATTTGAAAATCAAAGCTAGATAATAAAGCTTGCCATCTGGCAAATATTTGTTTTGAAACTAAATTCTTAACATCTTTTTGCAAAACATCTTTTGCTGCTTTACAATCAACTCTTAAAAGAAATTCTTTGTTTATCAAATCATCTTGAAATTTAGTTATACATAAAACTATTGATAAAATTTCTTTTTTAATAGTACTATAATTTTTTTGAGCTCCGTTCCATATTCCAGAGCAATATCGGACTAATTGTTCAGACTCTTTTGGAGAGAGACGCTGTTTAAGAATTCCTCCGAAACCTATTTCAGAGGCATCGGTTTCAACAATCATAAAGGCATCCGGATGTGGTATGCCTAGACAAGGAAGTCTTTGAACAATACTTTTGACCTTTTGGACTGTTTGTGTTTGTTCTTGGCTCCAAGGAACTGGATTTTTCCTAAGAAGCTGATAAAGGGGTTCACATATTTGTCTAAGGTTTGGAATAAAATCTGAAACATAATTGAGGCTTCCTAAAAACCTTTGTAACTGAGTTTTATCTGTTAAAACATCTGGAAATTTTGTAGAGAATTCAATGGCTCTACAAATTGGTTTATACATGCCTTGAGACAAGTCATGTCCTAAAAATCTAATAGAGGTTTGAAATAATTTAATCTTCTTGGCACTCACTACCAGCCCATTTTTCTGAATAATATTAAGAAATATCTTTAAATGCTTAAAATGTTGATCTATATTTTCTGAAAATATTAATACATCATCAATATAAACTATTGAGAATGAACTATATGGATTAAATATATTATTCATTATATTTTGAAATTCTGATGGGGCATTTTTTAACCCAAAGGGCATAACATTCCATTCATATTGGGCAAAGGGCACATTAAATGCTGTTTTATACTTATCCCTTTCATCTATTTGGATTTGCCAAAATCCTGATTTCATATCAAATTTACTATATATTTTAGCCTTATACGTTCTTTTTAATAAATCTCTTTTATTTGGAATTGGATATCGTATCCATCTGAATACTTTGTTTAAAGGTTTATAATTTATAACTAATCTTGGAGCTCCTCTTTCTTGTTCAGCATTATTATTAACATAAAATGCGGAACAACTCCAAGGTGACTTAGAAGGACGAATTATTTTCTTTTCTAACAATTCATTAATTTCCTTTTTACAATATTCCATTAATTCTTGGTTCATTTGAATTGGTCTAGCCTTAGTGGGATAGACTCTTCTTCAAATCCTTCTATATACGGTAATCGTACTATATGCCTTTTTTTTTCCCAAAAGGCATTAGGTAGATCTGAACAGACTTTAGATTCTATTTATTTTTGGGTTTGTAGTATTTTATCTTGAATTAGTTTATCTTTAAACTGGTTTTCTATTTTAACAATTTTAATTTCGTCTTTTATGTACTTTATTTGATTTTTTATCAATTGTATTTTATAGATACTTCTTTCTTTTAGAGTATCTATTTCTCTTTGTTTTGGACCATTTAGGAAATAAAATATTATTTCTTTACCAAGATTATTGGTAGTAATACCTGTTGTATTAACTGTAAAAGGAGATATCTGAGTTAAAAAGGGAGTTCCTAATATAACTTCTTCATTTAAATCCTTTATCAGAATAAAAGTATTTTTAAAGCATATGTTATTATTACATATATGTGCATTAGATAATTTATATTTTATTTTAAGTTTTTCTCCTGATGCAGAGAATAATTTTGCTGATGTTTTATCACAATATTTTGTTGGAATTAATCCTTCTACTATACAATTTTGGTCAGCACCAGAGTCTAATAAAGCTACTGTCTGGATACTGTATTCACTATTTATGACTAATTTTATTGGTACATACCATTTTTGAGACTTAATTTTAGAGATAGCCAAGACTCCCAATTCGTCGTCTCGTGCTTCTACTTGTTTAGTATTTGAACCTTCTCCTATTATTGTAGAATTTAACTCCTTTTGAGTTTTTTGAATTATTTCTAGAGCAAGGTTTTCTTCCTCTATTTTATTGACTTTTTGTTTTAAAATATTAACTTCTTGTTTTAATGTTGTTAATTCTGCATAAAGGTCTGCTATAGATATTTTTTCTTCTTTTTTATCAAATTTTTGTAGAATATTTTTCATACTAAAAGGATTGGATATATTAGGTTTATTTGATTCTCTACTTAAGACTATATCTTTTAATTTTAAAAGATATTCTCTTTTAATTTCTTCATCCTTTATTTGATCTATTAGATCAAAGAAGAATTCTTTATTTTCATTTGATATGACTTTTATTGAACCTGTCCCGCAGGTACATAATCCTTTAGGACAATCACACTCTGATTCGGGAGTGTAACTATCACTAGACTCATATGCTATATTAATTTGTTCATCATCACTTATGTTTTCCGAGGATGAACTTCCTTCTTCACTATTATCATTTTCGTCTAGTATAGCATATATTTTATTCTTAATGTCTTCATCTAATTCTAAACTATTAATTTTGTTTTTCTTCTTTGTCTTTACTCTACAATTATTTGCCTTATGGCCTTTCCTTCCACAATTGTAGCATCTTTCTTCAAAGGAAGGTTGTTTACTTTGACTTGTATTTTTTGGAATTTTCTTCTTGTTTCTTTTGGAAGATTTTCTTTTATAATAACTATTGCTACTTTTATCTTTTCTATTTATCCTTTTGGATCTTTTTGTTGCCTCGGTAGACGGGGCAGTTATCTTAGCATAACCAAAATCACTACAGAAATTTCCTAATTCTTTCTTAGTGATTTTATAATCTCTTTTTAGTTGATTTTTTAATTTCATATCAGTACATAGTTCTAAAGCTGTTATGTTAATAAAGCTTATTATATCACCATAGGTTAAACCATCATAAGGTATTTCACCGTTAAATCTATCTTTTATTTTTTGTCTAACTTTATCTGCAAATAAATGTGGTAATCCACTTATAAATTTTTCTTTCCAATAACTATGATTACAATCTTCTCTAATCATTACTTTATTTAGGAATATGTCTTTATACCATTTAAAGTCATGTAATTTTGGACATGATAAATTAGATAATATTTCTAAACTTCTATCTTTAAATACTTTTGGTTCTCCAATAAAGTGTTTAATTATAGCATATAATAAAGTATTTATAGCATCTTCACGTACTTGTTCTTCTATTGTTTGATCAGTACTATTACTTTCATGTTTAACTACTTTTATGATTGTAGTAGCATTAAGGACAGTTTCTCTATCTCTATCTGACAGATAGTTGTCCCACCAGTTTTTTAACATTCCTGTAAATCCGTAAGAAAGCAGGGTTGCTGCTTGCTTATCTGTATTACCTTTTATTTTATAGGCTGTTGCTGCTATTCCCATTTCATGTAATCTATTAAGTATTTGATGTTCTGCTTGTACATCTATATTCCACTCAGTTATAGCATCGCCTGTGTGCGAACTGAATGATACTAGATGTTCTTCTTCATACTGTATATCAGGAAATGTAGGTTTTTTATAATAATTTTTATTATGATGATAATTAGATCCTAATTTATTTAATTGATTATTTAATTCAGATAAGGTTTTTACTGAATTTTCTTTCTCTTTTGGAATTGTATTTATTGTTAAAGATGATTTTAACCTTTTAGTAATTTTATCTAGGACATCACCTTTTATTTCTAATCCACCTTTAGGAAGACTAGGGAATTTATCTTTTGACATACTAGGTAGCCTGAAAATTGGATTCTTTTCAATATTATCTTCAAATTTTATTCTTTTCTCGGGGAATGGTTTAAAAGAAGACTTGCTTCTTGCTTCTTCTACCTGATTAGCTATTACATGTAGTATTTGATTTGTATAATTACTTTGTTCTATTAATTTATTAATATCTTTATTTTTAGGTTCGCCTTGGGCATCTATTGATGTTCTTTTAAAAGGGTTTCCTATTACTACTTTATCACCTACTGGTATATTTATTTCTTCTAATGGGAGAATGGTAGATTCTATTATTTTATTACTTTTCGTATACCATTTTTTAACTACCATATTCAAAGACTCACAGTTAGCTAATTTTCCTGTATATTCAAACCATTTAAAAAATTCTAAACTACACTTCCATTTTTTCATATCTTTCATCCATTTATCTCTAAATGATTTCCTTTGTTCTAAAGTGTAATTGTTTCTATACCATTCTCTTTTAATATTGTTCTCTGGTTTTACCCAGAGTTGTTGGAGATATTTTATATCTGGTTCAAATGGTTCTTCTAACGTTATCATTCCTAAGGAATCATTTAATTCACTAAGAGTTGGGCTTGATGGTTGATTGATTATGACAGGCTTGTATTCTGGCTGTGGAATTCTTTTACTAAAGTTAACACCCTTTAAATTCTTGCTTATTATGTCTTCCTCCTCCAGGGGACAAGAAGTAGACGGCCTTGAAAAGGACATCCTAGAAGATGAAGATGTAGCGTTAAAGGATCTAGATTTTAGGAATTTTAAATCTACTGATCCATCTGTATGTTGTATAACTTGTTCTATTTGTATAGATTCATCTTCCACTTTTGGTTCCGTGATGGAATCAAAGTGCCATTCATTTTTTGATAAGACTTCATCCCATTTAAGTAATCTTGGGACAAATATATTATGATGTTTAATATTTGCTTCCATTAACATTGTAACTCCTTTATGAGCTCTACTTGGTTTAGCTTTGGGAGCTAAAGTAGTCTTCATTAATTTATAATATACTCTATATATTATAGCTATTTCTCTGGTTTGATGTTTACTATTCAAATGTTTTGTTTTAATATTTAATGTTAAAACATCTAATATTGTTGGATCATTAATATCCACTGAGAAATTCGGATAACAATTAAAGTATACTGGCCCATTTGCCATGTTACTTTGTAATACTGCTATTAATGAATCATCAAAGTTTAAGAATCTATTATCTCTTAATAATAAACATATAGGAATATCTAATCCTAGTCTATGAAGTGGTTTTACAGCCACTTGCACTAGTCCTATGTGTAGGAACTTATAACTTTTTCTATATTTTTCTATGTCTTTTATAGACAATAGTTGAATTGTTTCAACTGACTGATTTATAGCAACTGTTGATTCACATGTTTTAATATTGAATCTATTCATGAAGTCAAATCCTCCGACTTCATATATCTTTTCTAATTTTTCTTTGGGAATATTCCAATTTAACAGATTATTAACTATTTTTGATATTTTATCTACTTCTGTTGATAGGTTTATACTGTTTAAAACTGACTGTGATGATCCTTCCATTTTAATAATGAACTCTTGGACCGTCACAAGCTTTTCTATAATAACTTTCAGCTATAGGTTTTAACCTAAGTATTTCTGAAATATTATTTTGCATATAATGTAGAAAATCAATATTTCCTGTTAAAAGATATCTATGTAAATTATCCTTTAAAAGCTTTTCATGGTCACTAATTTCTTTATCAGTATTTATCCAGAGTTCTAGATAACCTGGATCCATATTCATTTTTAAAATATTATATTTTTATTTTTATTAAGGAAATCTCTTCTCCAAAGTTTATAATATAACAGAAGAGTTTCTTCTACGTAAGGATTATCGTTGTTTATTAAATCAGAGAAACATATATTCATAAAATAGATATAATATTTATTATCATTATATTTATTAAACCAGTGTTTCATAAGAACGAAAGAAATCTGAATAAAGAAAACACCTTAATAGAAAAGAGTAGAGTTAACTATATATGTTTTTATCTCATAAAGATGATGCATTTAAAAGTTTTGAAGTGTTCTGCAAGAAAGTTCAAAGAGAGAAAGGCTACTACATATCCACTATCAGAAGTGACCATGGAGGGGAATTCGAAAGCAAAGTCTTCGAAGAATTCTGTAATTCTCATGGATTCACTCACAATTTCTCCTCTCCTCGAACTCCTCAACAAAATGGTGTTGTAGAAAGGAAGAATCGCACTCTCCAAGACATGGCCAGAACTATGTTAGTTGAACACTCTCTTCCAAATCATTTTTGGGCTGAAGCTGTAAGTACTGCATGTCATATTTTAAATAGATGTCTCATTCGTCCTATCCTTCATAAAACTCCCTACGAACTTTGGAAAGGCAAGAGACCAAATATTAGTTACTTTCATCCCTTTGGTTGTAAATGTTTTATTCATAACAATGGTAAAGATAATCTTGGTAAGTTTGATCCGCGTAGTGATGAAGGCATTTTCCTAGGATACTCTAACACCAGCAGATCATATAGAGTATTTAATAAGAGAACCTTAACAGTTGAAGAATCCATGCATGTTGTATTTGATGATTCCTTGATCCATGTCGAGAAAGGTAATAACGCAGATGATGACGAAGTTGAACCAACTCCATCTAGTCCCTCAGAAACTACAGTGACAACCAATGAGTCTCCCAATCCTCAAATCCAGGAGGCTGAGGATTCAGACTCTAATCCAGAACAGACCAAGTCGACTTCACAGCACAAAAAACCGGAAGTGGTCGTGCCAAATGAATGGAGGAGTGATCCTGACTACCCATAGAAATATATCATTGGGGATCCACGAGAAGGTATGAAAATGAGAAACTCACTTAAATCTAACCTGGCTTTAATCTCACAGATAGAACCAAAAAAGATAGATGAAGCTCTTCAAGATGATTCTTGGGTACTAGCCATGAAAGAAGAACTTGATCAATTTGAGAGAAACCAGGTGTGGGAACTAGTTCCTAGACCCAAAGGCAAATTTGTTATCGGTACCAAATGGGTGTTCAGAAACAAGCTCAATGAAGAAGGTAAAGTGGTAAGAAACAAGGCTCGTCTAGTGGCTCAAGGTTACTCTCAAACAGAGGGAGTCGACTACGACGAGACATTCGCTCCTGTTGCTAGACTTGAATCTATTCGCATGCTTCTAGCTTTCGCCTCTTTTAAGCAGTTTAAACTTTTTCAAATGGATGTGAAAAGTGCCTTTCTAAATGGGTTTATTAAAGAAGAAGTTTTTGTCAAACAACCTCCTGGTTTTGAAAATCCCAAATTCCCTCATCATGTGTTCAAACTTTCCAAAGCTCTTTATGGTCTTAAACAAGCACCTCGTGGTTGGTATGAAAGACTAAGCTCATTTTTACTATCACACGGATTTTTTAGAGGAAAAAGTGATAAAACTCTTTTTATACAAAAAACCTCCTCTGACATTCTTATTATTCAAATTTATGTTGATGATATCATCTTTGGTAGCACTAATCCAAAGTTATGCAAGGAATTTGAAGTGCTTATGCAGGGTGAGTTTGAAATGAGCTTGATGGGAGAACTTACGTTCTTCCTCGAACTCCAGATCAAACAATATGAAAATGGAAGTCAATCTAAATACACCAAAGAACTTATTGTTAAGTTTGGAATGAATGATGCAAATCCTGCAAAAACTCCCATGAGCCCAGCCACACATCTGGTAAGTGACTCAAAAGGTACAAGTATCAATGCTTCACTTTACCGAGGTATGATCGGATCACTACTCTACTTAACTGCTAGTCGACCAGACATAATGCTATCTGTATGTAAATGTGCTCGCTTTCAGTCAGCTCCCAAAGTATCTCATCTTACTGCAGTTAAAAGAATTCTTCGTTATCTTGTTGGCACAGTTAACTATGGCTTATGGTATCCTCGAACGAATTTCTTTGATCTCATTGGTTTTTCAGATGCTGACTATGCAGGTGACAGGGTTGACAGAAAAAGCACCAGTGGTGCAAGTTTCATTCTTGGTAAATCTCTTGTTTCTTGGCATAGCAAGAAACAGGACTGTACTGCTCTTTCTACAGCTGAATCTGAATATGTTGCTCTAGGACATTGTTGCACTCAACTCCTTTGGATGGGCAAACAACTTTCTGATTATAACTTATCTTTTAAACCCATTCCCATGCTATGTGATAATACTAGTGCAATTGAACTTTCCTACAATCCAGTTGATCATCCTAGGACTAAGCATATTGATGTTCGTTATCATTTTATTAGGGATCATGTTCAGGATGGTGATGTTGATATTGCTTTTGTTAGCACTGATTTTCAATTAGCTGATATTTTCACAAAACCTCTTTTAGAAGAACGATTTTGTGCTCTCCGTGACTTGCTTGGAATTTTGCCTAATCCTTCTTAATTTCCCTAAGTTTATTACCTTCCGTATTTTTTTCTTATCAGACTTTCTTTATTTTTAATACTTATTTTACTATGTAATTATTACCTTTTGCTCTTTCAATTGTCATTATTACTGCCTTTTGTGAAAAGCTGTCAAGCGGCGTGGAATTCGGTTCCCAAGAGTCTGCATCCTGTCCTTTCCTCTCCATCAGCCATCACGTCTCTTCAGTTCAACTACCACTCACACGACACCCCTTTCCATTCCCTTACCTTTTTTAATCTCTCCCCTTCCCCACAGTCACTCCATCTCTTTACCTCTTCTCCACCTACCTCCATTACAATGGTTCGCAAAACATCCTTCTCTGCACGCCGAAGCCAGCGCACTAAATCAAAACCACCCACTACATCTACCACCCCAGTTCCGGTGGAGTCGACCACTCTGAAAACACCTTATCCACCTATCAAAGCCCAAACCGAAACCCTATTTCTTCTAAGAAAGCCGGAAAAAGACCCATGCAATCCCCTGATGATGAATGTGTTAAGAGGCCTAAGAAAGAATTCTTTCTTGCTGATCTGGATGAAACCCTAGATTTCTAGGATGCCTCTGCGTGTGAAAAGCTTGTCACTCTTAAGGACAAACCTCTGGCTCATGGTAGACTTGTGGACTTGGAGGCTATGGACTCTCTCAATTGCTCTCTGACTCCATGGTTTGCTGCTCAAGATTGGTCAAGTTTTTTCTCTACTGAACCGGTTGAAATCTCTGAGGATCTGGTAAGACTTTTCTATGCTAATCTTCGTCCCTGTTCTTCTGGTGGGTTTGAAACAATGGTGCTGAACACTCGCATTGTCATTACTAAAGCTATTCTTTGCCGCATTCTGGGCTGTAAGTCTTCTGGTTACTCTGACTTTTTTAAAATCTCCTGGCCTGCTGATTTTGAGGTCTCGTTTGACCAGGCCAAGACCTTCCTCTCTGATAAGACTGATGTTCCTGAAGGGCAACTAGGCCCCCTTGACCTATCTTTTGAAATGCGTGTACTTGCTCATATTGTTGGCACTACCCTGCTTCCCCGGACTGGTTCCCTCAGTTCCTTGTCTCAACGTGACACCTTGATTGTCTACTGTCTGGTCACTAAGAAAAAATTTGATTTAGCTACCTGGATTATTGAATACATGCTTGAAAGTACTGCTGAATGTGCATCTCTTCCATATGGCATCCTTATCACTCGTATCCTGCATTTTTATAAAGTAAATGTCTCTGAGTGGAAAACCATCTCTTTAACTGCCTGTTACAATTCCCGCACTTTTGCTTCAATGGGGTATGTTCATCTCAATGACTCTTGGGTTCGTAAGGAACCAAAATCTCCAAAGCCTACTGATGATTTTGCTGGTCCCTCTAAGGTTTCTGCTCCAGTTGATACTGAGCATGCAGGTAAGTTTAAAGAAGCTCTGGCTGATGTCAATGACCTAGTGCTGAGTCTGCACTACAAAAGTGAAAAGGCCTCTGAGGATATTGCTGAACTTAAGTTGGATGTAGATAGATTCTCCCTTAAACTTGATAATGCTGTCACAGACTCTGCTGCTGCCTTGAGACAGGTTCATGATCGTATTGATGCAGTCTCTACAGACGTTCAAGCCAGAATCACTGCCATGTCCAATGATGTTCAGACTAAGCTGGACCGTATGACTGACAATGTTGTGAACACTCTTACTTACTTTCTTGCTCCTCGCTGAATTTAACTATTTGGGTCTGTAATATGAATTTAACTTATGTTCAGGACAACTTAGCGCTGTTGCGCTTCTTTTGCTTGCTCCTTTTTGGTTGATGCCAAGGGGGAGAACAGACCTAGTTTAGCAGTTATGTGAATATTGTGAATTATCCTTCCTGTGAATTATCCTTCCTATGCTTTATGACCTTTGTTTAAAGGGTAACTTACTCAGGGGGAGTCAACTAACCTCCCTACGTGCTGCCTATCAACTGAGCCAACACTCAGGGGGAGTTATCACACTCAGGGGGAGTCAGCTATCAACGTCGAACAGTCGACTTCAGAAACAAAGGGAAGTATCCTAGAACATTCACTCTCTCACTTTTTGTCATCACCAAAAAGGGGGAGATTGTTAAGTTAATTTAGAATGCATTTTGATTATGACAAAAAGAATGTGATACCTAAAACAGTCCATGTGCTTCTCGCAGGTTTCGGACTTTATTGCTTGAGGATTGATTCTATGGATCGTAAATTGAGGCTCTTTCGGAGTCAACTATGGAAAGTTAGATTGACTGTTTATTGCTCTTGCCTTATTCACTGGAGATATTTATATCTCTAAGAGAATCAAATCTCTTGGGTCAAATCTCTCTATCATCAGGATCCCGTCAATCTCTCCAATCACATCTCATCCAAGATTCTGCCTTGATCTCCAGCAACGGTCTCCCGTCCGTGACACTATTTATTCAAGAGTTTCTGAAGATCTCCTTACGCTTCTATTTACTATCTACAACCTCTGAGTCTTTTACTTACAAACTGTATTCCTAAGAGTCTACTAGTGTTTCACAAGGAAAGAAAGAGAGATTGTGTAGTGAGGTAATAGTTGTGTCACTGAAGTTTGGTCTGATTATCTATAAATCAGACACTGTCGTTAGTGGTGAGCGAAGGATTAAAAACCACCGAGAGAAGACGTTTGTGGTTAACGATAAACCATACTTGTATTCTTGTTTACTTAAGAGCTTGAAGAGAGATCACTCCCTTGTGACCCAAGGGGACTGGATTAGGAACCAATTGGTTCTGAACCAGTAAAAATACTCTGTGTCGTTCCTTGCTTACAACTTTCCTTTCTGCATTATTTACAGTTTACATCTTATAGTCAACTCACAAATTGATCAGTCGACTAAAAAGCAGTAGTTTTAACAATTCACCCCCCCTCTTGTATTCATCACTCTTGGTTTATGATGATACTCTAGGCAATATTAAATTCCCCATTTTAGCAAATTTGAATATCTTAGGAAATTTTGTTGGGGTTTTGGAATAAATAGAGTGTGAATGGAAAATGGGTGGGAAGGTGAAAAGGTTCCTTTTAGTAAGGAAATGCACCTTCTCCCATATTGGTAGAGGAAAAGACTTTTGTTGGGTTTAAATACAAATTCACTTCTCTTAGCTCTTAAAAGGGTTGAGAAGAAGGGAAGCCTCGCACCGTCGTCGTCGCTCGCTCGTCTCCGGCTCCGGATTTTGGTCGATTGATTGACTTAATTTTTTGGACCAACAAAACTAAAAATATTAATTAATTAATAATTAAAAGGGTTGAGAAGAAGGGAAGCCTCGCGCCGTCGTCGTCGCTCGCTCTTCTCGGCTTCGGCTTCGGATTCGGATTCGGATTTCGGATTTCGGATTTCGGATTTCGGTCAATTGATATGATTGATTGACTTAATTTTTTGGACCAACAAAACTAAAAATATTAATTAATTAATAATTTATTATTAATATTTAATATTTAATCTGTTTGTGTAACAGAAATCTGAATGGATTAATCTGATTAATCCAGAGTAATTATTCCTCCACGTTCTCCCACTCTCCCACGTTTTCACATTAGTGGACAATTCATTACTGACATTTACTGAATTCAGCCATTAGTGGCAATGAATTCAGGTGCCATTAGTGGCAGTGTTAGTGGTGTTAGTGGCCATTAGTGGTGACTCTTCCTTCCATTTTCCATGGCTATATAAACTAGTCAGTCTTCAACATTTCAACACACTGAAACACGAAAATACAAAACTTCTTACTGCATATCCTCTCGTTCCTGCATACTAAGTAAGTCTTAGTAAGTCGTGCGATTTGCTCCGTTTCTTTGAGTTCGCAGTGTTCTACTGTTTGAAGTGCCGCTACAGTAGAACTGTTATCCCGTTCCATCCTGGGAGAAATTAACCCGTGAACCTTGGGCAACTGTGAGGGGGTTAGATTTCTTAAGGAGACACAAGTAAATTGTGGGCTCGGGATCGTCCCATAACAGACTGATAATATACTTCTGTTTTTCTGTCTTTTCTGATTTATTTGGTTGCAGGAATAACAAGCTTAAGAAATCTATTGTTATTTATTTTCTGCACTTAAATAAATACTGCTTAAGGAGACTAAAACCTTTGTGGTTTTTTACTCGTACATAATATAATAATCTGCTGTGGAGACTAAAACCTTCGTGGTTTTTCTACTCCTGATTACTGTGAAATAATCTGTTTGTGGGGACTAAAAACCTTCGTGGTTTTTACTACTCCTATTGTTGAAACAGTTTATTAATATTGTTTCTGCTTGTGTCACTTGACAGAGATGACTAACGGAGCTGAACAAACTGTCCCTGCTGTGAATACGAATGCTACCGCAGTTTCTGGTGCTGCTGGGCCTAGCCGTGCTGCTGCAACGGTTATGCCACCTGCAGAAAAGCCGGGGAAGTTTACTGGTGTGGATTTTAAAAGGTGGCAGCAGAAGATGTTCTTTTATCTGACCACCTTAAGCCTGCAAAGGTTTATCAAGGAGGATGCTCCAGTCCTGACTGATGAAACACCTGAAAACGAACGCTTCCTTGTGATTGAGGCTTGGAAGCATTCTGACTTCCTATGCAAGAATTACATTCTAAGTGGCTTGGAAGATGACCTGTACAACGTTTACAGTAACGTTGAAACATCTAGGAAACTGTGGGATGTTCTAGAAAAGAAATATAAGACTGAAGACGCTGGACTGAAGAAATTTGTGGCTGCCAAATTTCTGGATTATAAAATGGTGGATAACAAATCTGTTGTGTCCCAAGTCCAAGAACTTCAAGTCCTTATCCATGATCTCCTTGCTGAAGGTTTGATCCTGATTAATACTTATGCTAAAAGTATTATTTATGTTGTTGCTAACAAACTTTTCTTTGAAGGTTTGGAGATTAATGAGGCGTTTCAAGTTGCAGCTATGATTGAAAAGTTACCTCCATCATGGAGTGACTTTAAAAATTACTTGAAACACAAGCGCAAGGAGATGACCCTTGAAGATTTGGTTGTACGCTTGAGGATTGAAGAGGACAACAAATCTGCTGCAAAGAAGGCTCGTGGTAGTGCTGCAATGGCGGGAGCAAATATTGTTGAGCACACTCCAAATCAAAATAAGAGAAAGAAGCCTTCTGGAGGGAAGACCAACCCCAGAAAGAAAAAATTCAAGGGAAATTGCTACAACTGTGGCAAGAGTGGACATAAGTCCGCAGACTGTCGTGCTGCAAAGAAGGACATAAAAAAGGAAAAAGATCAAGCAAATGTGGTTGAAGAGACAAAATTGGCCCAAGGAGTGCAAGACATTGACTTATGTGCAATGATTTCTGAATGCAACTTAGTTGGAAATCCTAAGGAATGGTGGATTGATTCAGGAGCCACCCGCCATTAGTGGCAGTGTTAGTGGTGTTAGTGGCCATTAGTGGTGACTCTTCCTTCCATTTCCCATGGCTATATAAACTAGTCAGTCTTCAACATTTCAACACACTGAAACACGAAAATACAAAACTTCTTACTGCATATCCTCTCTTTCCTGCATACTAAGTAAGTCTTAGTAAGTCGTGTGATTTGCTCCGTTTCTTTGAGTTCGCAGTGTTCTACTGTTTGAAGTGACGCTACAGTAGAACTGTTATCCCGTTCCATCCTGGGAGAAATTAACCCGTGAACCTTGGGAAACTGTGAGGGGGTTAGATTTCTTAAGGAGACACAAGTAAATTGTGGGCTCGGGATTGTCCCATAACAGACTGATAATATACTTCTATTTTTCTGTCTTTTCTGATTTATTTGGTTGCAGGAATAACAAATTTATCATTAAGTGGAACATATCCAATCATATCAATATTCATTATTCTGCACTCTCATTTTGAATCTTGTATTTTTGAAGTATTATGTTAATAACAATACCCTGTTGTTTGATGTGTATGTGTCTTATATAGTGGTTCTGATTTATTTCCTTTAGAAAATATTACTTGCGGAAACATCTTTACCAATTTTCTAAAGGTCTAAATGCAGATAAACTTGCAGAAATCCAAGACTTGGCAATTGAGGAAAGATCACTAAAAACTCTAAAAGTAAGGACAAGTTATCTAAAGATTCTATGGAAATCGAACATACTTCTCATGCAAAGTAAGGGCAGCCTCTGTAATTAAGGTAAAAAGAACAATTTAAACAGAGTAAAAGCAAATTATTGGTGGTAGATTACAATTACCATCAACAGCAGCCTCGTTACTACGACAATTCACACCAATATCATAACACTTGCTCTCCTCCTTCCTGACAATCAGAAGTAAAAGTAATTAGAATATTGACCACAATGAACTACATAGTGCTTTTTTAATTAAGGATCCATATATTAGGAGTATTCCATATTTTTTGACTTTGCTGGTATTGTAATTGTCTCTGTCTTGTGCAGCAAACCATGTACAACGCAACATATATGTACTAAGAAGTGAGTAGTTCTTGGTAAGGGCTAAAAGGTGCATACTCCTATTAAAAAAGTAAAATTGCACACTAATTTATCCATAATGAAAAACAAATATTATACCAAACGCATAAGCTATCAAATTCACCATTAAAAATCGAGTCGATTGCTATGATCAAACGATCGAAATCCTTATGCTACTGGTATTAGTGGTGATACTAATTTTCTCTTCGAGATCTCTAGTTTCATCATCTTAAAACTATGTAGCCTCCAGCATGGAGAGGTTGACGAAGAAGGATGAAGCTCATCATAGTAATACCAATGCACGCCCTATATATTTCAATTTTATTCCTATGCAATTTACATACACCATTTATAAATTTACCTGTAAAAAATTATAATTCACATATTTACATATACCCCTACATAATATAACAAGAATTATATGAGAATTAACAAAAATAGAAAAGAATAAATACATATATGACATCATTAATCAAACCATTAACTAACTATGCATTGTGTAATATCATCAGAAGTAGAAGTAGTTGTTAGTGTGCCTCTCCATTTTTTCTGTTGAACATCTAGATAATCTTGCTTGCAATGTCAACCAAATCCATTTTAGTCTCATGTTCATATTTTTTGTCTCGTTTGATGGGTCAACAATGAATAAATTAAATAACATGACGAATGTTGTTGCCTTATGGGTCAACTAACGCCTTAGAAATTGAAGGTAAAAATTGAGGTAATTAAGTACAGTTGGAGTGAATTGAATCTGTTGACAAATGAAAATTCCATCATAATTGCAACTACTACGACATTGTAAGCGAAAGTTATGAGTTCGAACTGACAAAAATGTGCCATTTAGTCTATTTTTCAATTACTTTGTATTTGATTACTCTTCCTATGTAATGAAGTTTTTTATATTTTATATATGTTATCACTGATAATAATAAATTTTGATTTTTCTTATTTGATCATTCAATTACTCTTGTTATGTAGCTAAATTTTTTATATCTTTTACTATGTGTTATCACTGCTAGTAATGAGTTTTGATTTGCCTTATATGATCCTTCAATCACTGATAGTAATGAATAATTGAAGCCACTTTGGGAGACATACGACTATATACAATAACATATACATATAATATTTTTAATAAAGTTAGGTAGTCTATTTTCCTCTAATGGACATAATTTCTTTTTGGTCAAGCAATAGAAATTTTTAATCAACTAAATTAATAAGGACATATCTTGGTTCCAGTTTCAATTTGTCATGAAGAGAATATTATTTTGAGCTTGAAATAATTTATTTTTTCGTTGTTTTTAAGTTAATGACAATTTATGTTATCTTTTAACTTTGAGTTATCTTATTTAATTATTTAAATTTAATTAAAAAAATATGAAAATTTATTAAAATTTTATATTTTGTGCTTCGCACGAACTAGCGTATACGTACTTATGCATACATGAGTTAAATATAAGATTTTTCTCTATAGGTATCAGAAAGAAGAAAGCACAAAAATAATAATCATGAAATTAAAATTTCATATATCTAAAGAGAGTATGAAATATACACTAAGTATAAGATTTCCATTTATATTGTGAAAAAAAAAATCAAAAAATTATAAGTTGGTGTTCAAATTTTTGTGAAGATATGATTATAAAAAAATATTAGGGTGAGAGAAATAGAATTGTTTTTATACGGTCTATGTATTGAAAATGTAGACATAATTAACTACAAAGAGAGAGATTGAAATTTAAATGCATTGGGAATGTAAACATAATTAACTACAAAAAGGGAGAAAATGAAATTTAAAATTTGAATTTTTATTTGGGTGAAAATCATTTACACCCCCGAACTTTACTTTAAAAATCAAACTACCTCCTCAACTATGAACAATAGTCATTCTCCCCCCTTTTTCTCAAATGATCTTTCAAAATACCTACTTTACCCTCTAGATTATAAAACTTTATCTTTTTTCTAATTTAATATAATGATAATTTTTGTTATATATGATGAACTAACTTATAAAAATAGATAAATATTTTATTTTCAAAATAAAAAATAATAAGAAATAGTAATCACACATATATGTTGATGATGTTACTAAAGAAAAATTGAACTAAACATATACAAAATAGATTTGAAATAATTTGTTTATATCGTTAATTTTTAATAGAAATCATAACTCAAAATTAGTTTATTCCAATTGAAATGGTCATAATACAATACTTAATGCATGCAACACATGAGAAAAATAGAAAAATAGCGGTAGATTTACAAAAAATTCAAAATATCATATTTTTATACTTAAATAAATTTGAATTATAATTTCATTTATGATAATCTAAACTCGAAAATATATATACAAAATAGAGAATATGATTTAAATATACATACATACATAAACAGATAGAAAGAGACTGAGAGAGATACGTTATATACACAGATACACATGTAATGCACTTATTACTAAAATACTATTAATAATGACATTATATTATGTAATTTTTCATAAAAATAATATACTCTTTATAATATTAATGAACTTAAATTAGTATAATAAAATATAATATTATTTAGGTAGAACATTATGGTTAAAAAATTACTATATAATATAATAATATATCACATAAATTGTGAATGCAAATTTCAAGGGCAAAGTAGATATTTCATACGATGAAGGGGGAGAATGATCATTGTTCATAGTTGAGGGGGAAGTTTTATTTTTAAAGCAAAGTTGGAGGGTGTAAATGATTTTTACCCATTTTTATTTTCATGAAGGTATTATGGGCACAAAAAATATAGAAAGTGTCCATTATACCCCAATCTCCTAATAAAATGATTTAATTACCCCTTATAACCATTAGTACACGGAAAATATATGGTCACATATCATTTTCTTTTCTTTTTTCCTTTGGGTTTGTGGTGAACACCCAAAGCAGCGGAATTGAAAATTAATGCGCTGTCTTGAGCATTTCAAGGCTGGCGTCTATTTCCAAATCCATCAACTTGATCATCAGTCAGTAAATAACATAGAAATTTAAAAGACGCCTGACTTGAAATCTTAAATGATGATTATAATATTCACAGATCTAATGATTATTTTATCAAGTGCTTTGTGTACTGTACACAGATCCATGATGTTAAATAATGCGGACGTTAATAATAAGTTGACTTTAATAGAAAACAAGTGTGAGCAAGGGATGAACCAAAAGTGAAGAAAAAAAGTAGTAAATAATTTGTGCCTAGTTGCTCATGGTAATTTCTCTCTACGTTGGTTTTGTTGTAAGGAACAAGTTTGATTCTTTAATTTGTGGTTTATTCTTTTCCAACTTCTTTTTTTAAGTTACTCCATGTTTCTAGTTTAATTTGCTTAATAACTTTTCCCCTTTTTAATCTCCTCTGTTCCCTCTTGGTTCACGTGCACCAACCCAAAGCAGCGGAGTTGAAAATGGCCAAATAAATGCCCTGTCTGGAGCATTTATTTCCATCAACTTGATTATTATATTCACAGATCTAATGATACATTGATGTTAAATAATGCGGACTCACGCCCATACTTGCAATAAGTTGACTTTAATAGACAACAAGTGTGAGCAAAAGATGAAGGAAAAGTGAAGAAAGAAACTACTATAAAAGGCTGTGTAAATACGTCTGATTTGTATCTCATTTTTCTTTTTTGGTCGTATACTATAACTTGTGAGATAAGAGGGAGAGTGATGCCTTTAGACAAAAAAGCGTCTAATCTGAAAGATGAATTCATTGAATTGCTTATTGAGTATAACATCGACTGCAATATTACAAGGGATCGACTCGAGTTCTTTTTATGGGAGTTAAAATTCCTGGTTATTTTTCTAGGTCCGCAAAGCTCCGTGTTCCTAGATGAATGCGGCTTGCTACACAAAATGCAACAAATTTGGATGACATTGCATGATATTTATTTCGGGCCAGAAGAAGCTGCAGATGCCTACCTTGACGAGTTCATATATACAGCTCGACGGGACGAGTTCATTGATCCAAAAACTGATCCTTTTCCCTTTCACGTCCCAACAGAAATTTGGAAGACCAAGATGGAATTCACAGTAAAATACTCCTTTCCTAAAATATCATTACCACTTGATCCAGCCAACAAAGATGGTGGTGTTGCCACTTCCAAACTTGTACTCGACTTCATCAATGCTGCTGTATTTATTTTGCAGCATCTTCGGAGGATGAAGTGATTCAGGTTTCAAAGTTGGCAAGATTCTGGATCTCAGAAGGATTCGTAATATGTTGTGGAGACAAGAGTAACTTGGAGGATTTAGCAGAAGATTACTTGGAGAATCTTATCGGAAGAAATTTAGTGATGGTTGCAAAGAGGTCCTATTCAGATGGTAAGATCAAAGCATGTTGCCTTCATGATGTATTGCTCGACTTCTGTAAAGAAAAAGCAACTGAGGAGAATCTTCTGCTATGGATAAAACGGTAATTTATTCAATCAATCATGTATTTACAAGTTATATTTGAAAAATTATTTCTATGATTTTATAAATTTTTGTCTGTACAGTGATCAAGTTTACAAGTTATAATTGAAAATTGATGTTATGATTTTGCTTATTTATATATTCATAGGGATCAGAATGCCAGTCCATCTTCAATTGTTTACTCTCACAAGCAGCATGCTCCGCATCGCGTGGTCTTTTCTGAATTGAATGATCTTGACAAATGGAGATCGTCTTGCTCACTTGTTGGCTCAGTATTTATCAATGCTTATACTAACATGGCGTCATGGTTTTTTCAAAATTTTAAGTTTCTCAAAGTGTTGGATTTAAAGAACATAACTATTACTACTTGGTTCCAAACTGAGCTAGTTTACTTGAGGTACTTTTGTGTGCGCATTGCCGATGATGTGGACGTATCATCCATATACAAACTCCTGAACCTAGAAACTTTGATACTTTTCAATGTATTCAAACTTCCGGTAACTGTTTGGAAGATGGTCAACTTGAGACATCTGCAACTTCCCGGCTTCGATGTGGTAAATGCAGAAGAATTATTTGCTGACTCATCAGAACTTCATAATTTGAAAAGTCTCTCCACTCCATGTTTTTCTCGAGTCAAGGATGCAGAATTGATGTTGAGAAAAACATCTAATCTTCGGGAACTGAGATGCATATTCGAGCCTAGCAGAGGTCCATTACTCGTATTGGATTTTCCAATATCGCTTGAGGGGCTACACATTATTTGTGCGCGGCGGAGATTGCGGAGATTCCCTATAAGCATCTGCGCTCCAAATCTCAAAAAGTTGAGATTGGGCGACTTTGGACTGGGCCTTGAGCACTTATCAAACATTGCAATGTTGCCCAACCTCCAGGTACTAAAATTGGAATGGATTCGTTTTGATGAGGGCGAATGGGAAGTGAGCAATGATGAGTTCGCTCAACTCAAAGTCTTGAAACTGATAAACTGTGCACATCTCAAAGAATGGACCGTCTCCGATGATTCATTTCCAAACCTAAAACGTTTGATTCTGAATAATTGCTACAATCTTAAGGAGATCCCATCTTGTTTCGGGGACATCTGTTCTCTAATTTCCATTGAGGTAAAGTATTGCCCCAAATCTGTTGAGAAGTCAGCCCAGGATATCCGAGAAATGCAAGTTGAAGTTTATCAGAATACTGATTTCAAGCTCATTATCAAGAGTTCCAAAAATCGAGGTACACTACTCAGTAAATACAAATAAATTCGATCCTTAAAACTTATGCATTTTGATAACTATAAGAAGTGGCCTTTTACTAACTAGGAGTATTTCTTTTGTTTCATGACACTTCCTTTAAAGCTTTATATTATTATATGTTCATATCTCTATTTCATTTATATAAAAGAGTTAAATTTCTAGAAAGAGACGGATAAAATCTTTAAAGCACAGTGCTTATCAATGTAAACAATTAAGTAGGAAATTCACTGCGGTATATATTCTTTGGTAAGGTAGATTGGTTGTAAATTGTAATGACTGCATCCTCATATTTGTTTGGTTTGAGGAGAGTTGTCTGCTACAAAGTAAAATATCCGTTTTATCAATAAAATTTACCTTTTCAAAAAAAAAAAAAAAGAATATCCGTTGAAAAAAAAATCAGGTTTTACGGTATTATTGGTCTAAAATTGTAAAAAAGTGTATTCCTCGAGCGATACATTTTATGCCATAACTTTGTTTGGTCATTTGCTTATATATGTTTTGTAGCTCTCAATTTTCTAAACAATTCAGCACTAGTTTTTGAGCTATTAACCCATTGAGTTTAATTTTTTTTTCACAGAATTTGAAGAGCTTGAAGCTGCCAATTTGGAAGACACTTTGTAATTTCTTTATTAGTTTTTTGGATCCTGAGGTGAATGGTTTACCTTTTCTTTTTCCTTATGAGTTTACGCTACCCTTGTGCTTCTTAAGATTGCACCAAGATGTTGTGATACCACTCTGCATTATACAATGCTTTATTTCTGCTTACGCTACCCTTGTGCTTCTTTATTTCGGGTTAATTTCACCGGTGGTCACTGAACTATTGTTTCATTACCACAAAGTCACTTTTGTTTCATTTGTTACCTAAAAGTCACTCAACTTTGCTCCGGTCTACAACAAAGTCACTCAAGCCGGATTTTGTTTAAAACTTGACGGAAAAATGATGTGGCATCATTAATTAAAAATAATTTTCTTAATTAATTTTTTATCTATTAATCTAATTCATTAACCCATTATTTTTATTCTACCCAACCCAAACACATTTCACTATGTCATCGTCGGGCATAAACATTTCATACCGATGCCATTTCTCTTTGCTTCTATTTCGTATTCAATTAATTAGTTAATCAAATTGAGTAATGTTAGGCAAATTGGTTATGCAAAAAGGAAAAATGGGGAACGGGGAATGAATAAAAATGAACGAGCTTAGATCGGATTGGTTTGATTTTTTATTTATGAAATCAAACTAGTTATGTCGATTTTTTAAAATTTTAAAACCAAAATAACAGCTCGTTTGGACTGTTGTTATGTATATGGTTTCATATATTGTATTGTACTTTATGTTTTGTTGAGTTCAACATTTTGATAGATTATATTGTTTGCAGTCGTTTCATGATATAGCATACTAGTAAATGAATAATGAATTTACAATATTGCCAAGAAAATAATAAGATACGGGATAGAGTTACTATAAAAAAGATAAGATAAGTGGTAATATATGAGAATATTGAGGGGAAGAAAAGAGAAAAAAGACACGGTAACGACGCGATCACACCAAATCGGTCGTTACATAAAATGGGCTCTTCATCGTTATGTAACGACAGACTAACGATACGATACAATAAAATTTTAAAGTAACAATTAATACAAATATTATTTTATAGTAACAGTACAGTAACAGTACGATATGGTACAACTGATAACAACCATCCAAAAGTTGATACCAAACAAAGTCGAATTTTTGTTTTTGATTTTTCTCAGTTTTTTTTCTTTCGATTTTTCTGGGTCATTCGATTTTTGCTTGGTACCCCAGCGATTATATGGTAGATAATATTTATCAAATTTTAAAACTTTAATAGTTATTTGTATATCTTCATGTAATATATGACATTCTAATTTATAGGTTTGTCCTAGCTTTTGCTTACTGCATAAAAAAATAATTGACATACAGATACAAAGCCTTAAAAAAATGACGTACCTGACGATAATACAATAACAATAATAACTCAGTAGGTCTCAGTTGGAAATTAACTGAAGATTACTTTTTTGAAATATCATGTTAAACTAGATTGCCATGTTAATCTTCAGTTAGTTGAAATATATTTCTAATGTGGCTCGCTGGCATAATGTGGCAAAAAAAAAGTAGAGAAATGGGTTTGGGTTGGGTAGAAAAAGAATAATAGGTTTAGGAATTAGATTAATATATGAAAAATTAATTAAGAAAATTATTTTTAATTAATGATGCCACATCATTTTTCCGGCAAGTTTTAAACAAAATCCGGCTTGAGTGACTTTGTTGTAGACCGGAGCAAAGTTGAGTGACTTTTAGGTAACAAATGAAACAAAAGTGACTTTGTGGTAATGAAACAATAGTTCAGTGACCACCGGTGAAATTAACCCCTTTATTTCTGTTCAGTTGTAATCTTATAAGGGGTTTTAGTCTCAGATGAGGGGAAAAAACACAAATCAGCAGCTACAGATTTTTCCCACAACACTTATATAACTGAAAGAAGTGGTAGCTGGAAGAAAAGGCCCTAGGCAAAATGTGTACTGTATCAAAAACAAATCAACATTCATTCTTAAATAGGATTTTGAAAAAGTGAAGTCTATCCAATTTTCCAAGTTCCAGAATAGAGCATAGGGCATGAGATCAAGATTTTGATAGCTCCACAACAGAGCGATGTTACAGAACAAAGAAAGTTAGCACCCCAAGGGGTGGCCGATCAATTAATGGAACGGGTGAAAACATCAAAGATACAAAAAAAACTCTTAAATGATTTCTCCCCCTCTCTCTAAACCTTGGTAGACAGGGTTGGCCAGGCACTAGTGTTGGTGGAAAGTGGCTGGTACTCAATAGGATAGTCAGAGTGAGCTCAAAATCACCATTACCAACAAAACGAAACAATGATAAAGTTACAATACATGTCCAGAAACATTGGATCTAAAGAAGTCCAGGCACACAATATATTTCAGGCAGAGCTGTTGAAAACCAGAGATCAGATCAGAGACAATGTTCAAAAAGGAAACTATAACTCGACCCTATTCCTTTTCAACCTCGAAGCGCACGCCAGTTGTAACAATATATAAACATTAAATTATATACAAATTAAATGAGTAACCAAGCATTTGAAGAAGGCAAAAATTGTAGCGGTACATACTCTATGACAAAAATGTACTGACGGTAATGTCAATGTCCCTGGCGATCTTTAACAGGCCTAGCTTCAAAACCTCCTTCTGGTCTCTTCTCAAGTTCATATGGCATGTAAGTACCAAGTATCCTATCCCAGGTCATAAATAAAGGCTGTGAATTTTTATACTTGGTTCCATAAAGCTGGTGATGAATATCAAGGTACGGGGAGTTGTTTTTAAAGAAACTATGGAAGAGGTTTCCAGGTAACTCCGCTTGGTAAAAACCCAAGTTACTTATCAAACATATAGATGGTGTAAAACTTTTAGCTCATTTACCAGAGGTGACTTCTGTTTTAAGCTAGTTCTGACCTATTAACTTGTCTCTTTTACCTCCCGGGGTCAGGAGAGCTTACACTTTTGCTAACACAAAATAAAAGGAGGTACTATTAGTGCATCCCAGAATCACAAACCGGGATATCAAAGCGAATGGAAACAAAAGCAGGGCAGTAGTACTTGAGGTCAAGCTCAAGAGACCCTCTTAAGCACCACATCACCGCTCATGAAAAGAAAAGTCCAACAAACATAATACATTTAGAGAGTTGCAGTTTCTAGGAGGATGGATATCTGAGAAGTTGCAAAACTCGGCTACATTCATAACAATGCAAAACCAGTGGCCAAAGGGAAGACAAAACCACAATGTTTCCTTTTTATATCACTTCTCCGCAGGTTAAATAAACAAACTTATCCCTCTATATCTCCAAGCTCACATTTTGATAGAATTGTGCCAGTAGACGACTGAATCAACCTTTACTTCCAAAGATGTGCGCAAAGTAGCCCAGCTTTATCCAGAAAAGCTTTACTCGACAAACATTGTACCTACTGACAGACTCTGCATATTATGCATCTACTTTTTACAGAACTCCCTACTCTCCGTTCACCATTTAAGGGCAATCATAAATGCAAGCTTTAGGATATTATATTCCAAATCGTCTACGAAACAGCAAAAGAAAAAGACAGACAGAACATTTGATTCCAAAAAAAAGAAAGGTGATAAGTTGGTATTTAATCCAACTTAAAGACTACTTTAAACTTTTTTTTTTAATCCAAAAGCAACATTTAGTGTTGTTTAATGCCATAAGTGCTTAATTTCATGTTTTAATGATTTTGCACGAGCAATGGTTGAAGATTGAAGCTCGAGAGCAAGAATTGGAGCCAAAGTGTGAAGATCTCAAGTTAAAGCATGAGGCACCCCGCCTAAAGCACAGGCGCCCCGCCTAGTAAACTTCAGAGGCTTAGAAAGTGGAGTGCAGCATGAGGCGCTCTGCCTAGAATTTCAAGCAAAGTGCCTGGAAAAATACAGAGAACAAGGCTGGCTGAGGCGCTCCGCCTAAAAATTGAGGCGGGCGCCTGAATGAAGTCCTGAAGCTTGGCATTTTGAGGCCCAGAAAGAGGCGGACCGCCCACTCTTTGAGGCGCTCCGCCTCAGCTGCGTTTTCTCAGCGTGTATAAATAGTTAAAAGCTAGGGTTTAACAAACACATTAGATATTACATTTGCTACTTGTTGTGAGGCGATTTTGAGAGCTAAGTAGGAGTCTTAACATCATTTTGTAAGCTTCCAATCTTGTATCTTTGAATTTTATTCCATATATCAATTCAAAACTCATGTTTAACATGAATCATCATTTCATTACATCTTTATTGCTTTGATTCAAGTCCTAGTTATGAGTAGCTAAATTCATAACTAGGGGGTGTAAATATGCTATGATGATAGAAAATCAACGGGTGTTGTTCTATTTCACTAACCATAATACAAGTAACAATTATCCAACTCCCCATTACAATAACATCAAAATTCCAAAATCCATGATAATTAGGATTTCTTGTCTACATTGCTAGTTAAAGACTCGTAAGAAATTAACTAGTGTAGAATAGTGGAGTTGGCGAGGATTTGAGTTGATAGGCTATTCATATAGACTAACTCATCTAAAAGAAGTTACGCTCGAAAGAGGTCTCCTTTCCTTGAATCTTTGAGTAGCGCTTTAAGTATTCAACTAAGGCTTTGACGAGCGGGGTGTGGAAGATCTCTTCTAGACCGGAAGGATTCTAGAGATCACAATTGGAATACTCGACCATAATTATACTTGTGTTGTGAAAGTGAAGTGAAGACACCCGTTGGTTGGAAATCACTATTAGTTGTTTACACCCCTAGTCTCGTAATATCGAATCAACTTACTTGCTTAATTTGTATGCTTTGTATTTAATTGTAGCATTACTTTAAACAACTCTAATTCTAGGACTCAATATTAAACTTCATTTGAATTTCTACTTGCAACTCTCTTACTTGACGAGCTAGTTCCCTTGTGAAATCGACCCTGACTCATATCGGGTATTATATTTTGACGACCGTCCCTCACTATTAAAGGTGTAGGATTGAGCGTGGATCAAATTTTGGCGCCGTTGCCGGGGAACTACGGTTTCAATATTGAGTTGCATTAGTTAATCAAAGTTGTTTAGTTCGCAAGTCCTAGCATTTTACTTTTGTTTTTTATTTTACCTTGTGTAGGTGAACATGTCTTATACGAGAAATCCTAATCGGAATTTGCGGAACTCTAATTACAATCATTATTATAACCAACATGGAGATCCGCAAGGTTATGAAGAAGAATATGATGAAGAGTAAATATAGAACTCAACCAAGAGGACTATCCATTCCATGTCGAACAAGTGGACGAAGATGATATACAAGAGGAAGCTAATGATCGTCAAGTTGAAAATGTGAACCCTCAAGATGACAACTCTTTTGTCCAAGCAAATGCAGGGGTCCAAGCAAATGAAGAAGGAAATCTTGGAGAAAATGAAGGTGTTGCGGGTAATGCTAATTGGGGTGGCAACAATGCAAACCTTCTATTTCTTCTATTTCTTCATATTATTTGTGCACTAATTTTTTGTAATGTAGTATTAACCTTCAACTTGGTGAAAATGGTGTATTACAGGTGCTTTATTTTCGGGGTTGGCTTTGAATGCATTTGTTTCAGGCAAATATCCAACCTAGAGAATGTGGCATACATTGATGTTGCAATTAACTATTGTTAGTACACTCATCAACTAATGTATGTAATTAATGAAAGTTTATATGTACAAATAATATTTTATATAAGCAAATATGTACCGTTATATTTCATCTGAGAAATGACGCCCCCAGCTTTGAGCATTTCATTGAAGAATGTTTTGGGTTGGTTTGTGATGTGGTAGAAGGGTCGGATTTGAGCTTAATAATAGTGCACATATTCCAAATTGTAGGACATTACAACAAATTAATTAGCTTAGCACAAAGTGTCTGCCACTGAAACAAGAGGAGAAGCTTCTCCTTTATGTGGACAGTATGTCACATTTGAAACGGACTCTCTTGATGGGCATATTACTGTAATTCACGAATGATTAATCACCACTCCACAATCCATACCATGTCTTTATACGGGAAATCTAGTTTAGCCAGTATAAATATTGTATAATTCATATTATTATTTTTTATAGGAGATTATTAAATAGTGGAGTAATACAGGAGTTCTTTTATAGATATATTTTCTTCTATTCAAATAGGTATAAGAGATCATTTTCCTGTCATTCAATTTAGTTAGTAAAATAATTCAACTAGTCTAAAATATCATTTTTTCGAGTAGAAGTGTTATAAAAAAATTGAGGACGTTATCGACTTTGTTTATTGAGCAGTATTTAAATGCTGCAGGGTTCACGTGTTTTAATTGTCATATCAAATGAAATTTTTGACCAATGACATACAGTGATTACTCAACAAAATGACACGTGAATGGAAGAAACATTAAAATACTTGACATTAAAACACTGAATACATAAGCAAACAAATTACTACTGCTTGATAAATAAAAATATCAAATACATAAGATACAATAGGACTTAATACATAACGCAATATCAAACTACTGCCGACGGTTGTTATACACATGTTCCTCGTTCGGGCAAGCACGCCTATCATGGCCTGTCTGCCTGCAAATTCTACACGCTTTGGCATATTTTGCACGCCCAATGTCCATCTCATTATGAATACGTGTAGTTCTTCTTCGACCAGTTCACCGGATGAATGAACTATTACAAATCACTTTAAATAGGGGCTCCGGCCAATATGCTACGTCTCTAAGAGGTTCAAATGACATACAATATGTATCTGACAACGCGCAACACACACATCGGATAGAGATATGAACTGTCGTCGCAATACAATTTACCCAACAAGGAGTCGGGGTCGAATCCACAAGGAACAAAGTGATGCGATCAAAGTAGTGGAGGAACTAAACCTATTTGACTAAGCCAAACTAGGATAACGAGGTGATGGAACGATATTAACAACTACAAACTACACTAGGAAAGCAAGTAAAGGTGATCTATGGCCTTCTCACAACCAAGGAAAGCAAGTTTTGAGCCTAGGATACAATTATAGCACGGGGTTTATATATTATGGCCGAGTCATTCTAATGTAATCCCTAGAATCCTTCGGTCTAGAAGGGATTTACCTCAACGGCGCTCGTCAAAGCCATTGTTGAGCTTATAAAGCACTACCCATTACCCGAGGAAAGAAGACCTCTTCCGAGCGTAACTTCTTTTAGATGAGTTAGTCTATGAAATAGCCTATCAACCCAAATCCTCGCTAGCTTCGCTAATCTACGCTAACTAATCTCTCCCGAGTCTTTAATTAGCAAAGTAGACGGGCGACTCAAGTGTCGCGAGCACAAGAGTCAAGCAATCAAAACAATGGAAGCTAGATAATCAAAACCCAACAATATAAATTCCTAGTCATGACTCATTCATATATTCATGTCCAAACCCATATCAATTAACAATACAAATAGGCATGAAATATATTCACAAAATCAATTCTTCAATAACATCAACAACACCCAATATATTCAATACAAAGCATGAAAGTAAAGAAAGGAGTACTAATAGTTGAGAATTTCTCAATGGGTTGCTCCAAATCTTCACCCTCTTGGTGTTCTTGTTCATGGATCCTTGCTCCAAGATTGGAAAAATGGCCAAAAGATGAGCCCTAAGTCGTGCAATGGCTGAATATATGTTCTCCATTTAGGCTGCTGTGAAATTACAAGACTGTCCAGCGCAGTTCAGACGCGAACCTTCGCGATCGAGCTCTTCTTAGCGCTATCGCGCTTCACTTCTTTTTTCCTTCTGCGCGATCGCGTGTGACGCTGGCGCGATCGCGATGCATTGTTTCACTCTTCTACGCGATCGCGTGAGACTCTTGTGCGATCGCGATGCATTGTTTTTCAGCCAGAAACAGAAACTTCACAGATTGCCTTGTTTTGACTTGTTTTCATCCATTCATCACTACAGCTTCAATATCCTGTAATATGCAACTAAAACATGATAAGTGCGCGTATTTAATCAATAATGCACGACAAAAGTCAAGTAAATCGAAGGTAATGTGTGGCATTTTGCCCACACATCAGTATCCAAACAGTATTGTGTGTTATAAAATTTACTTATCAGGTTATGTGCATTCCTATGCATCTGCCCAGTCACCTTCAGCACGTGTGAGCAAGGCATGTGGTAAGCCTGCCACTTTTTCCATTCACAAGTTCTATTATCAAACCTCACTTTGTGTACCCTACCACCACGGTTTTGACGTCGATGAGTTTCTACTTCGAAAACACCTGTTTCTAGATCATATCTATTGACAGTATGAAGTTTCGACCTCTTTTCATATTTTTCGAATATATTTTTCACCATTGGTGTGAAGTTTTCCTGCTCAAATAAGAGTTGTTGTGTATATTGCTTTCTGGACACAAATCTCTCAACTAACTGCCCAAATGTGAGCTTAACTATTCCTATAACTGGCAATCCACGAGCCTTCTTTATGAAACCATTGTATGATTCTAAAAGATTTATTGTTAAGCTGCCCCACCTTCTGCCACCATCACAATAAACAGTCCACTTATCTAGTGGGATGTTCATTAAATAATTGTACGCTTCTAGTTTAACTTCTTTTATAAGATCCATGGTGGCAGTGAACTTGCATTATTGATGTTGAGTTGCAGCCTTCCACATAATTCTCTCGAGCTCCTTATTTGGGAACCTCGACAGAAAATTGCTCTTAAGATGCCTAAGACATAGCCGATGATATACATTCGGCTCCTTCAAAGCAACCAAATCCTCTATACTACGAAGTCTTCCATGAGCCCTGTCAGATATCAAAGTAATTCTTCTGCGATATTTTACCACATGAGTCATTAGTAAGGATAAAAGCCATAATCATGCTTCTTTCGTCTCCCTATCAACCATTGCAAAAGCAAATGGAAATATTTGTTCATTTGCATCAACACCCAACGCAATCAATAACTTCAAATCATATTTCCCATATATGTGAGTACCACTACTAAGAAAATAGGGATTTTCGACCGCCAAATCGGTCGAATAACGGTCGAAATGTCGACCGATCTTCGACCGATTGAGGTGGTCGAATAAAATTAGGTCGAAATAGCCCTTCGACCGAATTTCGGTCGAAATTCGACCGCCTTTCGACCGACATTCAGTCGAAGAACATGGACCATTTTTTTTAAAGTGACCAGTTCTTCGACCGAAAGTCGGTTTAAAGGCGGTCGAATTTCGACCGAAATTCGATCGAAGGCCTGTCGACCGAATTTCGGTCGAAGGACCTTTCGACCGACTTTCGGTCGAAAGGTTGGTAAACTATTTTGACCAACTTTCGACCGAAAGTCGGTCGAAAACCTGTAAAAACCTGCAACATAAAATCTGAAATTAGCCTACACCACCTGTAAATTCAGCAACACGCAGAAAAACCAGACGAAACACATTCATAAACGATATATTCAACAAGGCTAACAAAGCCACATAATAGAAACAAGTCTTTCAACATTAGTTCTAGTGTTACAATTATCAAACAAACTTAACAAACAGTTTATGGTTCAACTATCACTACTACTGGCTAGAACCCGAACTAGACTCGGCATCAGACTCAGACGACGAACGGTGTCGACGTCTGCTCTTTCGCTTTCTTTTGCCTTTGGTTTTTTGGTTCCTGAGGAGCTGTTCCATCATTTCATGCATTTCTCTTTGATGAGCCTCCTGTGCTAAGCGCATAGCTTCATTTTGTCTCTTCAGCTCTGCGATCTCCTCTTTCACCCGAGCCATTTCGCCAGGATCAGCAGAGCTTGAAGGAGCAGTAGAACACGAGCCCAAATAGTTCGATTTATGCTTGCCAGATGAATATAGTATTGCAAGGCCATATGCGGAGCCCTTCTTCACCCCTCCGACCGCTTCCAACCATAAATTGGTTTCTTTCTCGAGCGTTAGGGGTGCTGGGGTACTGCTTCTGTATTCAGATTGTTGAGTTGAGGTCCAGTCTTCAACGGCCTTTGTAGCTCTTTCCTGAAAAACAGAAATATATCAACGGTACAAATATGAACTATAAACGTTGAAGGATTGGCGCGAAAAAAGTTTGAATTTAATAACTTACCCAGGTCTCTTTTGCGCGGGGCTCGACCCAGACTTTTCCGCCCTTTTTATCACTCTTGATATGTCGGATCTTGTGCATTTCAGAGATTGGAATTGTCTGATTTTCTTTCTTTTCCTACAAATTAAAGAAGAGAACAAGTTAGATAAAAAATAAACGATTATAGTAATTCATACAAATTAAATTACATTACCAATCACATCTTCTGCGTCGCAGCGCTAACTGAGCCACCGGTATGGAGCGATCCACCCTTACTTGATGCTCGCGCTTTCTTCCCTTGTTCGCTCTTCTTTTGAAATTCGGGAATCTCCCAATATTGCTGCAGCTCTCTCCATTGATGATCATAGAGGAAGCCGGGCATTTTTCCTTTTTTACGCGCAACATACATTGCGTTCTTGAATAACTCACCGCATTTCTTTGGGAAGTTGGAACGGACTTTATAGTCCAGAGCAGGATGCCACTTACACTCAGCCTGGCAATATTCATCAAAATATTTTATTTAAACATAATCATTAGAAAAACCGCAATTAGTAATAAACCTGATGCATATTTATCACCTCAAAAGCCTGCATTATCCGCTGCTTTACTTGAGGGGGCACAGCGCCCCAGGATGGCCACGATTCTTTTCATTGAGATCTCATGCATCTCGTTAGTAAAGGAGTAGCATCAGTGTTGGGGCAAAAGCTACATAAAAATCAGAAGCGTTAATAGAAATACTAACAATTAAACGTTAACTAATTACTAAATAGATAAGAACTTCAAAAATAAGATACTTACCAGTTATCCCCCTCGGGATAAATAATCAACCGCCCTCCTTCCCATGTGCCAGGCTCACTGATGTAATAGGGCGATCTCGGATCATAGTAAGCAATCTCCTGCTGGACCGATGGGCCGGTAGAGCTAGATGGGTCTGAAGGCGGCTGAGTCGACCCATACGGAGTAGCGGACTGTGTGGGATCGCCCTGTGCGGGATCGCCTTGTGTGGGAACGGCCTGGGTCTCAGTCATGTCATAACTACTGAAGTCATGTCGCCAACCAGGATGCAACTGAGACATGTCAGGTGGCCTGAAAAAATCTGGACTGTATCCTGCAGGGGCTCTTGTAGGAAGCGAATGCGGCACCTGAGAAGTAGGAGTGTCATCGGCCGGCTCACCTGATGTCTCGCCTACCTTTTTATTTCCCTTCTTTCTTCTAAAAAATTTCTTCATACCTGTTGAAACATTCACATTACTTTAGGAAAGAAAAAGTAAATACGTACCATACTAGCTTGTTGTTGTCATTTGGAGTAATTAATAACTTAGTGTTTTTGTATTTTAATGATAGTAATGTTATATAATTTGAGCAATTTTACCAACAATCCCTAACAACACTACCAAACAATTCCAACAATCCCAAACAATACAAACCTAACTTTATAATAGCTAACAACACCAAACAAGTTCTTCAATATCAACAATAACTACAATAAATAAATTTACTAATAATTAACTACCTATGCAACATTATAGGCCGAAATTAAAAAAATAATTAAAAAAATAATTAAATTCAGATTTAATAAAAAAATCAAAAAACTTATCTCGAGTTGATTTGTGCTCCAATAGCACCGAGTAATGATTCCCCACTAGTTATATGCTTAAGAACTACAAAACAATTGAGTTAAAAAGTTAGGGTTTAAGTTTTAGAAAATAATTAAAATAACACTAAAACTAAGAATTTATCTTGAATTTCTTGTTATATGTAGTATTTAGGAGGGTAGAATGCGTTTGATTTTTTATTTTTGGGGTGGATTATGGTGGTTTTCGGGTATAGAGGTTGGGGGGAGGGGGGTGTTTAGAGAGAGTTTGGGTGTTTGGGGAAGAAGATAGAAATGGGGAAAGGGGGGTTCTGCTGAATATTAAAACGGGCCTATCGACCGCCCTATCGACCGAATTTTGGAGGATGTATTGCATCCGGAAAATGAGAGGCCGAATCAAGATGGACACGTGGAAATGGAAGTGATGGATGAAGAATTGGGCCGAGGGAAGCGAACGAAGACAGAGAGTGTTCGTTTGCGTGACTATGTAACTAATACTGTTCTGAAACAGCGTCATCGTGTGTCGACCTGTGTTCGAAAATCAGACAGTTCACCCGAGCAGCAACATGCCTCGGGTGCGCCTTATCCGGTAGCACATTATGTTGACTGTGATAACTTTCGAAGAAGCATGCGTGCTTTCTTGCAGCCATAACGGAGGGACATGAACCGAGGTCATTTTCTGAAGCCGTAAAAGATGAAAAGTGGCGAACGGCTATGCAACAAGAGTTGCACGCTTTGGAAACGAACAAGACTTGGGAAATCGAGCACTTGCCTCCGGGAAAGAAGGCGCTCGGATGTCGATGGGTGTATAAGATTAAGTACAACTCTGATGGCACCGTTGAGCGGTACAAAGCTAGGCTGGTGATCTTTGGTAATCATCAAGTTGAAGGAATTGACTACACGGAGACTTTTGCACCGGTAGCTAAAATGGTGACTGTTCGTGTCTTCTTGGCGGTAGCTGCAGCTAAGAATTGGGAATTACATCAGATGGATGTGCATAATGCTTTTCTACATGGTGATCTTCACAAGGAAGTATATATGAAGTTGCCTCCGGGGTATAAAAATGATGGGTCCGGCAAAGTGTGTCGTCTCCAAAAATCTTTGTATGGATTGAAGCAAGCTCCTCGTTGTTGGTTTGCAAAGTTATCGACAGCTCTAAAGAATTATGGTTTTCGACAATCATATTCTGATTATTCATTGTTTACGATGAATAAGGGGAATGTGCAATTGAGTGTGCTTGTGTATGTGGATGATCTGATTATCTCTGGTAATGATCCAAAGGCAATACGACTCTTCAAGTTGTATCTGTCTGTCTGTTTTCACATGAAAGATCTCGGACGATTGAAGTATTTTTTAGGAGTTGAAGTAGCAAGGGGTCCTAAAGGAATCTTCCTCTGTCAACAGAAGTATGCATTGGATATGATTTCGAAAGCTGGCTTGTTGGGTGCTCGACCGGCGAGCACACGGATGGAACAAAATCATCGATTGGCGCTTGCACGTGGTCGATTCATGAAAAATCCAGAGAGTTATCGGAGATTGGTCGGACGCCTGATTTATCTATGCTTCACGCGTCCAGATTTGTCATATAGTGTTCATGTGTTGTCTCAGTTTATGCAACAACCACGAATCGAGCACTGGGATGCAGCTCTCAGAGTTGTTCGTTACTTGAAAGGGTGTCCGGGACAAGGTATTGTGATGAGTTCGAAATGTGATCTTCGTTTGAACGGTTGGTGTGACTCCGATTGGGCAGGGTGTCCGTTGACACGTCGCTCGTTGACTGGTTGGTATGTGTCTTTAGGGGACTCACCGATATCATGGCGCACGAAGAAGCAACAAATTGTCTCACGATCTTCAGCGGAGGCAGAGTACCGATCGATGGCAATGACCGTGTGCGAGCTGAAATGGTTGAAAGGGCTATTGTGGAATCTTGGAATCGAGCACCATCGTTCGATAGATCTGCAGTGTGACAGTCAGGCAGCGATATATATTGCCCGTAATCCGGTATTTCATGAACGGACGAAGCACATTGAAGTAGATTGTCATTTTGTCCGTGATGCGATTGTTGGAGGGACCATATGTCCCGGACATGTGCCAACGGGCGCTCAATTGGCAGATATCTTTACCAAAGCACTGGGCCAAACACAATTTGATTATTTATTGAGCAAGTTGGGCATTCGAAACCCTCATGCTCCAACTTGAGGGGGGTAAAGGAGGTTATTAAGGACGTTATTATTGTAAATAGGTTATTTGTGTAAATTATAGTGTAGCTTAGACTAATTGTGTATCGGGCCAAGCCCATTAGGAATTATTTAGCCCCTAAGTTAGGTCTTTTAGTTTTACTTGTATATATAGGGCTATTGATTAATGAAAAAAGTGAGAAGTTCTTCATCCCAAATTTGTGTCTTGTTTATCAATTCTAACATTTTATATTATTATATATGTTTATATTTATTTATTACTAAAATTAAAAGTTGTTGAAAAGTATCATTTTAAAAAATCGAAATGAAGAATTTTCTTTTGCAATGACAGATGGATAAACTCTTCAAAGCCAGTCCTTATCAGTAAAAACAATTAACTAGGAAATTCACTCCTTATATATATTCTTGGGAAAATTCTTTGGTTAGATGACTGGTTGTAATAACTACATCCGCAAATTTGTTTGTTTTGCAGATGCTTATTTTTAATAAGCAAGCTTGAGGAGCTGGGACTTAGGTTTTTATCTATTTTTCAACTGAGATTTCTGGAATATAGTAGCAAATATATTTGTTGGGTGATAAATGAACACTAAAGCTTGTCTGTTGCAAAGTGAAATATCCGTGGAAAACAAAATCAGATTTATTATTTTATTCGTCTAAAATTGTAAAATTATGTATTCCTCGAGCTACGGAGCTAGACATTTTACGCCAAAAAGAGAGAGACCATAACTTTGTCATTTGCTTATGTATGTTTTGTAGCTCTAAATATTCTAGACAACAATTTAGCACTACTTTTTGAGCTATTAACTCATTGAGTGTAATTTTTTTTTTTAACAGAATATGAAGAGCTTGCAGCTGGCAATCTGGAATAGCCCTTTAGTGATTTCTTTATTAGTTGTTTCATTAATAAATTCTGTAAGATCTAGTTGTTGTATGGAGCTTATTCACATTAAAGAATTCGATAAATGGTTGAACTAATTTTGTCTTTTTCTCCTTGTATTTCTTTTTCTTAGGTATCCTATAAATCAGTTTAGTATTAAAAGATTCCTACGGTACGTACGCGACACAAAGCACATCGAAGAGACAAATACAACGAGTTAAAAAGGTTTCATCTTTGTTTGAATTTACTATGTTAACCTATATTATGTCTAAGTCCGGCAAAATATATAAGGCTTAAACGAACTACTTCTTTATGAAAATTTGGATATCAAGTTTCTAAAATAAAGGTTATATATTTAGAAATTATGTAAAAAATATTTCAAATCACAATATTAATAATTTAAATATAAAAAGGATTTACAAAACTAATGGCTAAAGAAATACTCCCTCAGTTCCAAAATGGTTGTCATAGTTCGTATTTCGAGAGTCAAACGAGTTCATTTTAACCGTAATTTTAAACATACAATCTTTAAGTTTTTTGTAACGATATTTATATATGTAGAAACTACATAAAAAGTACTATAAGTCACAATAATTAATAATTCAAAATATTTAAAAGACATATAAAAATATTACGGTCAAAGTTAAATTCGTTTGACTCTCGAAATCCGAACTATGACAACCATTTTGGAACGGATGGAGTACTTTTTTGACTCTTCAAATGATAACTATGTTATATAAAGAGTTTTTTTTTTTTTTAAATAGAATCCTCCTCGAGAGGGAGGGGGGTTAGGCTGACCCCTACCTGTATATATATACACCCAGGAATATTACAATAAGTCTGATGGAGGCAAAAAGCAAACCAACAGAGGAAGTGAGAAGCTCACTTCATTACAAGAGGGGGCATACAAAAAATAAGGGGGAGAGGGTTGCTCTCTAATTCTAGTTAAGCTTACAAAAAAGGAAATGAACAAATGTTGAATCTGAACCAAGCAGATTCATCATTTGTTCACTCCTAACTTAGCCTATACCTTTTTTACATTGTCTAATTCTAAAGTTGGCAATGCCGACTTTATCCATTTTGTAGGATCCTATAGCGACTTTGGGAAGGTTCCGCACATCTCGGAAAATGCAATTTTGACCCTTTTTTGAACCTTCTTTAGCTAGTACATCAGCCACTGTATTGGCTTCCCTGTAACAGTGAGTGATCTTTCCCTGAGCTTTCTTTAGACAATCTTGAAGCCTTGTGATCCATGGCTCTAACTTCCAGGAGGGATTCATCTCACCAGAGACCATGTCGACAATCAGCTTAGAATCCATTTCAAGTATGACCCCTGTGATGCCATTAGAAATACTGATGTTCAAACCGATAATTGCAGCTTGAATTTCTGCTAAGTTGTTACTGCAGAAATTGAGAGCTTCTACAAAGGCTATCACCAAGTTTCCTGTAGAGTCTCTAATGATACCACCAGCTCCAGCTTTACCCTCCTTCCTCATCGAACTACCATCTGTGTTTAGCTTGTACCGGAGGAGGGAGGATTTATTCCAAAGCACTGGTATACTACATATCGTAGACCTGAACTGATCTGAAACAATGCATATATCTTTCCAGCTGGAGTCCGAGGTAATTTGATTAAACTGCTTGTGGACGCTAATCTTAACATTGAAGACAATTTCATGAATCATTTTGCCGATGGAGGTAGATCTTTGCCCATATATTGATGCACATCTCATCTTCCAAATTTCCCAAGTAATATAAACTGGAATGATTTTAAATAGAATGGCTTGTAACTCATTAGAAGTTTTATGGCTCCACCAGCTGATGTGTGGGCAAAATGCCACACATTACCTTCGATTTACTTGAGCTTTTGTTGTGCATTATTGATTAAATACGTGCACTTATCATGTTTTAGTTGCATATTACAGAATATTGAAGCTGTAGTGATGAATGGATGAAAACAAGTCAAAACAAGGCAATCTGTGAAGCTCTGTTTCTGGTCTGGAAATTTGTTCATCGCGATCGCGCCAGTGTATCACGCGATCGCGCAGAAGAGTGGAACAATGCATCGTGATCGCGCCAGAGTCACACGCGATCGCGCAGAAGGAAGAAGAAGCTGAAGCGCGATAGCGCCCAGTGTGTCGCGATCGCGAAGGGTCGCGTCAGAACTGTGCTGGACAATTTTGTAACTTCACAGCAGCCTAAATGGGGAACATATATTCAGCCCTTGCACGACATAGGGCTCATCTTTTGGCCATTTTTCCAATCTTGGAGCAAGGATCCATCAACAAGAACACCAAGAGGGTGAAGATTTGGAGCACCCATTGAGAAATTCTCAACCTTTAGTACTCCTTTCTTTACTTTCATGCTTTGTATTGAATATATTTGGTGTTGTTGATGTTATTGAAGAATTGATTTTGTGAATATATTTCATGGCTATTTGTATTATTGATTGATATGATTTTGGACATGAATATCTGAATGAGTCATGACTAGGAATTTATATTGTTGGGTTTTGATTATCTAGCTTCCATTGTCTTGATTGCTCGACTCTTGTGCTCGCGACACTTGAGTTGCCCGTCTACTTTGCTAATTAAAGACTCGGGAGAGATTAGTCAGCGTAGAATAGTGAAGCTAGCGAGGATTTGAGTTGATAGGCTATTTCATAGACTAACTCATCTAAAAGAAGTTACGCTCGAAAGAGGTCTTCTTTCCTCGGGTAATGGGTGGTGCTTTACAAGCTCAACCATGGCTTTGACGAGCGCCGTTGAGGTAAATCCCTTCTAGGCCGGAAGGATTCTAGGGATTACATTAGAACGACTCGGCCATAATATATAAACCCCGTGCTATAATTGTATCCTAGGCTCAAAACTTGCTTTCCTTGGTTGTGAGAAGGCCATAGATCACCTTTACTTGCTTTCCTAGTGTAGTTTGTAGTTTTTAATATCGTTCCATCACCTCGTTATCCTAGTTTGGCTTTGTCAAATAGGTTTAGTTCCTCCACTACTTTGATCGCATCACTTTGTTCCTTGTGGATTCGACCCCGACTCCTTGTTGGGTAAATTGTATTGCGACGACCGTTCATATCTCTATCCGAGGTGTGTGTTGCGCGTTGTCAAAATTGGCGCCGTTGCCAGGGAACAATTGGCGTATTAGAGTAGTTTGAGGAGTTGAGCTAGTTGACTTAGTTCCAAACTTTGTGAACCGTTCTTGTTAAAATTGTGAATAGTAGTAATGTTCTTTGTAAATTGTAAATATATGTTTGTGTGTAGAATTTACTTGCATTAGTTAGTTAGTCTAGATTAGTGATAATTGTCTTGAAATGGCATCATGGAACCAAAATTGGTCCCATATTGAAAATCCATACATGAGTGATCCTTGTCCTTATTGTGGCGGACCTCACCATTGGCAGGATTGTCAAATTGTTTCCGGGGGCGAGTTGTGTGCACCTTCTCAACCTTTTGAGTGGGACATATGCCATGAGTGTGGGGGTCAAAATGGCCATTGGGACGGTTGTCCTAATATTCCTTATTCTTCTTCCAATGATTTTTATAATGATGCTAATGATTCTTACGAGTTTGATAGAGCAAATGCAAACATGAGCATGGAGCTTGAACCCGAGTGGCAAGGCATCCAAGAGAAGTTCCAAGAGAGAGATGGACCTATCGACTTCGCAAGATGAATGCAAGGAAAATGAAAGATTGGAACACTTGATGGAGCAAATACTAAAAAACAATTGTGAGAATGCCGAATCCTTCAATGAGATGAAAGAAACGATCCATCAAAATGGCTTAGCAATTCACAACTTGAAGACTCAATTGAGCCAATTGGTTGACACTTACAATGATCAACAAGCTAAGGGTGTTGCCAAATCTCAACAAAGGTTTTACATGGAAGATGAGGTTGAGTCCCAAGAAGAATCCTCCATTGAAGATGTGCTTGAATATCAAGAAAGCATTATTGAAGAAGAGCACAATTGGGATGAAGAAGAAATTGTGAGCCGAGCTTGGCTCCGAGATCAAGCTCGAAGAATGGAAGTCCATGAAGCATGCCTTCATGACCTAAATGTAGATGGTTGGGATCTCAAACATGAAAAGGAAGAACTAGGACAAAGAGTGAACCAATTTGATCTTGAAGCTCGTGTCTTGAATATTCTAGTGCATGAAGTGGTTGAAGCCTCCAAGGCTCGACATGAAGAAGTAGTGAATGCTATGCTAGAAATGAGAGAATTTGTGGAAGAGAGCACAAGTCAAATCATGGGAACTCATGAAAGTGATTACATCTTCAAGATATTTGGTGATGATGCCGTGAACAAGAAATGTGTGTTGGAGTCTAGAGCGGAAATGAAAAACTCTTGTGACGAAGACTCTAGCACATGTGAAGAAGAGGATGTCATGCTTGGTGCTCCATTGATGCTAAAACGATTGGGACCTCATTCACTTCATTTTTCAACTCTATGTGTGGATGAGGCAATAGAAGTGGAAGAACAAGCACCTTCGGAAAATTTTGGCGTTGATGAGCAAAATGAGTACATTGTTGAATTTGCCACGCCAAGAAGGCAAAATGACATTCCCCACTTGAAAGCGAAGAAGTGCAAAATGAAGAACCCGACTTCGCAATCTTGGAAATATGTGTCCCCGCCGAAAGAGCATAACAAAAAGCATGAAGCGATGTTGGGGAGAAAATTCACCTTCACCAAGTGGAGAGAAAAGCACCATGGGTACCGTCTAGCCAAGACGTTAAATAAAGCGCTTTTCGGGAGGCAACCCGAATCCCTTTAAATTTTAGTTGTTGTTTGATTGCATGTAGGATTAGATTAGTTTTTGTAGTTATTTTTGATCATCTCACATGAATCCCACATGTAGTAGTTGTAGGATGCATGATTTAAGGCATAAACATTGAAAAAAATGGATTGCACAGGGTGTGGGGCGGACCATTCAATGAGAGAAGGCGGACCGCCCACTGAAACTGGGCATTCTGCGTTCCAGTAGGCGGAGCGCCTAAAGTTTGGGCGGACCGCCTCACTGAAATTCTGCTCACTGGAAGTTGGAAAAATATTGTGTTCTATGCGATCGCGTCATCACTCACGCGATCGCGCTTCACTGTGAAACAGACCTGCGCGATCGCGACTTTGACTCACGCGATCGCGTAGGCTACTTCATCAGAGACGCGCGATCGCGACTTTGACCACGCGATAGCGAAGAATAACACATCAGGCAGATATCAGGCAGTTTCAAGAGAGAAACGGACCATAATTTCTAAACCCCCATTCTCTCAAATTCCCTTCCCCCATTTTTGCATTCCAAGTGTGCCATTGCATCTTCTACTACACGCTCAAGCACTCCACTCCATTATCAAGGTATGTTTCCCAATTTCCATCTTCCATTTTGTTGAATATATCTCCATTGTTAAGGTATGGTTCCATTAATGGTTGTAGCAATAAGCAAACAAGGAGCTTTTATTAGAGATAGGGGAAGTCTGATGTACCCTCATTGACTAATTGTTTGTAAAGAAAAATGGGTTAGGTTACTAGTTGTAATGCTCAATTGAACTAAAGAACCCTAGTGTCAGATCTGTCAAATTGAAGCCAAGTTGATGTTTTTCTTGTTTAAATTGTGGCTGTGCACTGTAAATGATGTTCAAAACATAAAAATTCTGGGTGTTGTAGTCCGAGGTATGCCTCCTCCTGCTGGAGAAGACAACCTCGCGATCGCGTGACTATCTTCGCGATCGCGATGAGTTGTTCAGGCCTCCCTTCGCGATCGCGTGAGGAACATCGCGATCGCGCTGGGATTCCTTTACAACTTAACGCGATCGCGCCTGTAGCTGCGCGATCGCGAAGAAGAGACTTTTCTGGCAGAAACAGTGTGCTCGCACAAGCCAATGCTGAAATTTTTTGGCTTCAACCTTTGGCTCCTAAGCTTCATTAATGCATATATTAAGTACTCAAATCATGTTTTAACAATGTTGATCTTTGTAGGTACTTTTTTCCATTATAATGGCCGAAGGAAACAACCAACGGAGCTCACCAGGAGGAGAAGAAGCAGCATATGACAGAACGAGGTTCTTATCCAAATCGTGCTATGAGAAATTCAACAGGGACCTTGACATAAGCTTCATCAAGGAAAGAGGGATACATATGGAAAAAGTGGAAGAGAAACTCCCCGAATTCTTTCAAAAGCTAGAAAATAACGGGTGGATCTGTTTTGCCGAGACTCCTGAGAAGGCAAACGGTACCATAGCGCGGGAGTTCTATGCAAACGCCACTCGGACAGATTTTAGTGGGGAGTTGGTGACAACTGTCAGGGGCAAGTTGGTGAGATTTGATGCAGCTACTATCAATGCGGTATACGGGCTCGAGAATGTTGATAATGCTCTATACAAAGCTCGTGCTTCAGAAGGGGGTATGCAGTGGATGGTAGATATGCTTCAAGGGGGTGACCACTCAGGGTGGTCCACATTTGGTCACAAAATTGTATCTACCGACTTTACAGCTGAGGCCCGCATTTGGCTATCCATTGTGTGCACCAGGGTGATGCCGTCGAGCAATGAGAGTGATCTCACTCCTGAAAAAGCTCGCCTGGTCGCGGCACTGGTTGACGGGCTTAAAGTCAATGTTGGTGAGATCATTGTTCGTGAGATTGAGGAAGTGGTGCTAGAACGAACAAAGAGTTTATTCTTCCCAAGCTTGATTCACCGACTATGCATGGATGCCGGGGTGGAGATACGCACTACTGACAAAAGTGTGGGTCCTGAAAAACCTATCTATCCACTGCTGAAGAAAGGACGGGGAGGAGTGATACAAAGCAAGAAGAGAAAAGTTGAGATGCCTTCCCAGGTTGATATCGAGGACCCAGCTTTTGGGAAATTCTCCACACCTGATACTACTACTGCACCAGGGAGTTCTTACACTCCAGTTCCACCACTCGCATCTGGAGCGTCTAACATGAGGTACATTTCTTCTCAAATCTCTACTGTAGACGCTCAGATTAGACAGCTAGTAGCAGGGCTTCCTTCAGGCCCACATGGAGAGGGTTCTTCCTCCAGGCCTCTGAGCACACCATCATTGGAGGCAGTAGCAGCTGAGCAAGAGCGGATTAAGGTCAGATTGGATAAAATGGAGAGGAAGCAGAAGAATTTTGGCAAAAGAACAAGCAAATTCCTCAACAAGATGATGAGCAAGCTAAATTCGCTCTGTCGCTCCAGTAGCTCAGATGAGGAGTCCGAGGATGAGCTTCGCTACCCCAACACTGACAGTGAGGAGTGATCTGCTCGACAGGGAGTTCCTTACACCCTTTGTATTACATTGCTAGTTGCACTGAGGACAGTGCATAATTTAAGTTTGGGGGTGTATTTGTGTTCTGGGTGTAGTATTGATGTTGCTCATATACTTGATGCTTATGATATGTCTCCCTCATCTTGTCCCTGTTTTTGAGAAAATCGTGAAGGTTTTTGTGGATGATCATTTTCTTTAATATTAATATAAGTATTTTGTTAATAGCTTGTGCATATTTAGTATTAGTAATGTTATAGTAATGTGTTAATAGCTTGTTTATATTTAGTAGTTAGTTAGAAACATATATAAAAAAATAAAAAAAAAAAGTACTCCCATGAACTACGCTTGGGATGTTGCTTCTTTTTATCTGATTCACCTTTGTGTGATACGTAGGCATCCCACTTGGGTGCGAAAGCCTCATTTGGGTCCGAACCATTTTCATTGTAAATACCATATTGTATAAAATTTTTGAAATAACCTCCTTGGTTTTTCTTTGCCATGGTTCTTTTCCAAGGAAGTAATTGTATTAAACCGGGCATCTCTAGTACTAGTTTAGTAGTTAGTTGTAAATAATGATGACTAGTTGTGGATTCTTGCTCCTTAGCAACTTTTGGCATGTTTGGTTCTACCATTATTTAACCCTTATCATGTGAGCTTGTTTTGAAAAATGAATAGAAAAACTTAGTTGGTAAATTGTGCTATGATCTTTAAGTTCAACTTTTGGCTCTTATGTCACTAATTAGCTCTCATTAGGCTATGAGTGAACTTTAAATGCTTAATTGCCTTTGATTGGGACTTGAATATACTCGTCTTCCTTGCTTCACTTGTGCCATGTGTGGTGAGGTTTTGGTGTGTTCATGTGTGTGCTTTTGATCTAGAACTTGCCCTAAGTGTGCTTCGAGGCGAAATCCTAGGTGATGCTTGACTTGAAAAATGATTTTAGGCTTTCTTTGGCCCGCTCAGTAATCCAAAAAGCCTACCCTTGCATTATATCCTTAGTCAACCCCTTTGAGCTTAATATCCTTTCTTTTGGCAACCACATTATTAACCCGGACCAATTCTAAGTGCTTAAAGCACTAACCCTCTTTTTGGCCCTACCTCCTTGAGTGCATTGAAAGACGTGCAACTTAGGCAAAAGCCTAAGTTTGGGGGTGGCACGAGTTATGGTGAAAGTGTGGAAGTTAATAAAAATCAATGAAAAGAAAGAGCAACAAAAGTGAGTTGAATAAAAAAAATGAAAAGAAACAAAAAGAAGCAAGTGAAAGAAAAAATAAATAAATAAAAATAAAAGAGAATTGATGAATAAAGAGGAGAAGGATTAGTGTATAATCCTCAACTTAGCAAGGTGTAAGTGCAAGAAAAATAAAGCGTGCCTTAATTTTTGTACGGTGTAGTGCTCAAGGAGGTGTGTAGTCACTATTTGCCCATATTTTACCCCACCTTTGACCAAAAGCCTACATTACAACCCTAACAAGTCCTAATTGATTTCGGGTCAAGCATTCCTACATTAGTAGAGAGGTACACGAAGGGCAAGCTTATGGGTCTTTAGTGTGCATGATGAACTTCTTTTGAGAGAGTGAGCGAATTCTTCCCATCATTAATCCCATTTATGTTATCATTGCATTTTTGTGGTTGGGATATTCTCTTGAGTGGTGAGGGCACTTGTGAAGTTGAGTTGAGGACTTGTGTTTCACTTTTCAATTGAGGTGAGCAAGTAAAGAGGTGAACTCGTGTGACGAATAGGCAGACTTTGAAAGTCTTGTGTCATGGCATGTTTGCTTTCTTTGACGTTTTGTATATAAAAGTGATGCTCACATGGTTTGGCTTAATTGTTGGCACCAACCAATGTCATTAGTTGTTGAACTTGAATCGAGTTTTGGCTTGTTGTGGCTTTTATGAAAAATGCATGAATAGATAAATTGCAACTTGATTTTTATTGAAGTGTGCTTTGCTTGAGGACAAGCAATAGTTTAAGTTTGGGGGTGTGATGTGTGGGCAAAATGCCACACATTACCTTCGATTTACTTGAGCTTTTGTTGTGCATTATTGATTAAATACGTGCACTTATCATGTTTTAGTTGCATATTACAGAATATTGAAGCTGTAGTGATGAATGGATGAAAACAAGTCAAAACAAGGCAATCTGTGAAGCTCTGTTTCTGGTCTGGAAATTTGTTTATCGCGATCGCGCCAGTGTATCACGCGATCGCGCAGAAGAGTGGAACAATGCATCGCGATCGCGCCAGAGTCACACGCGATCGCGCAGAAGGAAGAAGAAGCTGAAGCGCGATAGCGCCCAGTGTGTCGCGATCGCGAAGGGTCGCGTCTGAACTGTGCTGGACAATTTTGTAACTTCATAGCAGCCTAAATGGGGAACATATATTCAGCCCTTGCACGACATAGGGCTCATCTTTTGGCCATTTTTCCAATCTTGGAGCAAGGATCCATCAACAAGATGACACGACCCGAAATACGGTTAGGCCGTGCGGGCACCCGACATCTTCCCCTAGACCCGTCGGGCGAACCCTTACAAATTAAATTAGGAAAATAAATATAATAATTCATAAATAAGGATAAGACTTTAAAAAAATTTACAGACATACTGATACCTCTAAGCTGTACAACAGAAATTACAGCTGACTACCCAACATGCTAGGTTTAGGGCTATCCAGACCAGACATCTAAGAGTACAAAAGAAGACAAATACCTCCTGAAGGGAGCAAACTGCAACTGAAATGATAACCAATAAACTGGTGGCCATCCGAAATAAAAGCTGGCTCACCCTGACAGCTGAAGTCGTCTACGCTCCTTCACAACGTGGCGAACTCAATCCTGGAGCGAACCTGCCGAAACGAAATAGATAGACAAGAAACAAACAACAAACTAGGGTGAGTCAAAAGGACTCAATAAGTGGGGCAGACTAGCCACCTCAAAGAATAGGATAGCTAGCCAGGGAGAAAAGAAACAAATAAACTAGATTTCTCTTATTTAAATTATAAAAAGGCAGAGCCAGATAATAATTAGAAACACGTATGGAATCACAAACTCATTAAAACCAGGAACGTAAGATAGCCAGAACATATAGGTATCCCAAACATATCAACAATCAGAAATACTTCCTGTTGCGGCGTGCAACCCGATCCATACATTTATACCGTTGCGGCGTACAACCCGATCCCCGCAACCCAGAATACGAGCCAAAAATATATAGGCAAACTGAAATATGTCCACAATATGGTATACATACCGCATACACAAAACACAGCATGATAGTCACACGATAGTAGCACGCGATGCAATGAAATGGGATGAATGCAGTATGATGCAATGGTGTCACATGTGCCAAATAGATGGAGCGGAATCCTCCTGCTCCGAGGGCGGAATCCTCCTACCCTCAATATGATGCAATGGAGCGGAATCCTCCTGCTCCGAGGGCGGAATCCTCCTACCCTCAATATGATGCAATGGAGCGGAATCCTCCTGCTCCGAGGGCGGAATCCTCCTACCCTCAATATGATGCAATGGAGCGGAATCCTCCTGCTCCGAGGGCGGAATCCTCCTACCCTCAATATGATGCAATGGAGCGGAATCCTCCTGCTCCGAGGGCGGAATCCTCCTACCCTCAATATGATGCAATGGAGCGGAATCCTCCTGCTCCGAGGGCGGAATCCTCCTGCTCCGAGGGCGGAATCCTCCTACCCTCAATATGATGCAATGGACCGCATATGAATGACATATAATGCCTATGAATGCAATGTGATGCAATAATAACCCTTCACCGGCACGGGACTCTCATCGACAGCCGGGAAGTAGATGCCAACTCACAGCCAGGGTACAATGCTCAGATCCTCAATGCAATACCAACAATAGGACATAACATATAATATACAATGTAAATCCAAAGCTAAGGCGTAATGAGTACGCCTATCGGCAGCTACACACGTAAGGAATACGTGGTAGAAAATCCACGAGGCCAGGTGCCTCCAAAGAAATGTATATAAACACTTACCTCTTCCAAAAGTTAGCTCTGCTAATCAACAACCGCTTTATCTTTTGGTTTCCTTGCCAAACGATCCCACTCTATTCAATAAGCAGAAAAATATATCAATTTAGGCTAAAGCCTTCATTCCTCACATCCTAGGGCAATCCAGGTAGGAACCTGATACCCTATTCGCATACGCAATACGCAGGTCAGGCCTATATACAGGGTTTAAGGCCACATAACCAAATCCCAAATAAATTATATTTATAAGTTGCCCATAACTCACTGAGCACAAATACATAATCAATTTCATTATCGGGGTCCATTTGACCCTTTAAACTATCAATTTACGTCATTAGGGCGATGTCTAATATCCCTATTTTTACCGTAAAAATATATTTAAACACACGTAATAAACTCAAATACTATATTAGGATCATTACCTGAATGTTCTGGGGTGAAAATACTATTTTTCTCCGGCCCCTTTTCTCATTTTCTGGCATTTTTTTCCCTTCCTCTCCGTCATTTTATTTCTCTGCTTCTGAATCGTTTTTTTTTTCCGTATATGTTTCTCTTAATCATCTATATAGAGGCGGTGGACATCAGGTCACTTCCATTTTCTTTTTTCTATTTTGTCTTTTAGTGTTTCATCTTTTCTCTTTTTTTTTTTTATTCGTTGTTACGGTAAAAATTAAAACTGTACCCTACAATATTCGAAATAATTCCAACTTTTGCATACCAGTTATACAAAATATATATAACATACTCGCGAAGGCGGATCTCAAATTGGACTCCCGAAACTCAAGATGCGAATTTAAATGAAAAGAAGTCAAATTATTTAACTTTCGGCATTTTAGCGGAAACTAGCCGAACAACATCGAAATTCACTTTCGAAAGTTTATAAAAATTACAAATAATCATACGAACCTAACGGCACTTTCGGATTTTGAATCGGAGCTCATTCGGCAAAACCGAACTCGAAAATCTCTTTTTAATATTTATCGCCAATAAAAACTGAAGCCTTCTTCCGATGCCTACCAAACGAGGTCTGATTTAACTCAAATTTTACAGACATGTCCTAATGGACATTATAAATATTTTAAAATTATCGGCACGCCAATCGGAGTCCTATCTTTCGAAACGACTAACCGAGGTCGTTTCACAAGAACACCAAGAGAGTGAAGATTTGGAGCACCCATTGAGAAATTCTCAACCTTTAGTACTCCTTTCTTTACTTTCATGCTTTGTATTGAATATATTTGGTGTTGTTGATGTTATTGAAGAATTGATTTTGTGAATATATTTCATGGCTATTTGTATTATTGATTGATATGATTTTGGACATGAATATCTGAATGAGTCATGACTAGGAATTTATATTGTTGGGTTTTGATTATCTAGCTTCCATTGTCTTGATTGCTCGACTCTTGTGCTCGCGACACTTGAGTTGCCCGTCTACTTTGCTAATTAAAGACTCGGGAGAGATTAGTTAGCGTAGAATAGTGAAGCTAGCGAGGATTTGAGTTGATAGGCTATTTCATAGACTAACTCATCTAAAAGAAGTTACGCTCGGAAGAGGTCTTCTTTCCTCGGGTAATGGGTGGTGCTTTACAAGCTCAACCATGGCTTTGACGAGCGCCGTTGAGGTAAATCCCTTCTAGGCCGGAAGGATTCTAGGGATTACATTAGAACGACTCGGCCATAATATATAAACCCCGTGCTATAATTGTATCCTAGGCTCAAAACTTGCTTTCCTTGGTTGTGAGAAGGCCATAGATCACCTTTACTTGCTTTCCTAGTGTAGTTTGTAGTTGTTAATATCGTTCCATCACCTCGTTATCCTAGTTTGGCTTTGTCAAATAGGTTTAGTTCCTCCACTACTTTGATCGCATCACTTTGTTCCTTGTGGATTCGATCCCGACTCCTTGTTGGGTAAATTGTATTGCGACGACCGTTCATATCTCTATCCGAGGTGTGTGTTGCGCGTTGTCACCAGCTCCAAAGTAATGTCCTAATATGATTACAATCCTGTTTAAAACCAAAAGATTTACAGAAGTAACTCCAAATACTATTAGCAACATGCCCTCTCATAAACAAGTGATTAGAGCTTTCAATTTGTGGGGTTCTGCAACAAGTACATCTTGAAACTACCTGATAGCCAAACTTAGAAATTGCATCATCTAAAGGCAATTTACCTTTAAGGATTCTCCAATTGATGAAAGAGACCTTAAAAGGCACAACTTTGTTCCAGATATTAGCATAGGTGTCATTTCTTTTCTTCCTCTGTCTCACAGTATGTCGAGCAGATGAACAAGAGAAAATACCTTTGTCATTGAGGCTCCAAAAGATTGATCTTTCCTATCAGTGTTAAATATTTGAATTTGCTTAATATGTTGAAGAAGAATAGGTGGGACAATTTCTTCAAGCTTATCCACGTTCCAGTTTGTATCAGCAAAAAATTGGTTTACTTGAATATTCCCCAGCCCCCTTCTATCTTGTATATGTAAGGCTAAAGGACCAATTCCAGTCCAATTATCCCACCGGAAATTAGAATTCCCCTCATTCAGTTTCCATAGCATGAAAGGTTCGGTATGCTTCCTGATATTAAGCATTTCCTTCCAGCTTTGAGATTGACCTGAGCTCCAACATCTCGCCACAATGTTTGTTCTCCGACAATATTTAGCATTGATAAACTTTGTCCACAGATTTTGTTGCGTCCTCAATCTCCACCATCTCTTCATTATAAAGGTCTTACCGATATCGGCCAGTGATTTAAATCCCAGTCCTTCTTCTTCCTTTGGATAATACAGACTATGCCAAGCGCTCCAGTGATATTTCTTCTTGTTATCAATATGACCCCAGAAAAAATCAGCCAAGTATTTCTCAATTTGATTTAGAACAGCCTTAGGTGGAGCAATTGCTGCCAGTAGATGTAAAGTTTGAGATTGAAGAATCTGTTGGATAATAATTGCTTTGCCTCCATAGGAGAGTAGGTTTCCTTGCCAACCTCCTGCCTTCCTTAGTATCTTGGTAGTAATGTCAGCAAAGTAAGAGATTTTCTTCCTTCCTGCATAAATAGGACAACCAAGATAAGTAAACGGAAAATATTGATGATTATAACCAATGATTTTCTTGATTTTATTCCTAGTATCATCGTCAGTATTGCAAGGAGTAAGAAAGCAACTCTTAACAATGTTAATCTTTTGACCAGAAACCAATTCATATCTGGTTAGATGTTATATAAAGAGTTAAAATCTCAAATGGTCACTTAACTTTAAGAAATTAACCACCAAATTACTTTACTTTGGTTTATCTCAAAAAGGTCACTCAACTTAGGGAAAATATCTTCAAAAGTAATTTTGGTTGTTTTTTGCACCGTTACCCATCAGAAGTCTGATGTGGTTTTTAAAAATATTTTTATATACATGTGGGTCACACTTTCTTTGCCATGTAAAATTTTTTTATTAGTAATAAAAGATCCAAAATAGGTGAGTCTAACCCAAATAATTGATCCGACCCACCAAAAAATGCATTTGGAATAAAAATCATATTTCAATTCATTATACGCAGAACTCAACCTGTCTGCTACAAGAAAAAAAGATTATTCTACAAAATTAACTAAAAGATCTAACACATTTGAGACAATTTTGATATTGCTACTCCCGCGCCATGCGAGAAATTGTACGTGAAACATTTTTTATACTCAGTGCCAGCTCAACTATGAGGCCAGTGAAGCAATTGCTTAGGCCCCAACTTTTTAGGGGCCCCACTTTTGATGTATATCTATACATTATATAAAAACAATCCTTAATATTTCCCTTTATATTGGTTCGATATCATATCCTTTTCCTTTTAAATTATAAATATAAAGTCCAATATTTTTTATCTCTTCTATAATAACTACAAAAAGACCTTGAACTTTCTTTAATACGTAATAATAGTTCTGATATTGATGGTTTAGATTAAATTTTTGAATTAAAAATGTTAAGAGAAATAGTACAAGTAGAAGATAATAATCTAATTGAAATACTCAATTAAATAAAAATACTTGATTCTTGTCCAAATACATGTATTGCTTATAGAATTCAAAACTAAATTGATAAAATCTTATCTAGGATCAACTTGTATCAAGAGAGATTAATGGATTAGCTATATTATCAATTGAAAAGAAATTATTAGAGCAAATTGATTATAAAACAGTCATTAGTGACTTTGCATTTAAAAAAGCTAAAAAAAGTGGACTTTAAATAAATAAAAATATATTTTTTTTCTTTAAAAAAAAATTGGCCCCTTAGTGAAGTTTGGCTTTAGGCCCCCAATCTTGTTGAGCTGCCATTGTTTATATTGCTGTTCATCGGTGCTCTCGTGAAGAAGAAGAGTTTTCGAAAAGATAAAGAAGCAAAAGTGCCCTTTTTCACAGACATAATTCTTCTTGTATCTCAAAATACCGAGATTAGAAAAACTTAATTGGCTAACTGGTTAAACTAAATACTGGATTTTAAAATTATTGATCGATTAAGATAATCTTTTAGTGGGGTAAACACTTTCCATTTTTGAACCGGAACAATGTTAGATCATTTAGTTAGTAATTTTATAGAATATTATTTTTTACTTGTAGCAGACATATTGAACTATGCGCATAAAGAACTAAAACATGAATTTTTTTTGTTTTTATTTTTGTAATAATCTTTCATAATATAAAATTAAAAATAAAGTGTCGTCTATTCTAAATAAAAGGCGGCTTAATCAACTTAGATGAAACTCGAAGTAATTAACAAAAATATTGATCTACCCGAACCGATCCACCATTCTATTTGGTCTTTATGACTAAGGGTAAATATAGCAAGCGGCACCTGAAATCTTCGAATTCTGGACCAGCATGGCAAAAATATAGAGAAAAAACCAGTCCAAGTAACAAATAAATAAATACTCCCTCCGTCCCAAATTAGTTGTCGCTTTTAGCTTCTTCACGTCCATTAAGAAAATCATTAAATAGAGTGTGTATTTTACTATGTTACCCCTATTTAATGTTTGACTATTAAATTTTGTTGAGAATTTTTTTAATTATTAAGGGTATAGTTGGAAAAGACTAACAATTTTTGTCTTGAAATCCTAAAGTGTCAACTAATTTGGGACACACCATTTTTCCTAAAGCGACGACTAATTTGGGACGGAGGGAGTAGTAGTTTAAAAGCATTCCCCGACAGAAGATTTGAGAATCAAAACATTTTGTTTCTTCTTATACTTCTGCTCTCGAATTTCAAGATTAAAAAATAAAAAAAACATAAAGACTTCACCAATCTCCATATATCCTCTTTTTTTTCTCTTTTGCCTCTACGGTTACTGATAAAATGAGTAGTGAAGATTGAATCTTGAGGTTCGTATTAGAGGATCATTTTATTTTCGATTAATTTGTGCCTAGTTGCTCATGTTAATTTCTGTCTATGTTAGTTTTGTTCCAAGGAACAAGCTGACGGGTGAAAAGTTTTTCAGTTGATTCTTTAATCTGTAGTTAATTTTTTCCAACTTCTTTTGTTTAAGTTACTCCATGCTTCTTCTTCGCTTTGCAGTTAAATTGTGAGAAAAGAGGGAGAGCAATGGCTTTAGACGAAAAATTGTCTAAACTGAAAGATCTCTTCCTTCATCAGTTGAGAGGATACTTGCACTCCAATATTACAAAGGATCGAATCCAGTTCTTTTTATGGGAGTTCAAATTCCTGGATACTTTTCTAGGTCCGCTAAGCTTGGCCTTCCCAGATGAATGCAGCTTGCTACATCTCACACAGAAAATGCAAGAAATTTGGATGAGATTGCATGACATTGTTCACGGGCCACCTGTAGCTGCACGAGCCTACGCGGATGAGTTTATTACTGCAGACCGAAGGGACGAGTTTATTGATCCAAAAACTGATCCCTTTCCCTTTCACGTCCTAACAGAAATTTGGAAGATCAAGATGGAATTTAGAGCAAGATACTCCCTTCCTAAAATATCAATACCACTTGATCCAGCCAACAAAGATAGTTGTGTTGCCACTTCCAAACTTGTACTCGACTTCCTCGATGCTGTTGTATGGATTCTTGGTGATTTAGTAAAGGATTATTTTCCTTGGTCGCTACTTTATCTTCCAGGACTTAAGGAACAAATAGAAGAGGTTCTAGAGGAGTTGAATTTGCTAAGATTTTTCGTCTCCTTTGTTTCAAACAGATGCATAGAGCCTCAAATCCGACATACTTTCTTCACTCACGTTTTAAATGTGGCCAGCCACGCGGCAATGGCTGTATGGTTGTATTTGCCCAGTCACTATGACAGTGAAACTAAAAAAGTGGCACCGTGTTATGAAATGAATGCTTTGCTTTCTGATCTTCTGCAAATGAAGATTAAGCCCATTCAGCCTGACATTCGCAAAATTTATATTGATGTCCTGCAAGATTTGAAGTCGACAATACAACCAGGATGGCATTCCAATATTCAAAATACGCCTGATGATGGCTTTGTGGAGCCACCAACTGTTAGTAATCCTCAGGAGATCTACCAGGAAATGCTCAGCCTTTTAAGAGCCAATCTCCTCCATCTGCCAGTACTAGATCTTGAATTTCATCTTCAAGATATGGACACTGTTATTGTTGATGCCGGACTTCTAATTTACTCACTTTATGATACCGAGGGGGAGAAAGAAGACACAAAGTTGAAGGATGTGAGCAGAGCACTTGGTCTTGATCTTCCAAGCAATATTCAGCCTATCAAGGCAATGATCTACCTCATCATTCGAAAGGCATTTCAATCTAACTTGCCTAGAGTTCTTGGGCAAGGTTATGTTGATTTCCTTTTAAAAAATCTCAAGGAGTTCCAAAGCTGTCATGAAGATCAACTTGCTTCAGTCAAAATCCAACTTCAAAAAATTGAGAAGGAATTTCAGAGCTTGCAACCTTTCCTACAGGCTGTTGCAAAAGAGCAACAGTACAATAAGCTCGAGAAACTCCGAGATTGTTCTACACAATTGTTTAGGAAAGCATATGAGGTGGAATACGTAGTTGGTGCTTGTATAAGCAAAGACGTTCCTCATTGGTGTCTCGATCGTTGGCTCCTGGATATCACAGAGGAGATTATTGGTATCAAAGTGAAGATTCATGAAAAGAACATGGTTGAGGAAACAATGAAGATTGGCACTGCTCGTACGTCATCACAATTGGCAAGGACACCAAGGATGAATAAAGAAATTGTGGGTTTTGAGGATGTCATAGAAAATTTAAGAGATCAACTACTGAAAGGAACCAAAGGGCAAGATGTCATCTCAATTCACGGCATGCCAGGTCAAGGTAAGACGACTTTGGCCTACAGACTCTATTCTGACAGGTCAGTTGTCTCTCAATTTGATATTCGTGCACAATGTTGTGTGTCCCAAATATATTCTTATAAGGACATGTTATTAGGCTTACTACGTGATGCTATTGGAGAGGATTCTAAACGTAGAGAAAAAAAAGCCGATGAATTAGCTGATATGCTTCGCAAAACTTTGTTGCCCAAAAGGTACCTTATCCTTGTTGATGATGTGTGGGAAACTAGTGCTTGGGATGATTTAAAAGGTTGTTTTCCAGATGGCAATAACAGAAGCAGAGTCATTCTAACAACGCGACATCATGAAGTTGCCAAATATGCTAGCGTTCATAGTGATCCCCTTCGTCTTCGTATGCTTAACGAAGATGAAAGTTGGGAGTTGCTAGAAAAAGAAGTGTTTGGTGATGAAAGCTGCTCCCCTCACTTAATGGATGTTGGGAAACGAATAGCAAAAATGTGTGGCAAGCTCCCTCTTTCGATTGCTTTGGTGGGTGGTATTCTCAAGGAGATGGAGAAGAAAGAAGTCTGTTGGGTGAAAATGGCTGCCGATTTAGGCTCTCACATCCACGGTGGCTCAAAGGGCGTTATTGAACAAAGTTATCAGAATTTACCTTATCATCTTAGGTCTTGCTTTATTTATTTTGCAGCATTTTTAGAGGACGAAGTGATTAAGATTTCAAAATTAACAAGGTTATGGATCTCTGAAGGATTTGTAATAAGTTGTGGAGGGAAAAATAATTTGGAGGATACAGCAGAAGAGTATTTGGAGAATCTTATTGGAAGAAATCTAGTGATGGTTGCAAAGAGGTCCTATTCAGATGGTAAGATAAAAGCATGTCGTCTTCATGATGTATTGCTCGACTTCTGTAAAGAAAAAGCAACCGAGGAGAATTTTCTACATTGGATAAAACGGTATTTTACTAATTAATGATAACTTTATTTATTCAATCAATCAAGTATTACAACTTACAAGTTATATTTGAAATTTATTTCTATGATTTTACAAATTTATGTATTTTTACACTGATCAGGTATACAAGTTATAGTTGAATATTGATAGTATGTTTTTGCTTATTTATATTTTTATAGGGATCAGAATGCCAATCCATCTTCCTATGTTTACTCTCACAAGCAGCATGCTCAACGTCGCTTGGTCTTTTCTAAATTGGATAATCTTAACGAATGGAGATCATCTTGCTCACTTGTTGGCTCAGTATCTCTCAAAGAAAAAATTTGGACAACGTCGTTCTTTATTCAAATTTTTAAGTTTCTCAAAGTGTTGGATTTAGAGAACACAGTTATTCTTGATTGGTTCCTAACTAAGCTAGTTTACTTGAGATACTTATCTGTACGAACTATCAAAGATTCAGCTCCATCATCCATAGACAATCTCTGGAACCTAGAAACTTTGATATTAGACGGTTGTGGAGGAAGGAAGCTGTTGTTACCTGTTACTGTTTGGAAGATGGTCAACTTGAGACATCTGCATGTTTCCAGGTTCATTATGAAAAATGCAGAAGAATTACTTGCGGACTCCTCAGAACTTTATGATTTGAAAACTCTTTCCATTGCACATTTTGCTCGTCTCGAGGACGCAAAATTGATGTTGAGAAAAACACCTAATCTTCGGGAACTGAGATGCGAATTCGAGGGTAGCAGAGGTCCGTTACCCGTATTGGATTTTCCAATATCGCTTGAGGCGCTACACGTTTTTTCTGAGTTCAATAACGGGCAAAGATTCCCTATATGCATCTGCGCTCCAAATCTCAAAAAGTTGAGATTGCGTGAGTTAGTCCTGGGCCTTGAGCACTTATCGAACATTGCAATGCTGCCTAACCTCCAGGTACTAAAATTGGAATGCATTAAGTTTGACGATGGTGAATGGGAAGTTGGCAATGACGAGTTCCTTCAACTCAAAGTCTTGAAACTGATAAAATGTCAATATCTCAAAGAATGGACCATCTCCGATGATGCATTTCCAAACCTACAACGCTTGGTTCTGAATAATTGCTACGATCTTAAGGAGATCCCTTCTTGTTTCGGTGACATGTCTTCTCTAAGCTCCATTGAGGTAAAGTACTGCCCCGAATCTGTTGAGAAGTCAGCCCAGAATATCCGAGAAATGCAAGTTGACGATTATCAAAATAATGATTTCAAGCTGGTCGTCATCTAGAAATACAATGATGGAGGTAAACTACTCAGAAAATACAAATCAATTCCATTTCTAAACTCTGCTAAATGCATTTTGCTTACTATAAAAAGTTGCCTTTTGCTAACTAGGAGTATTTCTTTTGTTTCATGACACTTCGTTTAAAGTTTTATATTATTATGTTTTTATCTGTTTATAAATAAAAATAAAGTTGTTGAAAAGTATCATCAATTAAACAATCGAAATGAAGAATTTTCTTTAGCAATGACAGATGGATAAACTATTTAAGGCCCAGTCCTTTTCAATGTAAACAATTAACTAGGAAATTCACTCCTTAATCCTTATATATACTCTTTGGTTAGATGATTGGTTGTAGTGACTGCAACCGCAAATTTGTTTGTTTTGCAGATGATTTTTAAAAGCAAGGTTTGAGGAGCTAGTTAGTTACCGGAAGCTGCGACCTAACTAAGGTTTTTATCTATTTTCAACTGAGATTTCTGGAATCTTGTAACAAATATATTTGTTGGGTGATGAATGAAGTTTTTATCTATTTTCAACTGAGATTTCTGGAATGTTGTAACAAATATATTTGTTGGGTGATAAATGAACACTAAAGCATTTCTGCTGCAAAGTGAAATATCCATGGAAAAACAAATCAGGTTTTATTATTTTATTTGTCTAAAATTGTAAAAAGACAAATATTCCTCGTCCCTCGAGCAAGGCATTTTACACCAAAACGAGAAAGACCATAACTTTCTTTTGGTCATTTGCTTATGTATGTTTTGTTGCTCTAAATATTCTAGACAACAATTTAGCACTACTTTTTGAGCTCTCATTGAGTTTAATTTTTGTTTTGTTAAAACAGAATATGAAGAGCTTGCAGCTGGAAATTTGGAAGAGCGCTTTGTGATTTCTTTGTTAGTAGGTTCTTTAATAATTCAAGTCATTAGATTTTGAATCCTGAGGTGATGGTTTTACCTTCTTTTTTTCCCCTTATGAGTTTACGCTACCTTTGTGCTTCTTATAATTGCACCAAGATGTTGTGTTACCACTCTGGTAATTGGTAAATGATTGCTTCAACATTATGCAATGCTTTCGATTCTCTTCTTTAAAACTTTTTCTTTTTACAAATAACCAGTATTTCTATCTCCAAGCTCACATTTTTATGGAATCGTGCTAGTAGACGACTGGACCAACCTTTACTTCCAAAGATATGTGCAAAGTGCCCAGCTTTATCAAAAAAAAAAAAAAAAAAAACTTTACTAAGCAATCCTTGCACCTATATGTGTGGTCTGATCATCCAACTATTGGCATCGATAGCAAAGATCAACATATTGCTGATTGAGCTGGTTTTGCTATCCGAAATACTAAAAAACCTGTCTATATAAATCAAATGACAAACATTATACCTACTGTGTATATTTTGCATCTAATTTTTACAGAACACCCTACTCTCCATTCACCATTCAAAGGCAATCAGAAATGTAAGTTTTAGGAATTTGTATTATCTTGAAAACGATGAATTTTCAGTTCAGATAAGAGAATCAAGAGTATCAACTAGCACTTTTTAGGTTCATGAAATTTTGAAACATTCCAATAAGCAAATTCCAATCTACAGAATAGAACTCATCCATCAGGAAATTCTATGATCACAGATGAAGATAATACAGCTCCTCCCTCAAGTCAATGAAGAGTAATTCAAATTATGAACCTTAAAGCACCTACGAGAATTTTTTTCGAGAGACAGCGATATTCAATAATTATCAAGTCCCTCAATCTTCTACAAAACAGCAATAACCTCCCAAGGAAACAAGAAAGCCAAACAGAACATTTATTCCAATAAAAAAACAGGTCAAAACAAGCATATGCATAATAAGTTATCAATGTCAACCAAGCCTCAACATTTAGCTATATGAATACTCTATATCCATTAATAATCCATAATAACTTTAAAACCAAAAAAAGAACAAAACATTACATCAAAAAGAGATGATAAAAATTAACTAACCGGCGACTAAAACGACGGCAACAGCAGCCTGAACAACATCTTTTTTGAAACTACATTCTCTTCATCTTCATCATTTTTAGAATGTAACCTATAATTATCCACCATACCCCCCAAGCATTAAATACAATCCTGAATATACCCAATACACTACTATTGGTACAAATGTTACCTATAATTCATCTGATACATAATTATTCACTATCCATTGTTTTTACTTTTTATATACTACCTCCGTCCCATAATAGGTGCTCATTTTCCACTTTCTTTTTGTTCCAAAATAAGTGTCTATTTAGACTATCAATGCAGAATCATCTATGTTTTGTCAACATTGACCTTATTAATAAAGAGGCAATAGGCTTTTCATATTTAATAATGAAATACATAAGCGTAATGAGGTAAGATAAACTATATAGTAGTTAATAGTTTTCTTAATGACATGAAAATGAGAAATTTGACACTTACAATGGGACGGAGTAGTATTTTAAAACTAACCTTATAACAACAAAATTACAATAAAATGAATATAAAGATTGTTTCTTTATACTTTCTTGAAATTACCCTAATTGTAAAAACAAAAAACAGCTTCACGCACATGCCGAGTGTGGAGCTGTGGCGAGTGGTGGTAGTTTTGATGGAGGAAATTATCATTGTAGCCAACTGTGAAGACTGACGCGCCTTTGATCACAAGGTACTCCCTTTATTCTACTTTAATTTTATTTTAAAAATTACATATTTGAAATCATAGTAAAAATTAAAAAGTTTGACTATTTTAAAGTGAAAATCTTCACATAAAATATGCAAGATTTCGACCTTTTAAAATCTCGATTCATACCATCAGTATGTCATCGCCTATACCTCACCTACTCACTTTAATACAAAGTAGACTTTAATAGTTCCCTGACAAAGAGAGGATTAATTTTAATCACTAAGATCAATAATTCACAATTTGTTCTTTTCATCATCTAATTTAGATGGAATAAAAGCAAAAGAAAAATTAATATAGTAAGAATTGCTAGAAAATTTTAGCATTCCTCGTGTGCTCCATGGCAATTTCGTCATCATAGTTGATGTTTTTTCCCCTCTTGGTTCACGTGCAACAACCCAAAGCAGCGGAGTTGAAAAATGGTCAAATTAATGCGCTGTCTTGAGCATTTCCATGCAGATGCCTAGGTGCCTACCTCAAAATCTTAAATTATCTAATTGATTGATTATTATATTCACCGATCCAATTATATTATATACGGAAAAGGGTCAAAAATACTCTTAACCTATTAGAAAGGGTTTAAAAATACCCTTCGTTAACCTTTAGGGTCAGATATACCCCTGTTGTTAACTTTTAGGCCCAAATATACCTTAAAAACTAACGGACTTTTAAAAAAATAAAATAGTAGGGGATATTTTTTTGCCTATAATATTAACAAAGAACATTTCAAAACTATTACCAATTGTTTAGGACAAGTTTTGGTCATTTTTCATTTAAAATTTATAAGTAGATTTAAAAATTAGCTATTGATTTATTATCTGTTTAAAATAAGCTTTTGATAAAAGGTATTTACATCTCACCAATATATATACACAATATAAAATAAAATAGAGAGTACAACTTAAATAATAACATACTCAATGTAATCATAAGTGGGGTCTGGTGAAAGATGTATGCAGACCTTATCTCCACCAAAGTGGCGAGATTGTTATCGATAGATCCTCGACTAAAAAAAAAATAACTAGAAGCATATTTGGAATAATAAAGTACAACTTAAACACATATATACTAATGTATAATATCCAGAAATCATAAAAAATATTAACTATATATACTATTGAAAAATCATCAATTTATTTTTATGATAGGTAGATATTGCATATATTACATATGCACTTAGTTGTACTCTCTATATTATTTTATATTATCTATATATATTTGCGAGTAGTAAATACCTTTTTTTGTAAAAAGTTTATTTTAAACAAATGATAAATCAAAAGCTAATTTTTAAAATTTACTTATAATTTTTAAACTGAAAAGGGCCAAAACTTCTCTTTATCTATTGGCAATGGGTTTGAAATGCTCTTCTTTAATATTATGGGCAAAAAATATCCCATACTATTTTATTTTCTTAATTATTATTAACTTTTTTAAAAGTCCGTTAGTTTTAAGGGTAATTTTGAGCCTAAATAAAACGTTGAGGGTATATTTGGGCCTAAAGGTTAACGACAGGGGTATACCTGGCCCTAAAGGTTAACGAAGGGTATTTTAAAACCCCTTCTAATAGGTTAAGAGTATTTTTGACCCTTTTCCGTATTATATATTCCTTCCGTCTATTTTTACTTGTCTAAAATCACCAAAATCAAATTCTAAGTTTACTTGTCTTTTTAGCAATTCAAAATAAAATTAGCTATATTCTTCCTAATTTCTCTTGATATTAAATACATTGTACTTTACAAAATCACTTTCTAATTAATTGAATTAAGTATAATTAATAAAGATATATTTGTCAACTTGAATTTTTCCTTGGTGGAAGTGAAAAGCTCAAAGTGGACAAGTAAAAATAGACGGAGAAAGTATATACTCTTTGCGGTCAATTTTAAGTGTTACTACTACTTTTTATATTTTAAAACAAGTCTCATTTTATAAAATTAGAAAAACAGTTAATTACTTTCTTCCCAGCTTATGTTGTTTATTCGAATAGCATTTATTTCAGTTTACAGAAAATAGAAAAGAGATAAAGGAAAATTTAGTCAAATGACCCTATTTAATTAACATAATTTCTTAAATTTACTATTCCTTCTGTTCCATTTTAGTTGTCCATTTAGCTCAAAAAATTTGTCCCAAAATACTTATATTTTTAAAAATTCAAGACAAAGAGCCTGTTAGGCCAAACTGTCAAAATTAGCTTATTTCTACAAGTACTTTTTATCAAAAGTATTTTTCAAAGAAGTGTTTTGCGAGATAAGCAGTTTGTATTTGGCAATCCTTGCACCTATATGTGTGGTCTGATCATCCAACTATTGGCATCGATAGCAAAGATCAACATATTGCTGATTGAGCTGGTTTTGCTATCCGAAATACTAAAAAACCTGTCTATATAAATCAAATGACAAACATTATACCTACTGTGTATATTTTGCATCTAATTTTTACAGAACACCCTACTCTCCATTCACCATTCAAAGGCAATCAGAAATGTAAGTTTTAGGAATTTGTATTATCTTGAAAAGATGAAATTTCAGTTCAGATAAGAGAATCAAGAGTATCAACTAGCACTTTTTAGGTTCATGAAACTTTGAAACATTCCAATAAGCAAATTCCAATCTACAGATATAGAACTCATCCATCAGGAAATTCTATGATCACAGATGAAGATAATACAGCTCCTCCCTCAAGTCTATGAAGAGTAATTCAAATTATGAACCTTAAAGCACCTACGAGAATTTTTTTTTCGAGAGAGAGCGATATTCAATAATTATCAAGTCCCTCAATCTTCTACAAAACAGCAATAACCTCCCAAGGAAACAAGAAAGCCAAACAGAACATTTATTCCAATAAAAAAACAGGTCAAAACAAGCATATGCATAATAAGTTATCAATGTCAACCAAGCCTCAACATTTAGCTATATGAATACTCTATATCCATTAATAATCCATAATAACCTTAAAACCAAAAAAAGAACAAAACATTACATCAAAAAGAGATGATAAAAATTAACTAACCTGCGACTAAAACGGCGGCAACAGCAACCTGAACAACATCTTGTTTTGAAACTACATTCTTTTCATCTTCATCATTTTTAGAATGTAACCTATAATTATCCACCATACCCCCCAAGCATTAAATACAATCCTAAATATACCCAATACACTAGTATTGGTACAAATGTTACCTATAATTCATCTGATACATAATTATTCACTATCCATTGTTTTTATATACACCAAGTCATGAAATGAATGCTTTGCTTTCTGATCTCCTGCAAATGAAGATTCAGCCTGGGATCCGCAAAATCTGTATTGATGTCCTGCAAGCTTTGAAGTTGACAATACAACCAGTATGCAATCCTCACATTCTATATACGCCTGCAGCTGATGGTGGCTCTCTGGAGACTCCAACTGTTAGTAATCCTCAGAAGATATTCCAGGAAATGCTCCAGCCTATTAAGAGCCAATCTCATCCATCTGCCAGTGCAAGATCTTGAATTTCATCTTCTAGATATGGACACTGTTATTGTCGATGCCGGACTTCTAATCTACTCACTATATGATAGCAATGACGAGAAGGAAGACAGAAAGTTTGAGGATGTGAACAGAGCACTTGATCTTGATCTTCCGAGCAACATTCAGCCTATCAAGGCAATGATCTACATCATCATCCGGAAGGCATTTCAATCTAACTTGCCAAGAATTTTTGGGCAAGGCTATGTTGATTTCCTTTTAAAAAATCTCAAGGAGTTCCAAAGCCGTCATGCAGATCAACTCGCTTCACTCAGAAACCAACTTCAAATAATTGAGAAGGAATTTCAGAGCTTACAACCTTTCCTACAGGCTTTTGCCAAAGAGCAACGGTACAATAAGCTTAAGACACTCCGAGACTACTCTACACAATTGATTAGCAAAGCATATGAGGTGGAATACGTAGTTGGTGCTTGTATCAGCAAAGACGTTCCCCATTGGTGTCTCGAGCGTTGGCTTCTGGATATGACAGAGGAGATTATTGGTATCAAAGCAATGATTCAAGAAAACAACATAGTTGAGCATACAATGAAGAATGCCACTGCTCGTACATCATCACAATTGGCAAGGACTCCAAGGATGAATAGAGAAATTGTGGGTTTTGAGGATGTGATAGAAAATTTAAGAGATCAACTACTGAAAGGAACCAAAGGGCGAGATGTCATCTCAATTCACGGCATGCCAGGTCAAGGTAAGACGACTTTGGCCTACAGACTCTATTCTGACAGGTCAGTTGTTTCTCAATTTAATATTCGTGCACAATGTTGTGTGTCCCAAATATATTCTTATAAGGACCTGTTATTGGGCTTACTACGTGATGCTATTGGTGAGGATACAAAACGTAGAGAAAAAGATGCCGATGAATTAGCTGATATGCTTCGCAAAACTTTATTGTCCAAAAGGTACCTTATCCTTGTTGATGATGTGTGGGAAACTAGTGCTTGGGATGATTTGTAATAAGTTGTGGAGACAAGAGTAACTTGGATGATTTAGCAGAAGAGTACTTGGAGAATCTTATTGGAAGAAATTTAGTGATGGTTGCAAAGAGGTCCTATTCAGATGGTAAGATCAAAGCATGTCGCCTTCATGATGTATTGCTCAACTATTGTAAAGAAAAAGCAACTGGGGAAAAACTTCTACTATGGATAAGACGGTAATTTACTAATTAATTAATGGTACTTTATCTATTCAATTAATTAAGTATTGCAAGTTATATTTGAAAATTATTTTCCTGATTTCACAAATTTATGTATTTGTACAGTGATCAGGTATACAAGTTATAGTTGAATATTGATATTATGAGTTTGCTTATTTATTTTTTCGTAGGGATCAGAATGCCATTCCAGGTTCCGGTGTTTACTCTCACAAGCAGCATGCTCAACGTCGCTTGGTCTTCTCTGAAGAGGATAATCTTGTGGAATGGAGTTCTTCTTGTTCACTTGTTGGCTCGGTATTTTTCAATAGAACAATTGAAATGACTTCACGATTTTTTCAAAACTTTAAGTTTCTCAAAGTGTTGGATTTAGAGAACATAACTATAATTGATTGGCTCCTAACTGAGCTAGTTTACTTGAGGTACTTTTCTGTGGGAATTCGCAGTGATTTGGATCTATCTTCCATGGAAAATCTCCGGAACCTAGAAACTTTGATAATAAACCTATTTGTAAAAATAGTGTTTTCGGTACCTGTTTGGAAGATGGTCAACTTGAAACATCTGCATGTTTCCAGGTTCATTATGGAAAATGCAGAAGAATTATTTGCAGACTCGTCAGAACTTTATGATTTGAAAACTCTCTCCACTCCATGTTTTTCTCAAGTCAAGGATGCAGAATTGATGTTGAGAAAAACACCTAATCTTCGGAAACTGAGATGCGAATTCAGTGGTAGCGAAGCTCCGTTGCCTGTATTGAATATTCTATCATCGCTTGAGACGCTACACATTCTTCCTGATTCCTGGACCTTTGGATTATTAAGATTCCCTTTATGCATCTGCGCTCCAAATCTCAAAATATTGAAATTGCACCAGTTTAGCCTGGGCCTTGAGCACTTATCAAACATTGCAGTGCTGCCCAACCTCCAGGTTCTAAAATTGCAATGTATTGTGTTTGACGATGATGAATGGAAAGTGAGCAATGACGAATTCGCTCAACTCAAAGTCTTGAAACTGATAAAATGTAGAGATCTCAAAGAATGGACCGTCTCCGATGATGCATTTCCTAACCTAAATCACTTGGTTTTGAGTCACTGCAGATATCTGAACGAGATTCCTTCTTGTTTCGGGGACATCTCTTCTCTAAAGTCCATTGAGGTTTATTATTGTCCCAAATCTGTTGAGAAGTCAGCCCAGGATATTCGAGAAATGCAAGTTGAAGATTATCAGAATACTGATTTCGAGCTCATCATCAAGGATTACTAATACTCAAACAATACAAATACATTCGATTTTTAAACTGCTAAATGCATTTTGCTTACTATAGAAAGTTGCCTTTTAAACTAGGAGTATTTCTTTTGTTTCATGACACTTCGTTTAAAGCTTTATATTATTATGTTCATATTTATTTATTATTAAAAATAAAGTTGTTGAAAAGTATCATCAATTAAAATATCGAAATGAAGAATTTTCTTTACAAATGACAGATGGATAAACTCTTCAAAGCCCAGATGATTGGTTGTAATGACTGCATCCGCAAATTTGTTTGTTTTGCAGATGATTTTTAAAAGCAATTTGGAAGAGCACTTTGTGATTTCTTTATTAGCTGTTTCTTTAATAAATTCTGTTTGTTGTTAAGTTCACATTAGTTTTTGAATCCTGAGGTGAATAGTTTCACCGTTTCTTTTTTTCCCCCTTATGAGTTTATGCTACTCTTGTGCTTCTGCTATACAATGTTCTCATTGCTCTTCTGTTCAGTATACCTCTTTCCAGTATATTTGTTCAGTTGTAATCTTACTTCAATGGGAGAAGGGGTTTTAGTCTCAGAATTTAAAAGGCCAGCTACCTTCAAAACGTTTTGAAAGAATACTAGTTTTAAGATGTCAAAGTTTATTGCAGGTATTAGGTGTTACTAGCTCAAAGATAAAGCTGCAGAGATAGTAAGAAACTTGTTAGAGCAAATAATAGACAAGCCAAAATTATTGATATTTTACTAAGAACTTACTTGAATTCTACCAGTTTGAAGTGATTGATCTTGACCTCAATCTACCATAGTCCTTTTTTTCCTTGACAATCTCTAAGATCACCTTTTACTCTAAAATTCCATTTTTTTGTCAAAAGCAATCCTTTTTTATTTTTGATAAGGTAATTTTTTTTTAAAAAAAAAAAAGTAATTCTTTTTTATCGGTATTGTCAAAAGTAATCCTTCTTTAACTCTCATTCGGATGAGAAGATGCATCTCATTTACATATTGAACAAACCAAAACCTGATAACTAGGATTCAAAAAGAAAGTCCTATATGATTTTCCAAGTTCCAGAACAGAGCATAGGGCATGAGTCAAGATTTTGATAGCTCCACAACAGAACTATGTTAGAGAATAATGAGAATGTTAGCACCCCAAGGTATAGCCTAGCGATCAATAAATGATGGAACGGGTGAAAACCTTGGTAAGCAAGGTTGACCGAGCACTAGTGTTGGTTGGAACTTGGAAGTGGCTACTCAATAGGATAGTCAGGGTGAGCTCAACACCACCATAACCAACCAATAAAAAAAGGACGAGAAAGTTGCAATATATGTCCAGAAGCATTGGAACTAACTAAGTTTGGGCACACAAAATATTTTACGCAATTTTTATCTGTGCCTGCTAAGGCTGTCCAGCGGTCCGGTTTGCCTCGGGCCGGTCAAGTAAAAAAAAGTTGAAACGATCCGTGCTTTTGACCCGTCAGCCCAATTCTGAACCGGCCAAACCGCGGCCAAACCGGACCAATTTGAACCGGAACCGGTCCGGACCAGACCGGACTGGAAAATAAAAAAAAAAAGTTGTTGGCTGGTGCAAAAATAGCCGTTGGCAATGGCTCTTTTCACCCACAGCCGTTCGCCAACGGCCAAAAACGACTCGTTTTTGCTCCCTCACCCCCTAGGCGCCCCCCCCCCACCCCCACCAACCTATTTTTTCTATAAATACCACAATTTTTCATCAATTTATTCACAATTTCTCTAATATTCTCTCTAAATCTCTCTCAATTTCTCTTATTTCTACAAAGGCTATTTACTAAATAATTCAAAATTGCTATCGCAAAAAGGGTTTAAGTTCTAAATTGCATTACAAAAGATATTTGAAGTGAAGTGGAAAATTGTTCGGTGCGGTTCCGGTCAAGTTTCAACTTTCACTTCTAAGTTCTACGACATCAAGTAAACTCGTTCTTACTTCTTATTATCTATTTTAATTTTTGTGCAATATTGTTTTTAGCATATTTTAGTAATTTATTTGTTTGCTTTACTTATAATAATGTGTAGAGTGTGGAGAGCAATTACTGGGCGTACGGGTAGCGGTCGTAGATCACGTGCTACAAACCGAGGGGGGATGATAGACGTAGTCGTGCTCTAGGTAAAAGACCAATTGGTAGTTCTATCGCTCCTTCTCATCTAGATGATTTTACTCAGGAAGATGACATGCAATTTTATCATGATGTAGATTTTGATCAACCACTAGATAATGATATGTTACAGGCACGATATCAAGAAAATACTGAAGGGATTAATTTAGATGATGAGATACCTACTAGTCAATTTTATGGTGAACCTGAAGAAACTGAATTTGAATTACCACCTATCTCATCTAGTAGAGAACCAGCTGTACGACCAGAAAGATCGGATGTGTGGAAATTTATGACTAAAAATGTTCCGGCTCAGACCGCTAAATGTAATCTTTGTGGAAAAGTTTGGGATTTTAAAACCGGCAAGCATCATAGTGGGACAGGGAAGTTGAGAACACACTTAGAAAACCATCATAAGGATGAATGGGAAAAGAGGCCGGGTGGCACTCAATCAGGGAAGAGAATGGCTCCATCTCAAGGTAGTGGAGTTCAACAGGAAATTAACCCAGTGACCGGGGGCTTATGCATTATGATAAGAAGAAAGATATGGAATAAATGACAAAAATGATTGGGGTAGAGTGCTTACCTTTTACATTTGCTTCTTGTCAAGGTTTTGTTCGTTATATTCAAACCGTATATAATCCATCTTTTCAAGGTTTTCCAAAAACTACGGTTAGAAGTGATATTATAAAATTTAAAAATGAATATAGACAATATTTACGATATATATTTTATCACTTTGATTGTAGAGTTTGTCTTACTACTGATTTTGGTCGTGGTGTTAATGGGTATGATTATTTAACACTTACTTGTCATTGGATAGATCCTAACTGGGTAATGCCAAAAAAAAAAAAAGTAGAATATAGCGCTGTCGATGAAGCACATACGAGAACATTTATTAAGAGAGAAATAACTGATATTTGTAAGGCGTATTTTATTAGTGACAAAATTTTAAGTATAACTCTTGATAATGCTGCAAACAATAATTATGCTATTGGTAAGTTAAGACCCATATTGCATCTCCCTTTTGACGAATTGTTTCATGTTAGATGTGCATGTCATATATATAATTAGTTGTAAAAGATGGCCTTCAATTATTTGATCATACTATTGTGAAGGTTAGACTCGCAAATAGTTATATTTTTAAATCTAAAAAATCGGATAGATGGAGGGACTTTCAGGTAGAGTGTATAAAAGAAGGTTTGCAGCATAGAAGAGTTCCTAAGGAAGTTTCAACTAGGTGGAACACTGTATATGTCTGTTGCTTACACTTTACGAGCGTCTATAATTAGTTATTTTAATGGCAAAGTGGCTGTAGAGTATCACATAGATGAATCTGATTGGAAACTTGTTGAGAGCCTTCTTATATTTTTAGAAATTTTTTTTTATGCTATTAAAGAATTTTCCGGTCAATATTATCCTACAGTTACTACCATGTTATATTTTATAGCTGGAATAGCAGAATTACTTAACGAATATAAATTAATGCCTGGTTATAAAGAAGCCGTAGAAGCAATGATTGAAAAATTTTAAAAATATTTTTTTCTATTCCACCACTTTATTAAATTGCTTCTGTATTACATCCATGTTTTAAACGGTTTAATACCGAAATGCTTATTAGAGAAATTTATCGGAGTTTGGAAATTAATAATGAAGAAACACCAAGTGTAGAAACAGCTTGTACGCAGGTAATTGTAGATTGCCAACGGATTTATGAAAAGTATAGGAGTGCAGCTGATAATATTGTTCCAAGTGTTCCAAGTGGGGCTGGATCAAGTTCAACGCTGGCGAGTAAAAGAGCTGCAGCTGGATTGGGAAGTTTTTCCAGCCTTAATCAAAGGCTTTCTAGCAGGCAATCGAGCAGCGGAGGGTTCAACAAGCTTGATGTTTATTTACTTCATGGTTGCAAGGAAATTGAATATTTTGGAAGCGATCAACTACTGCAATTTTGGAAGGATCAACAAGCACAGTTTTCAGTTTTAGCAAAAAAGGCGCAGGATATTCTAACAATTCAAGCATCATCAGTTGGTTCGGAAAGCGCATTTAGCCAAGGAAGATTACAAATTGGAGATCATAGACATTCATTGAAGGAAGAAGCAATGGAGACGGCCGTATTATTCAGAGATTGGATTAGATCGGAGCGAAGAAATTTTGGATTTGCTGAAGAAAATGAAGAAGCAGATGCAGCATATTCAACCGAAATCTTATCAGGTGGTGGAAGTGTGAAAAATGAAAATGATTATGAAGAAGATGAATCTTTGCCATCGGTTCCTCCTAAGGTGCCTGAAGAAATTATTCAGAAAATGAGAAGTTTTTTTTATTAATATGTAGTTTTGCAATTTAATATCTATGTACTTTGCAAAAAAAAAAATCAAAAATTATTCAATAAAATGCATTACGTGTTGCTATTAAGTTATCATTCTTTGTTATATTCTCTATTATCCTTTGTTATACCTTTTTGCAATTCAATAGTCAATACTTAAATACTAACTAGTAGTAAATACTAAATAGTAAATACTAAATACTAGTAAATACTAAATACTAACTGAATACTTACTATTTATTTGAAAAAAATAACAAGTGTTATGTCTTGCTATTAAATTATCATTCTTTATATATTCTCAATTATCCTTTGTTAAATCTTTTTTGCAATTCAATACTTAAATACTAAATACTATACTACTAACTTAATACTTAATATTTATTTTGAAAAAAAAACAAGTGTTATGCCTTGCTATTAAGTTATCATTCTTTATATATTCTCAATTATACTTTTGCAATTATACTTAAATACTAAATATTAAATACTTAATACTAGTAGTATAACTACATAAAAAAATAACAAGTTATAGGCCTTGCTGTCAATTTATAAGTGTTTATTATTTTTTATTTAGTCATAATTTAAAATTCAAAAACTACTTTCAAATAAAAACAAAAAGATAACAAAAAAAAATAAAATTTCGTCCAAACCGGGCCGGACCGAACCAACAAAAATTTTTAGCAACCCCTTTTGAAAAATAGCCGTTGGCAACGGCCATAAACAACTATTTTTCCCTCCCCCAACCCCATAAACGCCCCAACAGCCCCTCCCCCAACATATTTTTCCTATAAATACTCCCATATTTCATCAAATTAATCACAATTCAATATTTTCTATTCATTTCTCTCTAAAATTTTCTATCAAAGTCTATTTTCTAAGTTTTCTATCAAAATGGTTGCAAATACTCCTACTCAAGCTCAAGGTGCTACTGCTGAAGGTCCCTCCAACCCAAGAACTGGAAGATCCGAAGTTTGAAAATTTATCATGAAAAATAATGATATTGGTAAAGCTCAATGTACTCTTTGTAAGAGAACTTGAAATTATCAATCTGGATCAAATCATGGAGGGACAAGGAAGTTTAGAACTCACTTGCAAACCCAACATAGCCCCGAATGGGCAGCTCGTAACGGTGGAATATATCTGCGCGAGCGCGACAATTGAGTCGTTGAAGATTTATGTATTTTTCTAGTTTCTAGTATATTTTCTAGTTTTTATTTTCTAGTATGTCACTTTAAGTCTTTAATTATGTATTTTCAACTTAATGTATTTTCGTATTGTTGAATAAAATGTGTGTTTTGTGTTGTTTATTTTGTCTACAATAATATTTTTAATCTATTTTAAAGAATAAAAAAATTAAGTAAAAAAATACACGAAACCGAACCGGTACCGGATCGGGTCGAACCGGCACCGGACCAGTTCCCCCTTGCTGGTACCGGTTCAGACACGATATTGGTGCATTTACACCGTTAGACCGTACCGGTATCAGACCGTTAACGTTTTTTTTTAGTTTTACACCGGACCGGGCAAGGAGCGCCGGAACCGGACCGAATTGGGCCCGTGGACAGCCTTAGTGCCTGCTGTTGAAAACCAGAAATCATATCAGAGACAATGTTTAAAAGGGAAACTATTATTCAACCCTATTTTTTCAACCTCAAAACAAACGCCAGTTATACAAAATATCGATTTTTTCTTGGATGCTGCTAAATGACCATACACATGTGGACCTAAAATGGCTATACTCGGTGAAATGTCCAATAAGTCCTCATTCATTTTTTGTCTCCAACCACTATTATTTTTCCTCCAATAAGTTTCCCTCCAAAAATTTGATAATTTTATATTAGCATGTCCAACTTTTTATGGTCTCAATACATTGAACAATTAAAATAAATATATAAATACATTATTCTTAATATTATATTAATACATTAGTCTTAATATTGAATATATGAGTTTAATTTGAATGAGTATTGAATGTAATTAATTTTTTTTCCTTGTAGGAGTTTTTCGTTAAATATTTAAATTTTAGATAGAAACATATTTTCATTACAGTTAATTTGTTAATGTTTTGAAATTGAATTATTCATTCGAATTATGATAATTTAATTGACTACATTATTTATATATATATATATATATATATATATATATATATATATATATATATATATATATATATATATATAGGGTTTTGCTTAGCATTGTGTGCATCTTTTAATTGATAAAATTACCCTTAATATCTTTTGCCATCACATTAAAAGTAGGGGTGTTTTTGTCTTTTATTAGAGTTTTATGGGATGGTATTGATGGGATGATTAGGGGCTGGAGAAAGAGAGATTGAGAGTGGTAAGAGAAAAAGGTGGGTAAAAAATGGAGAAAACATTGCATCACAATGGTAACGACTACCCCAAAATCTATGTAGAAGCTTTGCAACAATTTCACCAGAATAAGAATCCTTTAATTCATAACAATGTTAATTAAAGATCTGGGTTTGATAAAGTTAAATTAATAATTGGATTTCATTACTCTCTTAAATAGACTGATGAAGAATCACAAGAGAGCAAATGCAAATGACGAAGAAGACATTTGCAGATTTGGTTAAAAGACAAAAAGACCCATGAGTTTAATGTGATGGTAAAAAATATTAAGGGTAATTTTGTCAATTAAAAGATGTACACAATGCTAATATATTACAACTAGTAGTATGTTAGCAAGACTTATATATATATATATATATATATATATATATATATATATATATGCACACACACTATATATATATATATATCATACTAATATAAAAGAGCCAAACCCAAAAGCAAAATGTAAAAGACCATTTTACCCCTGCAGCAATAAAAGTAAAAATAGTAAATAGAAGTTAATAAAAGATTATATTACATTACACATTACACAAAAAATTATTACCCATTACACAAAAATGAGAAAGATACACGCACACTTCATCACCAATAAATATAGTAAATAGAAGTATCATATCATCATATCATATACTATTCTAAAAGAGTCAATCCTATAGCAAAAAGTAAACGACCTTTTTGCCCTTCAACCAAATACTATTATCTATAATTTTGCACTAAAAATTAATTTACCTTTTAATGATGTCATCCTTTAATAAGGACTCCGGCTTTATTGTGATATAAAAACATGAATCTCCTAAAGTAAGAAATGAATAACCATTTTACCATTTAAATATTGTTAGATCTTTTTTTTTAAAAAAAAATCAATTTATGCCTTCTTGGTTCTCACCTTCCAGGAATTCGTCCCCCATGATACATCCTATCTTAATTACTCCATTATTTATTATTTATAATGCTAAACTTTTCATATTTAAGTTTTTAATGTTTTGCTACTTTCAAACTTTCGTTATTAATAAGTTTCATGCATAATCTTTCACATACTTTGTTGCAATTTATATATATATATATATATATATATATATATATATATATATATATATATATATATATATATATATATATATATAATAAAACTATGCAGAATGAAATCTCAAATCACGTTATTTTGTTACTCCATTTTATTCTTTCTCTTCTCGATATCATTATCCAGTAGAAATTGTCATCTTGCTGCTCTTTTCATATTCGCTAAGCACCATTGCAAAAGAAGGTAAATTTTTTTCTATATATCTTGTAGGTTGGCTTGCTATGAGTTCTTTTGTGGATCATATATATATATATATATATATATATATATATATATATATATATATATATATATATATATATATATATATATATATATATATATATATATATATATATATATATATATATATATAATGCACGCCATATATATTTCAATCTTATTCCTATGCAATTTACATACACCATTTATAAATTTACCTGTAAAAAATTATAATTCACATATTTACATATACCCCTAAATAATATAACAAGAATTATATGAGAATTAACAAAAATAGAAAAGAATAAATACATATATGACATCATTAATCAAACCATTAACACTATGCATTGTGTAAGGTCATCAGAAGTAGAAGTAGTTGTTAGTGTGCCTCTCCATTTTTTCTGTTGAACCTCTACATAATCTTGCTTGCAATGTCAACCAAATCTATTTTAGTCTCATGTTCATGTTTTTTGTCTTGTTTGATGGGTCAACAATGAATAAATTAATTAACATAACGAATGTTATTGCCTGATGGTGAAACGACCTCGGTCAGTCGTTTCGGAAGTTAGGACTCCGATTGGCGTGCCGATAATTTTAAATTATTCATAAGGTCCATTAGCACCTGTCTGTAAAATTTGAGCTAAATCAGAATTGGTTTGGTAGGTATCGGAAAAAGGTATCAGTTTTTATTGACAATAAATATTAAAAAGAGATTTTTGAGCTCGGTTTTGGCGAACGAACTCCGATTCGAAATCCGAAAGCGCCGTTAGGTTCGTATGATTATTTGTAACTTTTGCGATCTTTCGAAAGTGAATTTCGATGTTGTTCGGCTAGTTTCCACTAAAATGCGAAAGTTATATAATTTGACCTTTTTCCATTTAATTGGCATATTGAGTTTCGGAAGTCCAATTTGAGATCCGCCTTAGCGACTATGCTACATATATTTTGTATAACTTGTATGCAAAAGTTGAAATTATTTCGAATATCGTAGGGTACCGTTTTAATTTTTACCGTAACAGCGAATTTTTTAAAAAAAAAAAGACAAAAAGACAAAAACTTAAAAAGTTAGGCGGTGGGGCATATATGCTAAGTCTTAGCAGAAGCAGTAACTAAAAAGGATTGAGACGCAGAGAGAAAATGAAATGACGGGGAGGAAGAAAAATGCCAGAAAATGAGAAAAGAGGCCAGGAAAAAGTAGAATTTTCACCCTGAAACATTCAGGTAATGATCCTAATATATTATTTGAGTTTATTACGTGTGTTTGAATATGTTTTAACGGTAAAATTTGGAATATTATACATCATTTTAATAAGTTCAATTAATAGTTTAAAGGGTCAAATGGACCCCGATAACGAAATTGAATATATATTCGTACTCAGTGAATTATGGGCAACATATAAATGTAATTTATTTGGGGTTTGGTTATGTGACCTTAAACCCTGTATATAGGCCTGGCCTGCGTATTGCGTATGCGAATAAGGTATCAGGTTCCTAACCGAATTGCCCTAAAATGTGAGGAATGAAGCCTTTAGCCTAATTTGATATATTTTTCTGCTTATTCAATAGAGTGAGATCGTTTGACAATGAAACCAAAGGACAAGCGGTTATTGAGTGGATGTAATAACTTTGTAACAAGGTAAGTGTTTATATCCATTTCTTTGGAGGCACCTGGCCTCGTGGATTTTCTACCACGTGTTCCTTACGTGTGTAGTTGCCGATAGGCGTACTCATTACGCCTTAGCTTTGAATTTACATTGTATATTATTTGTTATGTCCTGTTATTGGTATTGCATTGAGAATCTGAGTATTGTACTTTGGCTGTGAGTTGGTATATACTTTCCAACCGTCGATGAGAGTCCCATGCTGGTGATGGGTTATTATTGTATCATGTTGCATTCGTATGCACATTGCATCATATTGAGGGTAGGAGGATTCCGCCCTCGGAGAAGGAGGATTCCGCTCGATTGCATCATATTGAGGGTAGGAGGATTCCGCCCTCGGAGCAGGAAGATTCCGCTCCATTGCATCATATTGAGGGTAGGAGGATTCCGCCCTCGGAGCAGGAGGATTCCGCTCCATTGCATCATATTGAGGGTAGGAGGATTCCGCCCTCGGAGCAGGAGGATTCCGCTCCATTGCATCATATTGAGGGTAGGAGGATTCCGCCCTCGGAGCAGGAGGATTCCGCTCCATTGCATCATATTGAGGATAGGAGGATTCCGCCCTCGGAGCAGGAGGATTCCGCTCCATCTATTTGGCACATATGACACCATTGCATCATACTGCATTCATCCCATTTCATTGCACCGCGTGCTGACTATTGTGTGACTATCATGTTGTGTTTTGTGTATGCGGTATGTATACCATATTGTGGACATATTTCAGTTTGTCTATATATTTCTGGCTCGTATTCTGAGTTGTGGGGATCGGGTTGCACGCCGCGACAGTATGAATATATGGATCGGGTTGCACGCTGCAACAAGATGTATTTCTGATTGTTGATATGTTCGGGATACCTATATGTTCTGGCTATCTTACGTTCCTGGTTCTAATGAGTTTGTGATTCCATACGTGTTTCTAGTTATTATCTGGCTCTGCCTTTTCATAATTTAAATAAGAGGAATTTTGTTTATCTGTTTCTTTTCTCCCTGGCTAGCTATCCTATTCTTTGAGGTGGCTAGTCTGCCCCACTTATTGGTCCTTTTGACTCACCCTTGTTTGTTGTTTGTTTCTCTTCTATCTATTTCGTTTCGACAGGTTCGCTCCAGGATTGAGCTCGCCACGTTGTGAAGGAGCGAAGACGACTTTAGCTGTCAGGGTGAGCTAGCTTTTATTCCGGACAGTTTATTGGTTATTATTTCAGTTGCATTCTGCTCCCTTCAGGAGGTATTTGTCTTCTTTTGTACTCTTAGATGTCTAGTCTCTATAGCCCTAAACCTAGTATGTTGGGTAGTCAGCTGTAATTTTCTTTCGTACAGCTTAGAGGTGTCAATATGTCTGTATATTTTTTTTAGTCTTGTCTTTATTTATGAATTGTTATATTTATTTTCCTAATTTAATTGGTAAGGGTTCGCCCGACGGGTCCAGGGGAGGATGTCGGGTGCCCGCACGGCCTAACCGGATTTCGGGTAGTGTCATTTGGTATCAGAGCCCAGTTTAGAGTCTATTCAGACTAAGACAGTGTCTAGTAGAGTCACGGTGATGGGTACGTAGACGTCCGTACTTATCTACAAGAGGCTATGATGACATTTAGGAAGTTTCACTTCTTTCATTTCTGATCGTGCGTCGGTCTAGGATGCAAAAGTGTTTTCGTTAATTCATTCGTGGTAATTGTGAACCCTCGTACGACAAATTAGCAAATGGAAGGAGTTCAAGACGAAGCAGTCTAGCCTGGGGCTAGCACTGACGAAGCCCTGAGAGTTTTGATCGTGCTGACGATCTAGTTACGGAGGTCCCAGCTGTACGAGCTCGCGATGGGCAAGGGAGCAGGGCCTTGTAGTTCCCTTGGCCCTCTACGATGCTTTACGAGAATCTTGGCGACGCAGATACCGTAAGAACCTATTATTCGCTAGGCAGCCTATCAGGTTGCCGCATGTGTAGATGTTCGATCTCAGGGAGCTCCTTTTCCGGTTCTTAATATTGCCGCAGTAAAATATGTTCCAAATGCAGCATATGTTGTGCCACCAATTGTTCTGGCTGGTTAGCTGGCCGAGGTAACAGTTCGGTCCGAGTGCCCAAAGAGGGTATATTACTTTACGCGGTTGAACCTTCCGATATTCTAAAGCAATGTATTCGATAAACCTCGTGATTTTTTAGAAATAAAATGATGTCAGCATATCCTTCAGGCTCTTGATTATATCGAGCGGTATGGTGTCGATTATTCTGTTTTCCAGTTTCAGGGGTCCAGCATTGAATTGGTGGACCGCTCTTTATTAGCCAACTTGGTTCCATTTTTTCTTTAAGATTCGTGGAAAAATTCCTTTCACGTAGCGAGCGAGATGAAAGATGTTGCCAGTTTTAGTGGATTGGACAGGGTAGCCTGTCGGTTAACCTGGTGGTGTTTCAGAATATGAGATTGAATTCTATAGAATGGCTGAATACGCATTAGAACTAGTCCATGAGCCTTTCGAGAGATTCAAAGATTTACTGATGACCTTTTTCCTTCCTTGAGATCCCACATAGCTCGAGAGATTGAGGTCGAGATTTCAGTTGATGTTGTTGTTAATGTTGCTCAGAGGTACGAGGCATATCATAAGTTAGAGCAGGAAGAGTTAGAGCGGGAGAGCAAGAGATCCCGTGGCCCTAGTGGGCAACCATGGTACCTCATTTGGAGGTAAGAGTTCTGATTAGTTTGGGAGGTCAACTTCCAGGTTATCTCAGCTTGTGTCACTTGATTCTTAGAGTGCGCCAGTAGCTCGTCAAGATCAGATTCAGTCTTCTCTTTACAGCTATCAACAATCTTTCCAACTTCCATTTTTCAGCGAAAAGGTGGTATCATTGTCGTGAGTCTGGCTATCCTTTAAGGAGTTTTCTCTTACTCCGGCGAGTAGACAGTCATCCTTTCTCTCGTCAAGAACCTATATAGTCGCAGGGGATTTTATTTAGATCTCAATCAGTCAGAGAAATGCCACGATCCAGTAAAGGTTGAGAGCGTGGTGGCAGTTATTCTTCAGAAGGTAATTATCACTATAGCGGCTTAGTTCAGCCGTAGAGGGAGTTTTATGAACTGCCAGTCTGGCAGGATGCTGAGGCATCTGATGTAGTAGACCTATGTATTTCTTCTTTCTTTATATGTGAGTAAGATTTGATTCTTCTGATCGATCTGGAGATGGTCTGTCATATCATGTTCCATGGTTTCCTTGGATATTGTTTCTATTAAGAATCGGTTGCAGTAGAGGGGCGAGCTTCTGGTATGATTCATTCCTGGTATTGGTGAGACCCTACTAATTTATCTGGTCTAAATATGAGAAATTTGACGGTGAGTGTCGCTATTGTCTGCCCGGCATCTTGTCGTGCCACCTTCTATTATTATATCAAATTAGTTTACCTCTTTTTTGGGAATTCCGTGTTGGTTGGATGATGGGATTCTAGTTCATCACCATCAGAGAGTGTCATTGTTTCTTTCGGTGTTAAGTGGTTAGTAAGTAATACTCGATCTACGTATCTCCTCTTGGTTCAAAACGCTAGTAAAGTCATGTTATCTCATGAGCTTATCTGGATTATAGAAGGATTTACTGGTAAATTGTCAGAGTTTCCTTCTTATTGGGAGGTCAAATTGGCATGGTGTTGCTCCATAGAGCTCATTTAATGTCTATTTCTTCAATTGCGGCTCTTTGGCTAGCTTAACTCGGAAGTAATCTAGCTCTGGTGTCCAAGTAAATAAGAAGATGAGCTTCTCGAAGTTCTAATTATTTCTATCCTCGGTCCATTTTTATTTCTTCTTCGTCCGGCACTAGTGAGTTTGGGCGGTTGGTAGCCGCTTGTAACGTTCCCTGTGTTGAGCCAGAGTACGTGTTATTGTAGCCGGGTAAGCATATTATTATTTTGAATACAAAAACTTACCTCTTCCAAAAGATAGCACTGCTAAGAACCACGGTAAAAGATGTCCAAAATAGTAGCACAAAATGTTTCAAAATCTTGAAAATTATTTTTATCTTTGGACAACTGTTAGTAGTTTGCGCATTACTCCTTGTACAAAATTGATATTGAGATTCTTCAAGATTCCCTGGAACTCTAAGACATATATCTAAAACTTTTATGAAGACTATGAAGTCTATAACTTTGATCTACACTCTGAAAATTAGGTTGAAAATCAGGACAGTGGTGCTGTCCAGACATTCTATCTGGAGATTTGTTATGTCATCCAGTTGTCTCATCTTGTTATCCATTTAACATGTTTATGTTATCAGTTTATCCGGGTATCCATTCCCATGTATAGTATAGTGTTGGTTCTGTTTTTGCGGATCATCCAGTTTCAGGGAAAACTCTGCCGAAATTTTTATGTAGAAGTACCATCCATCAGGCGGTGGTGTTTACGGCAAAGGTATGGAGTTGTGAACTCGAGAGTTGCAGCTGTTGGGCAACTCGAAAGGGTAGTTGGTAGCTTAGGTCTGCCTACGTCCAGCTTTTAGCTAAATCTTCGTTAGTCCAGCAGACCGTGCGGGGATGGTTATTCCTATTCAGATAGCTGCATGAGTTTGTGCTTTAAGTGGAGGAGTCTTCCTCCAAATACCGAATCATAATATTAAATCTCTAAGGCGTTGCTGAAGCGTAAGCTAATTCTTGTTTCATCGACCTGTTCTATATCGAAAGGTATATCGAAGAGGAATTATCGGCTGAATCATGTTAACCCATTCAAAGTTCCGTGTATCTTTGCTTCGAAAATATAGAACTCTCTTCTTGTGATCGAGGAAGGATCAGCTTAGTCAGAATAAGCTGGGAACCGATGTGAGGATATTATCAAGATATATTTTATTCCAAGAGTTCGGTGTGTGTGTATTCTATAATCAGAAGATAATGCCTGTGGAGTAGTTTATGAAGGTCATGCAAGTTCTCTTGTTATCTATATGAATTTTTCTTTAGATTTAGGCTCGTTCGAGGACGAACGAGAGTTTAAGTGGAGGAGAATGAAACAACCTCGGACAGTCGTTTCGGAAGTTAGGACTCCGATTGGCGTGCCGATAATTTTAAATTATTCATAAGGTCCATTAGCACCTGTCTGTAAAATTTGAGCTAAATCAGAATTGGTTTGGTAGGTATCGGAAAAAGGTATCAGTTTTTATTGACAATAAATATTAAAAAGAGATTTTTGAGCTCGGTTTTGGCGAACGAACTCCGATTCGAAATCCGAAAGCGCCATTAGGTTCGTATGATTATTTGTAACTTTTGCGATCTTTCGAAAGTGAATTTCGATGTTGTTCGGCTATTTTCCACTAAAATGCGAAAGTTATATAATTTGACCTTTTTCCATTTAATTGGCATATTTAGTTTCGGAAGTCCGATTTGAGATCCGCCTTAGCGACTATGCTACATATATTTTGTATAACTTGTATGCAAAAGTTGAAATTATTTCAAATATCGTAGGGTACCATTTTAATTTTTACCGTAACAGCGAATTTAAAAAAAAAAAAAAAGACAAAAAGACAAAAACTTAAAAAGTTAGGCGGTGGGGCATATATGCTAAGTCTTAGCAGAAGCAGTAACTAAAAAGGATTGAGACGCAGAGAGAAAATGAAATGACGGGGAGGAAGAAAAATGCCAGAAAATGAGAAAAGAGGCCAGGAAAAAGTAGAATTTTCACCCTGAAACATTCAGGTAATGATCCTAATATATTATTTGAGTTTATTACGTGTGTTTGAATATGTTTTAACGGTAAAATTTGGAATATTATACATCATTTTAATAAGTTCAATTAATAGTTTAAAGGGTCAAATGGAACCCGATAACGAAATTGAATATATATTCGTACTCAGTGAATTATGGGCAACATATAAATGTAATTTATTTGGGGTTTGGTTATGTGACCTTAAACCCTGTATATAGGCCTGGCCTGCGTATTGCGTATGCGAATAAGGTATCAGGTTCCTAACCGAATTGCCCTAAAATGTGAGGAATGAAGCCTTTAGCCTAATTTGATATATTTTTCTGCTTATTCAATAGAGTGAGATCGTTTGGCAATGAAACCAAAGGACAAGCGGTTATTGAGTGGATGTAATAACTTTGTAACAAGGTAAGTGTTTATATCCATTTCTTTGGAGGCACCTGGCCTCGTGGATTTTCTACCACGTGTTCCTTACGTGTGTAGCTGCCGATAGGCGTACTCATTACGCCTTAGCTTTAAATTTACATTGTATATTATTTGTTATGTCCTGTTATTGGCATTGCATTGAGAGTCTGAGTATTGTACTTTGGCTGTGAGTTGGTATATACTTTCCAGCTGTCGATGAGAGTCCCACGCTGGTGATGGGTTATTATTGCATCATGTTGCATTCGTATGCACATTGCATCATATTTAGGATAGGAGGATTCCGCCCTCGGAGCAGGAGGATTCCGCTCCATTGCATCATATTGAGGGTAGGAGGATTCCGCCCTCGGAGCAGGAGGATTCCGCTCCATTGCATCATATTGAGGGTAGGAGGATTCCGCCCTCGGAGCAGGAGGATTCCGCTCCATCTATTTGGCACATATGACACCATTGCATCATACTGCATTCATCCCATTTCATTGCACTGCGTGCTTACTATTGTGTGACTATCATGCTGTGTTTTGTGTATGCGGTATGTATACCATATTGTGGACATATTTCAGTTTGTCTATATATTTCTGGCTCGTATTCTGAGTTGTGGGGATCGGGTTGCACGCCGCAACAGTATAAATGTACAGATCAGTTTGCACGCCGCAACGGTATAAATATATGGATCGGGTTGCACGCCGCGACAGTATGAATATATGGATCGGGTTGCATGCTGCAACAGGATGTATTTCTGATTGTTGATATGTTTGGGATACCTATATGTTCTGGCTATCTTACGTTCCTTGTTCTAATGAGTTTGTGATTCCATACGTGTTTCTAGTTATTATCTGGCTCTGCCTTTTCATAATTTAAATAAGAGGAATTTTGTTTATCTGTTTCTTTTTTCCCTGGCTAGCTACCCTATTCTTTGAGGTGACTAGTCTGCCCCACTGAGTCCTTTTGACTCACCCTTATTTGTTGTTTGTTTCTTGTCTATCTATTTCGTTTCGGCAGGTTCGCTCCAGGATTGAGCTCGCCACGTTGTGAAGGAGCGAAGACGACTTCAGCTGTCAGGGTGAGCTAGCTTTTATTCCGGATGGCCACCAGTTTATTGGTTATTATTTCAGTTGCATTCTGCTCCCTTCAGGAGGTATCTGTCTTCTTTTGTACTCTTAGATGTCTAGTCTGGATAGCCCTAAACCTAGTATGTTGGGTAGTCAACTGTAATTTTCTTTCGTACAGCTTAGAGGTGTCAATATGTCTGTATGTTTTTTTAGTCTTGTCTTTATTTATGAATTGTTATATTTATTTTCCTAATTTAATTGGTAAGGGTTCGCCCGACGGGTCCAGGGGAGGATGTCGGGTGCCCGCACGGCCTAACCGGATTTCGGGTCGTGTCAGATGGGTCAACTAACGCCTTGGAAATTGAAGGTAAAAATTGAGGTAATTAAGTACAGTTGGAGTGAACCCGTTGACAAATGAAAATTCCATCATAATTGCAACTACTACGACGTTGTAAGCGAAGGTTATGGGTTCGAACTGACAATAATGTGCCATTTAGTCTATTTTTTCAATTACTTTGTATTTGATTGCTCTTCCTATGTAATGAAGTTTTTTATATCTTATATATGTTATCACTGATAATAATAAATTTTGATTTTTCTTATTGGATCATTCAATTACTCTTGCTATGTAGCTAAATTTTTTATATCTTTTACTATGTGTTATCACTGCTAGTAATGAGTTTTGATTTGCCTTATATGATCCTTCAATCACTGATAGTAATGAATAATTGAAGCCACTTTGGGAGACATACGACTATATACAATAACATATACATATAATATTTTTAATAAAGTTAGGTAGTCTATTTTCCTCTAATGGACATAATTTCTTTTTGGTCAAACAATAGAAATTTTTAATCAACTAAATTAATAAGGACATATTTTAGTTCCAGTTTCAATTTTTCATGACTAAGAATATTATTTTGAGCTTGAAATAATTTATTTTTTCGTTGTTTTTAAGTTAATAACAATTTATGTTATCTTTTAACTTTGAGTTATCTTATTTAATTATTTAAATTTAATTAAGAAAAATATGAAAATTTATTAAAATTTTATATTTTGTGCTTCGCACGAACTAGCGTATACGTACTTATGCATACATGAGTTAAATATAAGATTTTTCTTTATAGGTATCAGAAAGAAGAAAGCACAAAAATAATAATCATGAAATTAAAATTTCATATATCTAAGGAGAGTATGAAATATACACTAAGTATAAGATTTCCATTTATATTGTGAAAAAAAAATCAAAAAATTATAAGTTGATATTCAAATTTTTGTGCAGATATGATTATAAAAAATATTAGGGTGAGAGAAATAGAATTGTTTTTATACGGTCTATGTATTGAAAATGTAGACATAATTAACTACAAAGATAGAGATTGAAATTTAAATGCATTGGGAATGTAAACATAATTAACTACAAAGAGGGAGAAAATGAAATTTAAAATTTGAATTTTTATTTTCATGAAGGTATTATGGGCACAAAAAATATAGAAAGTGTCCATTATACCTCCAATCTCCTAATAAAATAATTTAATTACCCCCTTGTGGCCATTAGTACAAGAAAAATATATGGTCACATATCATTTTCTTTTTTCCTTTCGGTTTGTGGTGAACACCCAAAGTAGCGGAATTGAAAATTAATGCGCTGTCTTGAGCATTTGAAGGCTGGCGTCTATTTCCAAATCCATCAACTTGATCATCAGTCAGTAAATAACATAAATATTTAAAAGATGCCTGACTTGAAATCTTAAATGATGATTATAATATTCACAGATCTAATGATTATATTTTATTAAGTGCTTTGTGTACACAGATCCATGATGTTAAATAATGCGGACGTTAATAATAAGTTGACTTTAATAGAAAACAAGTGTGAGCAAGAGATGAACCAAAAGTGAAGGAAAAAAGTAGTAAATAATTTGTGCCTAGTTGCTCATGGTAATTTCTCTCTACGTTGGTTTTGTTGTAAGGAACAAGTTTGATTCTTTAATTTGTGGTTTATTCTTTTCCAACTTCTTTTTTTAAGTTACTCCATGTTTCTAGTTTAATTTGCTTAATAACTTTTCCCCTTTTTAATCTGTCCTATGCCATGAAAGTAGATTAATAGCTAAGAGGAGCCATTGACAATGAAGAAGAAGCTGTTGAGCTAGGAGTTTAGAGAGAGAAATATTGCAGAGAAAGTAAATCTTCCCATTTCTTAACTAACTCAACTACTAACTACACCTACATATATATAACTAAGGTAGTTACAAAGTATAATTAACTACACTTTACACCCCTACAACTATACATTCAGCTAGTGTAGTCCTCAGATATTTACATTAGTATCTTTACTCTCAATACTCCCCCTCAAGCTGGAGGGTATAAAGATATTCAGAACTCCCAGCTTGGACAGAAGCAGTTCATGTTGAGCCTTTAAGAGTCCTTTAGTGAGTATGTCTGCCAGCTGCTCTTTGGTGTTGACATATTCAGTGTGTATCATCCCCCTTCGAATTTTCTCCCTTATAAAGTGGCAATCTATTTCAATGTGTTTTGTTCTCTCATGGTAAACAGGATTAGCAGCTATTTGAATTGTTGCCTTACTGTCACAGTGCAAAGGTACTGGTATATTAATAATAGCACCAAGTTCTCTATACAGTCTTAGTATCCAAGCCTTCCAAGAGATTAAAGAATTACCAAACTTGATAAGAAACCCAGTGACTGATCTCCTTGAGTTTGGGCAGGCTGCCCAATCAGCATCACAAAAAGCTGTCAGAGTTCTGGACCTTGTGCTTGATAGGAGAATCCCTAAGCCAACCTGCCCTTTTACATATCTAACAACCTTCAAGGCAGCTTCCCAGTGAGATTGCTTAGGCTGGTGTAGGAATTGGCTAAGAGTTTGTACAGCAAAGGAGAGGTCAGGCCTAGTGACAGTTAGATAGAGCAATTTCCCAATCAGTCTTCTGTACTTTCCAGGATCCTGTAAAAGTCCATCTCTACTAGTGTTACCAGCAACATCATCATACTCCTTGGTAGTTAACTTCACATTGTACTCTAAAGGAGTGGAGACTGGTTTGGAAGCACTAAGACCAGCTTCAGTAATAATCTCCAATGAGTACTTTCTCTGATGCATTAAGATTCCTTCTTTGGATCTAGCAAACTCAATGCCTAGGAAATATTTCAATTCTCCCAGATCTTTGATTTTGAAAGCCTTATGCAGATCAGCTTTGGTCTTCTCTATGAGGTCCAGATCATTCCCTGTTATCATTAGATCATCAACATACACCAGAATTACCACCATCTTGCTGCCCATTCTCTTTATGAACAAGGAGTAGTCTAAGTGACTCTGCGTGAAGCCTGATCTTATTAGTGCTTCAGTCAGCTTGACATTCCACTGTCGTGGAGCTTGTTTTAAGCCATAGAGGGATTTAATGAGCCTACATACAGGTTTCTCCCCCTGCCCATTAAATCCTGAAGGAATGCTGAACCCAAGAGGGAGAGTCATGTAAACTTTCTCATATAAATCCCCTTGAAAGAAGGCATTATACTCATCCATTTGATGGACATGCCATCCTTCAGAGGTAGCTAAGGATAGAACAGACCTGATGGTCACCATTTTCACAACTGGAGAAAAGGTTTCTTGATAGTCCAACCCTTCTCTTTGACTATAGCCTTTGGCCACTAATCGAGCTTTAAACCTTTCTATAGTGCCATCAGACTTGTACTTGATTCTGAAAACCCATTTACACCCAATGGCTCTCTTACCCCGAGGAAGAGAGACTATATTCCAAGTATGATTGGATTCTAAGGCTGCAATTTCAGCCTGCATTGCCTCAACCCATCTAGGGTCTCTGCAGGCTTGATCAAAGGTGTGAGGTTCAGTGTCATGGGAGACAGCAGCTATAAAGGACTGATAAGCAGGTGCAAGACTGTCATAGGAAATATACTGATGAATAGGATAAAGAGGAGTAGAGGTAGACTTGATATGAGCTGATGCAGTGACATAGTCATGTAACCAGGAAGGAGCTTTGGAGTCTCTAGATGACCTCCTCACAGGATGCTCAGGAACATCAAGTGTCTCATGATCTTGTGGAGGGAGCATTGCTTCAAAATCCTGTTCTATATCTGGATCAACTGGTAGAGCATCAGTATCGGCAGAAGGTGCGGGTGTCATAACAGGGATAGTAAGATCATCTGGGGATTCATCAGGCAAGTTACCAGGGGTGGCAAGTTTGAAGGGAAATATGTGTTCTCTAAATGAAACATCCCTGCTGACAAACAACACTTTGTTCTGCAAATCATACAGCAAGTAGCCTTTCTGAGAGTACCCATACCCCATTAAAACTGCAGCAATTGCTCTTGGCTGCAACTTGTCAGCTTTAGGTAACACATTTGCATAGCATAAGCAGCCTATGGTTCTCAAATGTACCAGTGAGGGCTTGGAATTGTGAAATATCTCATAAGGAGACTTGCCATTCAATACTGGAGTAGGTAGTCTGTTGATGATATAAACAGCTCCTAGAATACACAAACCCCAGAACTTTGTAGGTATACCACGCTGAAATTTGATAGCTCTTGCTACCTCTAGGATATGTCTGTGTTTTCTCTCAGCCACACCATTTTGCTGAGGTGTATAAACACAAGTTCTTTGATGGATTATACCATGCCTCTGGAACAATTGTGTGCATTCAGAGTTTACAAACTCAGTCCCATTGTCTGTTCTAATAGCTTTCACAGTAGAGTCAAACTTATTAGACACCAGAGTAAGAAAGTTTTGTAAGATCACTACTGTATCACTTTTCAACTTGATGAGATAAACCCAGAGCATTCTGGAACAATCATCTACAATGGTAATAAAGAATCTATTGCCATCATGAGTAGAAATCTTATGAGGACCCCATACATCAACATGTAGTAATTGAAAGCATTTCAAGGATCTAGAGGTGCTAGTAGGAAATGGTAATCTAGACTGTTTAGCTAATGGGCATACAAGACAATGATGAAGTTCTTGACTGCATGTAGTAGAAGGAACAGACAACATTTTGGAAAGTACTCCAGTAGATACATGTCCTAGTCTCTTATGCCATAAGGCTATATTTTTATCTGAAATTGTCACAGGTTGTGCTGCACTTGCATCCACTGACTTTACTTTATTTGCTACTTCCATTTCCTTTGCCAAGGACTTCTTATTCAGCTGTACTCCATTGAATCTGTCATCACTGACTATACCTCTACTGTGAGTTTGATTAGGCAGAAGGTAGAGGCCATTGCATGCTCTACCAATCTCCTTCACCCTCCCACTGTAGAGGTCTTGGAAAATGCAAAAATCAGGGAAAAAAGTGACTGAGCAATGCAAGTCCTTGGTGAGTTTAGAGACTGAGAGTAAATTGTACTTGAACTCAGGAATGAGCAGGACATTCTTCATATCAATCTCTTTAGAGACTGAACAAGTACCAGTATGTGTGACATTAGTTGTAGCACCAGTGGGTAAATGCACCTTTGTAAAATGTGAATTTGTAACTTTATTCACACAATTTAGCAAATTAGAGTGAGGAGTCATATGATTGGTGGCTCCTGTATCTATTATCTATTCTTTGGCATTTGAATCAACAGCTAGTGCAGTAATTATACCTGCAGCATTAGCTGAAGTTTCTGAAACATTCTCCTTTCCAAGTAGCTGCAGAATCTGTGAATATTGCTCCTTAGTGAACCAGGGACCCTGACCAGCATCTATTGTCTTACCAGCTTGCTGACTCTGACAGAGTGGATCAGTGCTGGTGACATTAGCAGATTGACAGTTTCTTTGATAATTGCTCTTTTGAGAAGTGTCTCTTTGAAAGTTCTCCTTATTCTTAGGTTTGTAATCATCAGGATAGCCTATTAACTTGTAGCAACCCTCTCTTGTGTGACCCTTCCAACCACAGTGATCACACTCAAGTGACTTCTTCTTTTGCTTCTGTTTATATCTTCCTTTATTGTTTGAGTACATAGCAGTGGGATTAACAGAGTACAAAATAGCAGGATCAATCAGTTCATTTCCTGACATAGGGTGTGATGTACCTCGCTGACTTTCTACTTGAATTATCATCCCATAAGCTTGATTAACAGTCGGTATTGAGAGAGTGACAAGGATCTGGCTTCTAACTTGCTCATAAGAGTCATTAAGGTCCATTAAAAATTGAAGTAGTTTAAGTTGTTGCAGGTTAGCCAAAAAATCCTTAGATTTATCACAGGAACAACTAGGAGGAGGTACCAGAGAATCAAACTCTTCCCATAAGTGTCTCAGCTTAGAGAAATACACAGAGACAGAGCTAGTACCTTGAGTGAGTGATGAGATCTGTTTGTGGACATGATAAATCCTTGATCCATTCACTTTGTCAAATCGTTCCTTCAGATCATCCCACACCGACTTTGCATCTTCAGCGTAAATGATTCCACTCATAAGTTCCTTGGATACTGAGTTCATGATCCATGATAGAACCACAGCATTGCATTTCTCACATTGATTTTCATATCGATCTGGAAACCTCTGTTTGTGATAGGTCCCATCAACGAACCCTAGTTTATCTTTCCCTCGTAGTGCGATTCACATTGCTCTACTCCACAAAGCATAATTCTCTACTCCAGTGAGTTGAACAGAAACAAGAACAAAACCAGGTGTATCCGAAGCTTGTAAGTACAAAGAGTGATTGTGTGATAGCTCAAGTACTTCCAATTCCTCTGCAGCTTGTGTTCCTGAATTTGCCATATCTTCAAGTAGTTTTTAAGAAAGAAATCAATAAGATTGCAGAATTTTAAGATGAAACCCTAATTTTCGATGAATCCCTAAAAATTGTTCTTAGCTCAAATTCTACTTAATTCAGATTCTCAAATCTGATGCAGTAATGGCTTTAATCTCATTTAATCTACTGTTAATTGCTCTGATACCATTTCAACTCTATGCCATGAAAGTAGATTAATAGCTAAGATGAGCCATTGACAATGAAGAAGAAGCTGTTGAGCTAAGAGTTTAGAGAGAGAAATATTGCAGAGAAAGTAAATCTTCTCATTTCTTAACTGACTCAACTACTAACTACTAGGGGTGGCCAGCGGTCCGGTCCGGAACCGGTACCGGAGTCCGGTTCCGGTCCGGAACCGGGCCAAAAAAATTTCAAAACCGGTGGGATTCCGGTCTACCGGTCCGGTCCTTGCCGGTTTCAAATATTGGTGCCGGATCGGAACCGGTTCCGGCGACCGTTAGGCCGGTCGGTACCGGTCCGGTCCGGCCGGTTAACGATTTTTTCTTTTTTTTTTTTTGTTTTTTTTTAGACAAATAAAATTAAAATTTGAAAAACTTAACAATTTATTTAAACATCATTTGTGATAATTAGGTAAATTATATTTTTTATTTAAAGTGGTGGAAACTTTAAAAAATATTACAACAAAATATTATTTAGTTTTTATTTGTACATATTAAAGTTTAAACTTTGAATTAAAAAACTTGTAGTATTTTTTATAATTTGAACTTGTAGTTTTGAATTAATTTGTTAAGTTCAATATTCAAACTTTGAATTAATTTTAGTAAATTAAAATTTTGAATTAATTCTTTAAGTTCAAAATTCAATATTTGAACTAATTTACAAACTAGTAATTAATTGTAGTTTTTTTTGCGCAAACTATAAATTAAAAATAAAAAGTATGAAGACAATAGTTGTGATTGAATTCCAAGACTTGGAGAAATTTTATTGAATTGTTTAAGATATAAGTAGTGCAAATTACATCTAAACAAAAAATTGTAAATTCAAAATTCTTATTTAGAATATTACATTCTTTTAAACATATTAGCTAGTTTCTTGAGGACACTTGTAGGCTTTTCTTTTGGAACTGGCCGTTGTTGATCTTGTTCATCATCTCCTTCTGGTTCTTCGTCTTCTTCTTCTTCTTCTTCATTGCCGGTTTGACTCCCTTCACTTGTTCCGTCGCTCAAAATTTGATCGATATATGCTCTGCCCCTTTCCTTAGTAAGTTCTGGTAGACCAAAGTTTCTTCGCTCTGCTCTTATCCAATCCCTGAATAAAACTCCTGTCTCCATTGCCTCCTCTCTCAACGAATATCTGTGATCTCCAATTTGAAATCTTCCTTGGCTGAAAGCGCTTTCCGATGCAACTGATGAAGCTTGAATTGTTAATATATCCCGGGCCATTTTTGCAAGAATTGGAAATTGCGATTCTTGATTCTTCCAATAATCCAACAAATTAGCAGTTCCAAAGTTGTTAAGTTTCTTTGGATATTGAATTAAATACACTTGGAACTCGCTGTATTCCTCTCCGTACTCGTCCTGTTCTGAAAGCAACTTTTCGTCAAGTCCCCCAAAAGTGCGCATTCCTGCTCCTGCCTGTGAAGAACTTTGCCCGGTGGATAGTATTGGTTCCGTTGGCTCTGCAGTGTCTGCCCAAGCTCTATACTTTGCAAAAACAGCCACGGTATCTGCATAAACTTTAGCAACAGCCTCGTCTACACTTGGAAACTTGTTAGTAGCAATTTCTTCTGGAGTAATTTCTAAATTTGCATATACTTCTCTAACAAGTCGTTCAGTTAACTTAATTTTAAAAGCATGATGCAACACAGAAGCAATGTAAAAAAGAGGAGGAATTGGAAAAAAATATTTTCTAAATTTTTCAATCATTAACTCTACAGCCGGTAAGTAAACTGCATATTGTTTATACATTTTCAATAATTCCGCTATTCCAGCTATATAATATAACATGGTAGGAGTAGTTGGATAATATTGACCGGAAAATTCTAAAGTAGCTTGATAAAATTTATGTAAAAACTGAAGAAGATGTTGAACAACTTGCCAATCCTCATCTTTAAGGTGATAGATTTCCATAAAATGTTTATTATACATTTGAGAAATAGGCAGTCTATATTCATAAGCGACTTTCAATGCCTCATATAAAGTGTTCCACCTAGTACAAACTTCCTTTGGGACTCTCCTAATTGGCATTCCTAATTCTACACATTTTCTTTCCCATTCTCGTTTTCTTTCTTGGTTTTTATTTCTGAAAATATAAGTAATAGCTATCTGCACCTTGTCGATAATTTCGTTAAACAAGACAAGACCATCTCTTACTACTAAGTTGTAAATATGACATGCACACCTAACATGAAAAAATTCAGGAAAAGGAGGGTTCAAAATAGGTATCAAGTTCTTAAGTGCGTCTGTGTTGTTTGTAGCATTATCTACCGTAATACTAAAAACTTTGTTAGATAAAAAGTACGTACGACAAATTGATGAAACTTTGTTACAAATATAATTTCCCGTGTGTGGTTCATCAACAATTTTATAAGCAATAATACGTTTTTGAAAAACCCAATCAGGATCTATCCAATGACAAGTCACAGTAATATAATCACATCCATTAGTCGAACGACCCAAATCCGTAGTAAGACATACTCTAGTGTCAAAGTTATCAAACATATATCTCAAATAATCCTGATATTCGTTCTTAAATCTAATAATATCATTTTTAACAGTAGTTCTTGGAAAACCTCTAAAAGAGGGATTATATACCGCCTGAACATAACGAACAAAACCAGTAGAAGAAGGAAAACTATAAGGTAAACCCTCGAGGGCAACTAGTTTAGCAATTTCTTCCCTATCCTTTTGTTTAGCATAAGTAAGAAGCCCTCCTGTTAAATGGTTAATTCTTGTTTGGGTACCCGAAGATTGATCATGCGCTACTCCCCCATATTCGGTCCCTAAATATATACCACCCGCCCGCGTTGCCCATTCTTTAAAATGGTTCTTTTGTAAGTGGGCCCTAAGTTTACCCGTCCCACCCTCATTACCCCCAGTTCTAAAAACCCACACCTTATCACAAAGCCCGCAGGAGGCCGTCTGCTCTGGAATATTCTTTGATGCAAAATCCCACACATCAGATCTATCCTTACGTTTAGCCGGTATTCTAGTAGGAGGTTCAGGAGGCAAGTCTGACTGAACTTCGGGTGGACTAGCTTGAAATTCAGGTGTTTCTTCTAAATTAACCCCCCCGCTTTGATTCCCATATCGTGTTTCTAACATTTCGTGATCAAGTATGGTATCAACGTTAACATCATGATAATATTGAGAATCATCTATGTGGGTATTCCGACTAGAACTACCAGCAATTTCTTTACCCCTATTTCCCCTACGACCACGTGCCCGCCCCCCACTACTAGTTCCAATTGAACCTCGTTGAGACATAATAATAGCAAATAAAATAAATATATATGACAAAAAAATAATAAAAGAGTAGAAGTAGGAACGACCAACCAAATATAACCGTATAATTGAGGTGAAGTTGAAACTTGAGCCTCCACTTCAATTAATTAGTTGAATACTTGATAATCGAAAAATTGCAAAAATAGCCAAATTGATATTTTCAACCACGTAGCGCCTCCAATAAACCCAATACTTGATATTTATAAACTTCACCAAGTAGCCAAATATAACTTTGATAGAAACTCCAAATAGAACTTGATAAAGTAGCCAAATTATAAATTTTTAACAAATAGCCAAAGTAGAACAATAGCAATATTGTAGAAAATTTGAGAGAATTAGAGAGAATTGGAAGATTTGTGTGAAAAATATGATGAAATAATGGGGTATTTATAGAAAAAAAATAGTTAGGGGTGGTTATGGGGTGGTTATGGGGTGTATTTGGCCGTTTTTGGCCGTTGGACAACGGCTAGGGGGTCAAAATAGCCGTTGCCCAACGGCTAGAAACGGGCAGATTTTTCCTTTTTTTTATTATTTTTTATTTTTTTGACCGGTCCGGTCCGGCCGGTTCCGGTCCGGTCCGGGCCGGTTCCGGTCCAAATTTTACCGGTCTTCCCGGTTTTTTTTCAAGGGACCGGTTCGGTACCGGGATCGGGGCCTGTTAGTGGCCAACGGTCCAGTTTCAACCGGTCCGGACCGGTCCGAGCCGGTTTCCGGCCCGATTCCGGTCCGGTCCGGTCAAAACCGGACCGTTAGCCACCCTTACTAACTACACCTACATATATATAACTAACTAAAGTAGTTACAAAGTATAATTAACTACACTTTACACCCCTACAACTATACATTCAGCTAGTGTAGTCCTCAGATATTTACATTAGTATCTTTACTCTCAATATAATCTCCTCTGTTCCCTCTTGGTTCACGTGCACCAACCCAAAGCAGCGGAGCAGAAAATGGCCAAATTAATGCCCTGTCTGGAGCATTTATTTCCATCAACTTGATTATTATATTCACAGATCTAATGATACATTGATGTTAAATAATGCGGACTCAGGCCCATACTTGCAATAAGTTGACTTTAATAGACAACAAATGTGAGCAAAAGATGAAGGAAAAGTGAAGAAAGAAACTACTATAAAAGGCCGTGTAAATACGTCTGATTTGTATCTCAGTCCTTTTTATTTTTTGGTCATATACTATAACTTGTGAGAAAAGAGGGAGAGTGATGCCTTTAGACAAAAAAGCGTCTAAGCTGAAAGATGAATTCATTGAATTGCTTATTGAGTATAACATCGACTGCAATATTACAAGGGATCGACTCGAGTTCTTTTTATGGGAGTTAAAATTCCTGGATATTTTTCTAGGTCCGCAAAGCTCCGTGTTCCTAGGTGAATGCAGCTTGCTACACAAAATGCAACAAATTTGGATGACATTGCATGATATTTATTTCGGGCCAGAAGAAGCTGCAGATGCCTACCATGACGAGTTCATATATACAGCTCGACGGGACGAGTTCATTGATCCAAAAACTGATCCTTTTCCCTTTCACATCCCAACAGAAATTTGGAAGACCAAGATGGAATTCAGAGCAAAATACTCCTTTCCTAAAATATCATTACCACTAGATCCAACCAACAAAGATGGTAGAGTTGCCACTTCCAAACTTGTACTCGACTTCATTAATGCTGCTGTAAGGATTCTTGGTGATTTAGTAAAGGATTATGATCCTTGGTCACTACTTTATCTGCCAGGACTTAAGGAACAAATACAAGAGATTCTAAAGGAGTTGAATTTGCTGAGATTTTTCGTCTCCTTTGTTTCAAACAAATGCATAGACCCTCAAATCCGACATACTTTCTTCACTCATGTTTTAACTGTGGCCTGTCACGCAGCTATGGTTGTATGGTTGTATTTGCCCAGTCAATACGATCGTGAAAATCAACAAGCGGCACCAAGCCATGAAATGAATGCTTTGCTTTCTGATATCCTGCAAATGAAGATTAAGCCCATTCAGCCTGACATTCGCAAAATTTATACTGATGTCATGCAAGCTTTGAAGTCGACAATACAACCAGGATGGCATCCCAGTACTGTAGCTGATGGTTGCTCTGTGGAGCCACCAGCTGTTGGTAATTCTCAGGAGATGCTCAGCCTATTAAGAGCCAATCTCATCAATCTGCCAGTACTAGATCGTGATTTTCATCTTCAAGATATGGACACTGTTATTGTTGATGCCGGACTTCTAATTTACTCATTGAATGATAGCGAGTGGGAGAAAGAAGGCGTAAGGTTCGAGGATGAGAACAGAGCACTTGGTGTTGATCTTCCGAGCAACATTCAGCCCATCAAGGCAATGATCTACCTCATCATTCGTAAGGCATTTCAATCAAACTTGCCAAGAATTCATGGGTACGGCTTTGTTGATTTCCTTTTAAAAAATCTCAAGGAGTTCCAAAGACGACATGCAGATCAACTTGCTTCACTCAGAAACCAACTTCAAATAATTGAGAAGGAATTTCAGAGCTTGCAAACTTTCCTACAGGCTGTTGCAAAAGAGAAACAGTACAGTAAGCTCGAGACGCTTGCAGATTGTTCTATGATTAGCAAAGCATATGAGGTGGAATACGTCATTGGTGCTTGCATAAGCAAAGACGTTCCTCATTGGTGTCTCGAGCGTTGGCTCCTGGATATCAAAGAGGAGATTATTTGTATCAATGCAAGAATTCAAGAAAAGAATATGGTTGAGCATACAATAAAGAATGGCACTGCTCTTACGTCATCACAATTGGATAGGACTCCAAGGACAATTAAAGAAATTGTGGGGTTTGAGGATGTAATAGAAAATTTAAGAGATAAACTACTGAAAGGAACCAAAGGACGAGATGTCATCTCAATTCACGGCATGCCGGGTCAAGGAAAGACGACTTTGGCATGCAGGCTCTATTCTGACAGGTCAGCTATCTCTCAATTTGATATTCGTGCACAGTGTTGTGTGTCTCAAGTATATTCTTATAAGGACCTGTTATTGGCCTTGCTACGTGATGCTATTGGTGAGAATTCTCAACGTAGAGAAAAAGATGCTGATGAATTAGCTGATATGCTTCGCAAAGCTTTGTTGCCCAAAAGGTACCTTATCCTTGTTGATGACATGTGGGAAACTAGTGTTTGGGATGATCTAAAAGGTTGTTTTCCAGATGTCAATAGCAGAAGCAGAGTCATTCTAACAACGCGACACCATGAAGTTGCCAAATATGCTAGCGCTCCTAGTGATCCCCTTCGTCTTCGTATGCTTAACGAAGATGAAAGTTGGGAGTTGCTGGAAAAAGAAGTGTTTGGTGAAGAAAGCTGCTCCCCTCACCTAATGGATGTTGGGAAACGAATAGCAAAAATGTGTGGACGGCTCCCTCTTTCAGTTGCTTTGGTGGGTGGTATTCTCAAGGAGATGGAGAAGAAAGAAGACTGTTGGGAGAAAATTGCTGCCGATTTAGGCTCTCACATCCACGGTGTCTCAAAGGGCGTTATTGAACAAAGTTATCAGAATTTACCTTATCATCTTAGGTCTTGCTTTATTTATTTTGCAGCATTTTCAGAGGACGAAGTGATTAAGATTTCAAAGTTGACAAGGTTATGGATATCTGAAGGATTTGTAGTAAGTTTTGGAGACAAGAGTAATTTGGAGGATATAGCAGAAGATTACTTGGAGAATCTTATCGGAAGAAATTTAGTGATGGTTGCAAAGAGGTCCTATTCAGATGGTAAGATCGAAGCATGTCGCCTTCATGATGTATTGCTCGACTTTTGTAAAGCACAAGCAACTGAGGAGAATCTTCTACTATGGATAAAACGGTAATTTATTGATTAATGGTATTTTATTTATTCAATAATCAATTATTACAAGTTATAATTGAAAAAATTATTTCTATGATTTTACATATATGTTTTTGTACAGTGATCAAGTATACAAGCTATAGATGAAAATTAATGTAATGATTTTGCTTATTTATATATTCATAGGGATCAGAATACCAGTCCATCTTCCTGTGTTTACTCTCACAAGCAGCTTGCTCAACGTCGCTTGGTCTTTTCTAGATTGGAAGATCTTTACGAATGGAGATCCTCTTGCTCACTTGTTTGCTCAGTATCTCTCAAAGAAAATATTAAGACGAGGTCGTTGTTTATTCAAAATTTTAAGTTTCTCAAAGTGTTGGATTTACAGAACATAACTTTACATGATTGGTTCCTAACTGAGCTAGTTTACTTGAGGTATTTATGTGTAGCAACTGACAAAGATTTAGCTCCATCATCCATGGACAATCTCTGGAACCTAGAAACTTTGATATTAAACAGTGGTCGATTATGGGAGCTGTTGGTACCTGTTGCTGTTTGGAAGATGGTCAACTTGAGACATCTGCATGTTTTCAAGTTCCATATGGAAAATGAAGAATTATTTGCGGACTCCTCGGAACTTTATGATTTGAAAAGTCTCTCCGCTCCATGGTTTTCTTGTGTCAAAGATGCAGAATTGATGTTGAGAAAAACACCTAATCTTCGGGAACTGAGATGCGGATTCGATGGTAGCAGAGGTCCGTTTCCTGTATTGGATTTTCCAATATCGCTTGAGGCGCTACACATTACTTTCGAGCACAATGATGACCAGAGTTTCCCCGTACGCATCTCCGCTCCAAATCTCAAAAAGTTGATATTGTGCGACTTTGAACTGGGCCTTGAGCACTTATCGAACATTGCAATGCTGCCCAAACTTCAGGTGTTAGAATTAAGTTGGGTTAAGTTTGACAATGATGAATGGGAAGTGAGCAATGACGAGTTCGCTCAACTCAAATTCTTGAAAATAGTATATCAAGAGTTCAAGGAATGGACCGTCTCTGATGATGCATTTCCTAACCTAAAATGCTTGGTTTTGTCGGCCTGCGAGAATCTCAAGGAGATTCCTTCTTGTTTCGGGGAAATATCTTCTCTAAATTCCATTGAGGTACAAAATTGCTCCGAATCTGTTGAGAAATCAGCCCAGGATATCCGAGAAATGCAAGTTGAAGATTATCAAAATACTGATTTCAAGCTCGTCATCAAGAATTGAGGTACATTCGATTTTTGAACTCTGCTAAATGCATTTTGCTTACTTTAAAAAGTTTCCTTTTACTAACTGGGAGTATTTCTTTTGTTTCATGACACTTCGTTTAAAGCTTTATCAAAAAGAATTTAAGTTCTAGAAAGAGAAAATTAATAACCATGGAGAATCTGACATTGAGGAAGAGTGGGTTAAACTTCGTTATAGAAGGTAAATATTAATTGATGGTATAAAACTTTAATACACTGACGACATTGAATAGAACTTAAACTCTATAAAAAATAAAGTTGTTGAGAAGTATCTTCAATTAAAAAACGATGATTCTTTTAGAAATGACGGATAAAATCTTCAAAGCCCAATCCTTATCAATGTAAAGAATTAACTAGAAAATTCATTCCTTATATATATTCTTTGGTAGGATGATTGGTTGTAATGACTGCATCCACAAATTTGTTTATTTTGCAGATGTTTTTTGAAAGCAAGGTTTGAGGAGCTAGTTACCAGAAGCTGGGACCTAATTAAGGTTTTTATCTATTTTCAATTGAGATTTTTGGAATGTAGTAACAAATATATTTGTTGGATGATAAATGAACTATCGAAAATAGTCTCTCCATCTTAATAGGGCTAAGATAGTCTCTCCACCTTAATGAGGGCTAAGGTTTGCGTACATCTCACGTTTCCAAGACTTTACTTGTAGGATACCAATGGCTTTACTGTTGTTTTGTAGATCTGAATATTCCAGGCAACAATTACTACTTCTTTTTGAGCTATTAACTCATTGAGCTTTTCTTTTTCTTTTCCCTAACAGAGTATGAAGACTGAAGAGTTTGTTGCTGAAGCATTGGAAGAGCAATACCCAAGTTCTTTACTATAGTTTTTTCTTTAATATATTATGTATGATTTTCTGCCCGCCGTTAAATTTATTGTAAATCACATTTTAGAGTTTTTCGTGTAAGTCATTAGATTTTGAATTCTCAGGTGAATGTTTTCACCCTTGTTTTTTCTTTTCTTAATGAGTTTATACTACCCTTGTGCTTTTGATTTCACCAAGATGTTGTGATGCCCCTCTGATAAAAAGCTTGCTTCTACATTATACAATGCTTTCTTTCCTATTTTGTATACCGGTTTCTTCTTACGACATGCCAGTGTATCTGTTCTGGTATAATCTTGCTTCAATGGGAAAAGGGGTTTTTACTCTCAGAGCAGGAAGACAAAAACCACAAACATCATTACGGCTGCAAATTTTTCAAAATCAGACAATTTGGTGCCACAAAACTTAGTAATGAGCTGCAGTACCAACTTGTTGAAAGAAATAGAGCTAGAGCAAATAATTGACAATCCAAAGTTCTACTTGTAATAGTCCTATTGGTATTTCTCAAGGATCTTACTTGATTTGAGATCAACCATTTTGAAGTGATTGATCTTGGCCTAAATCTTCCTTGGTCCTTTTTCCCTTGACAAAGAGAAGATCAATATTAATCTATAAGATCACCTTTTACACTAAAATTCTATTTTTGTCAACAGCAGTCCTCTCAACTCTTGTTTAGATAAGATGTATCTAACTCCATATTGAAACAAACCAAAACCTGATAACTAGGATCTGCAAAACTCAAGCTTACACAATCCAATACAATTTTCCAAAATCTAGAATAGATCATAGGGCATGAGATCAAGATTTTGGCATTGCAGGTACTCAGTAGGATAATCAGGGTGAGCTCGACAGCATTACCGGCCAAAAAAATAAAAATAAATAGAAAATTACAATACATGTCCTGTAATATTGGAACTACAGAAGTCCACGGACAATATATATTTCAGGCAATTTGTATCGCTACCTGCTGTTGAAAACCAGAAATCAGATCAGAGATATTGTTTTAAAAGGAAACTATTATTTCAGGAGAGCTTATACTTTTGCTATCACAAAATAAAAGGAAGTACTATTAGTGCATCCCAGAATCACAAACTGACATACCAAGGAGAAAGGAAACAAAAGCAGTGCAGTAGTACTTGAGGTCAAGCTCAAGCGACCCTCTTAAACACCACATCACCGCTCATGAAAAGAGAAGTCCAACAAACATAATACATTGTTGGAATGTGTTGTATGTTTGAAGTTGAGGAAGTCCCACATTGGTTGGAAATGGATCGCATGATGCCCATATAAGCTTTGGGCAATCCTCCATCCTTTGAGCTAGCTTTCGGGGTGTGAGTTAGGTCCAAGCTTATGTGGGCGCCCAATTGTGTTGGTGTCGGGCTGTGTGGGTGCCCAATGCTCAGTATGGTATCAGACTCAGGAAAGACCCTGGCCTCGGAGTAGGCGGACTGCCTCCGGGTGGAACCCCCTTTGAGCACATGGTCCACGGGGCACCTATGTGGGTATGGCTGGCCGTACGGGAGGGGGGGGGGATGTTGGAATGTGTCGTGTGTTTGAAGTTAGAAGTGTGGGAGTCCCACATCGGTTGGAAATTGAAGGCATGATGCCCATATAAGCTTTGGGCAATCCTTCACCCTTTGAGCTAGCTTTTGGGGTGTGAGTTAGGTCCAAGCTTATGTGGGTGTCCGGGTGTGGGTGCCGAGGATGAGCAGTTGCAAAACTAGGCTACATTCATAACAATGCAAAACCAGTGGCCAAAGGGAAGACAAAACCACAATGTTTCCTTTTTATATTTCTCCTCTGCAGGTTAAATAAGCATTTATCCCTCTATATCTCCAAGCTCACATTTTGATAGAATTGTGCCAGTAAACGACTGAATCAACGTTTACCTCCAAAGATATGTGCAAAGTAGCCCAGCTTTATCCAAAAAAGCTTTACTAGACAATACTGGCACCTATCTGTGGTCTGACAATCCAAGCATTGGCATCGATAGCAAAGATCAACATAATGCTGACTGAGCTAGTTTTGCTATCCTAAGTGCCAAAAAACACTTCAAATTCAATCTGTTTATATAAATCAAACGACAAACATTCTACCTACTGTCAGGCTCTGCATATTTTGCATCTACTTTTTACAGAACTCCCTACTCTCCATTCACCATTCGAGGGCAATCATAAATGCAAGCTTTAGGATATTATATTCCAAATCGTCTACGAAACAGCAAAAGAAAAAGGCAGACAGAACATTTCATTCCAAAAAAAAGAAAGGTCAAAATAAGCATATGCATAATAGGTTACCAATATCAACTGAGCCTCTACATTTAACTATATCAATCCTCTGTTCCTCTATATCCATTTATGATGAATATGTTAGCACAGATTCTTCTCACTCCACGAGTTTGATTGGCAAGGGAAATTGAAAGGATGAAGAATATGACTCTGCGAACATAACAAGAGTTCTTTTGTTTTGACTGAGGTTGTTTTGTCTGACTGGTCAAAGCATTTGGTTTTGAACCGGGTCAAGTTATCGAGACATTTGAGTATTGGGCTGCAGAGTTATTGGGCCAACATATCTGCACATTCATAAAACATTCTCAGCCCAAGTCGTATGCTACACATCAATTGTTCATATTATACTTTCATTTTTGTAAATAAAATAGGATAGCAAAAAATGTATTGTACATTGTTGTAGGGAATCTTAGATGGATAATGTTAGATCATTCTAGAAATAGTGACTAAGCAAGTTTGTTGGGGGATAGTTAGGTAAATTTAGCTCAAATGATTGGTTGTATAAATAGGAGACATTGTAAATGGAATAAACAACAAGAAAATTTGCTCAATTCCTTTCTACATGGTATCGGAGCTTTTCTAAGCTCTTCAACGTTTTCCTAAAGTTCCCTTTTTCTTGCTTTCCAAGTTTCCTCTTCACTAGCCTCTAATGGCTTCTTCATCAGCAACCACTGTTGACTCAACTTCTCCTATAGTTCCTGTACCTGCTACTTTTGAGAATCCTCACAAAACACCAGTTATTGACCCCTCAGATCCACACTTCCTTCATGCCTCTGATTATCCTGGTATGACCTTGGTTAACTCACCCTTTGATGGAAAAAGTTATGGAGGATGGAGAAGAACTGTCCTTATTGTTCTTTCAGCCAAGAACAAGCTTGGTTTCATTGATGGTACGTGTGTTGCACCAAAAACAGAATCAGATCAGTTCAAACTGTGGAATAGGTGCAATGATATGGTACCCTCTTGGCTACTTAACTCACTATCTAAGGGCATAGCTGAGAGTGTTATTTACTCTAAAACTGCTGTTATTTCCCAAGACACACCACTTTACTGTTTTAAGGACCAGTTCCTTAAATGTATTCCTTTACTGTATTATATGCGGAATTAAAACTGTAAGTAAATGAACACCCAATATTAGTGTGGAAAAACCCCTTCAACTAGGGATAAAAAAACCACGACCTACTCTTCCAAGTAGGATTTTAACTTCACTATGTAAAAGACTCACTTGGTTACAAGACTACCATCTTACTAACCTAGGACTAACTCTAATCCTCTAGTGACCTCTTTCACGATCAGTGAAGTTTCTTCAAGTACACGACTTGAACTGAAAAGATACAACTCGATAATACCTACTACAATTGAACTAAGACTGAACTTTGACAAGACTCAATCTAAGGAACAAGTTCTTACTTAGTTCCCTGTAGCTTACTGATTACACAAATACGATTAAAACTATTTCAATGCTTAGACTCGATTCTCTATGTATTTGTGCACCCTCAATAGCTGAAATGCTCCTGGTTTTATAGCTTTCATAATCGAAGAAGTCTTGAGCAATTAAAACTCCAAAGCTTCCAAGAGTTTGAGTCCTACTTAAATTTCTTCACTTGATTACCCGAAATCTTTCAGCCTTATCCACTCTTTATGCAATCTTTTCATATCACGTTTAGACCTGCATAATTATTAACATAAATATTAGACTTAGGATAATTTAGAATATTTCAGCTTAAATGATTTTGCATGAATTATCCATTTAGTTGTAGTGATTCAAAGGAACATGTCCTTTGGATCTGTTCCTTAGTCATTAGTCAAAACTCCAAGCTTATCCAAGCTAACAACTGCTAAGGATCTATGGACATATCTGGAGGTGAGATTTGGCCAGTCTAATGGTGCTAAACTCTATCACCTGCAGAAGAAATTAAATGACTTAATTCAAGGAAACCACAGTGTTACATCTTATTTTATCAAAATTAAGAAGATCTGGGATGAACTAGATGCTTTGAACACTAATATAAATTGTTTATGTGCTTGTGACTGTGGTGGTAAGGAAAAAGTAACTAAGTCTATTGAGGATGAAAGGCTCATTCAGTTTCTTATGGGTGTTGACACCCAATTTTGTCCCGAAATTTTCGAATTAATGTCTAATTATTTTAAATAAGGCTAATTTTAAAAATCAAAAGCTATTGATTAATTTGGAAGAAAATAGGCCAAATTTGCAAGACACATCCTAAGTTCCAGCCTATTCGCGTAACAGTTATATTCAATTTAATTAGTTTAAAAGGGGTTAAATTCGTTCTTTCGCCTCAAAATAGGCTCACTTGTGCAACAATACATATAATGCATATCCCCTTCTTTCCCCAATTCAGATATCACGCCAAAACCCCAAACCCGTTTGAAAAATTCCCGACTCGATTCCCACTGGTCCCCCCTTGCATCCACATCACCATCTTCGTACAACTCTATCAAAATGTGACCGTTTGGGGTTATTTTGGTATTTCCTTCCACCCCTAGAACCCAAATGGGTTGGGTATAAAAGCTGAGGTTTAAGGGGAGAGTGAGGGAGAGCAGCAATGAATAGAGAGGGTGAGTTTCTAGGAAAAGAAGAGCCGTGAATATAGAGAGGAAATAAAAATAGCAGCAGCAATGCATGCATAAGTTCTCTTCATCTCAGTCTTAAGTTAAAGTTCATATGTATACTGTTACTGTTGTCTGGTTTTGTGTATCGTTTTAATTTTCGAGTCGCTTCATCATTGTTGGAGTCGTTTATTTTTGGATCCTCGCCCTCGTTCGATGCTCCGCAAAAGGTAATAATCCTTTCCTCTTCTTTATTTTTAGTTTCTGCTTCTTTATTTTATTAATGTTCTTGTTTGCTTATACTGGTTTGAAATGTGTTTCTGTGTGTGTTTGAAAAACTGAAATAAATAGTTTTCCTTAGTTAAACTATGTTATCCTCCTCAAAGTATTTGAGCTTGGCGTCTGTCGAAAAAATGAAAACTTTTCTTAAAAGTGTTGCATAATTTCAAGTGTATCCTTTATATAAGAAAATTGAACCTTGTTTGTAAGCAAGGTTCAAGATAAAAGGTTCATTAGTCTGGTTAGTATTCTGTTTCATGTCTTAGTTCCATGCTTAGGAATAGAGTTAGCTGTAAAATTGGTATTATGCTTGTCTAGTTTGAAATTAGGTGCAGGGATTCCAAATTCAGTCATCAATCATCTTGATAGAGTGCAATTGTTTCCAGTTTAAGCTATTTTCAAGTTTATTTATGTCTTTATGTGTATGATGGTGTCTGGATAGTTTTGAATGGTTGAAGGATGTGAAATATGCTGTGAAAGGATGTTCAAGAGGGATCTGAAGGAGTCTGAGCAGTAAAGAGGTGTGTTTCTGTTAGTTCGGGTTATTTGTGAGAAGTAGAAGGTGAATAAGTTGCATGCTGGAGGTTGTTTCTTGTTTCTAGTTCAGTCCTGGAGTGGTGTTGAGGATCTGTGAGTATGAGGTGGTGAGAGTAGGGGTCCTTAAGCTTGTTCTGGTTTGCTGCAAGTCCTAAAGGAGTGTGTAAGGTGTGTGCGGACAGTTAAGGAGGGGAAAGCTGGTGTGTATGCAAGGATATAAAAGAGTGTTTGTTAGTCTATTGCAGTGTGTTGTTTGCAGGTCTTGATCAGTCCTCTTGAGTTGTGGTAGCAATGTGGGATTTAGTTCTAAGGGTCCGTTGTAGTCTAGGCAGGATATCTTCTGGATGATTTGAGGAAGAATAGGTTGGATTTATAAGTTTCAGGGTGTGATTGGTACTGCAGTTTTGTGTAGTATCTCTGAAGTCCGGGGTGGTAGTAATGCAGATAGTCCAGGGGTCTGTTAAGCTGAAAGAGGTCAGGGGTTTAGCTATGTCTTGCTAAAATGCAGGTTATTTAGTCCTGAGGTTGGCTTTAAAGTTAGTTCAAGTGAAATGCATAATCAGTATCTGTGTGTTAGTGGCAGTAGCATGAGTGCAGGTTTTAGTAAGGAATCTGTTCTGGTGAGGTGTAGTAGCGGAGGTGGGAAGTTGTTTCGGGGGGTGTTGCGGAGCAGAATTAGTTCAGGCAGGTTATGAGGGTGGTGATAGGGGATAGTGAGAGGTGTTTCCAAGGAGTTTGCAGGGGTCTTTCTTGATGTCTGCAAGGTCTGGAGGTAGTGAGAATTAGTTTTGTTATTGCCTGATGGATCTTAGAAGCTCTCTTTTGTCGTGTTACCGTATTTCATACTAGCACATGACCTTGTTTGATTTTGGACTTGAAATATTCTGTTTAAATATATAAAGTTTGGGTTTTTCATGATCTAATGTATAAAGTTCGGGTCTTTGTCGTGTCTGTTGCTCTTTTAAAGCATAAAATTAGGTAACAAGTAGAAATTTATGTGAGGCCTATCATTAAATAAAGTTTGATTTAATTCATATGCATGTACTGTGATGATGATTTAGTCCATTATTTTAAATGTCCAGAGGTTTTATATATTTAAGTGTCTTTGACAAATCTTATTTAGGGTCTGTTTCTTCTCTTCTTTGTCAAATGATCTAAGTCAGTCTAAGCTGTTTGCTAGTTTAGTTCTGAGTTTCTGGACTCGTAAAGATACAATAATGGTTTCATAGGGATTTTTTTTAAGGGATACGGAAAATGATTTATTGGAATATGAATAGTTCTTAAAGTTGAGATATTGTATCTGTTTGGAAAGAAAAGAGGTTCTGTTGTCATTCTTTTAAAAAGAAGTATAGTGGGCTAAGGTCTGTTTATGAGGGCCTTGATCAGTATCATATCAAGCCTACGTTATTCCTGGTTTTCCCCTCTAGTTTATGGTTTAATGATTGGCCTTGTCATTGAGTTTTTCATCCTAAATTTCTTAATTTCCTTCTAAGTTAGCAAAGTAAGTCTCTGCATGTTGCTTTGAATATGTGATGTCGACCATGATACTTCCCTTTCCATGTTTATTTTGATTGGAATCTAGTTTTGGTTTCCCATTTCTCTGACTTTCCAGTTTGATAGCAAGAAAATGTCAATTTGTCTACTTGTTTCTTCTGTTAAGTAAAAATTTTGTCTTAAATCCATTTTGCAAAGTTGTTTGTTAAGCTTGTAAAAGTTGTATCTTTAAATTTGGGTATTAAAATTGTTCAATCTTTAGTATTAAGATTAAAGATGGTACATTGTTTAATAAGCCTAACGAGGTAGCAGACAAGCCGTTCCCTTTGTTGGTTGCATTTAAGAAAATCTCACCTTGAATACTTACCCCTATATTTGGCATATTTAGTATCTATGGAATCAACTGTATTTTTCTTAGCTATATTTCATATTAGCTATTCTGTTACATTTTCCTGGCGAAGTAATGTAAAATTTTCGACTTGCAGCTTCTTTACTTAATTTGCTGGCTTATTTGTTTAGTTTCTTTTACTATGTTTAAGCACTCACTAATATTTGTCTCCCTAATTTTCTTTGGCATGAAACGCACCTTGGGATCGAGTTGAGTAAACTCACCAATTGGGATTGGCTTATTGGCTTGGAATTGCATTGGGGTCTAGCTCGGGCTCAAGTTTCAAGACTCTAGAAATTTTAGAAAATCCAAGGCTCGTTTTTGCGAGTTGCTTTCCGGGTTCTATCTTTTAACTCTTATCCTTCTTTTCCCCTTTAGAATATTTATGTAAACTTTGTAGAAATATTTTATTTATATATATATATATATATATATATATATATATATATATATATATATATAATTTGTTTAAGTTATTTGATTCACTTTATGTTCATTACCTTTAATTTTTGAGTTGTTATTTAATTTATTGCAAATCAGGCCATTTAAGCAAATACGTGCAAAATTTCATAAATTTTCAAAACTACGCTTAATAAATGACTATAAGAAAGGACTTCTATCTTATTGATACGAAGTAGTTTCTTTAAAGAGTCAAAACTTATAATGAAGTTTTAATTAACTTCTAAATGTCCCGAAACGACTTTGCAAAAAGCAACTTGAAATCTAAGTTCCATCTAATTGTGTGATGCTCGGATTTTAAAGTTGAAATTAAGCAAGTGCCATTTATGCGCTATCACATATGAGTTGGCAAAGAAATTAGGACGATCAAATCGTTCCTTTTTCAAAAGAAAATGTGCTTTTATTTTATTTTGTTTTGAAAATAATTAAAGTTTTTAATAAACTGTAAATCTTTTGAAAACTTACTAAATTTAATTAGTTGAATTAATTATTTTTAGAAAAGCGCATAAATAGCACTTGCAAATATTTTGGAAACCTGTCGGATTAACCGTTGTTAACGGAATTTCGAAAGTGCCTTAAAAACATTCTTTCGAAATTAACAAAACCTCTTACTTAGAATCTCGGAAAGAAAGACTGCCTTTTTTCCAAAAATGAAGTTTTGCACGCATTTGCTTATTTGGTTCCCTGTTTTCCTTAAATTGGGTGGCGACTCCAAAAAACTCCAAAAGAGTTAGTCCATTCAGTTGATATTCCTAAATTTAGCCTCTCGGGGTTAATTTTTTTGGGGGTTCAACAATGGGTCTCAATGATGCCTATGGATCTGTTAAGAGTAACATTCTAATGATGTCCCCTTTAACTAGTGTGAATCAGGTCTACTCACTAATTATTCAAGATGAGAAACAGAGGGTAGTGTATGTGAACAATCAGTACCCCTCTGATTCTAGTTCTTTTTTGGTCACTAATCAGAATTCTAACACTAGAAAATCAGGAACTGAATTCAGGGCAAAATGGATTTTTGAAGGGAGAAACAATTATGTTACTTGTTCTTACTCATTCAGTTGACAAGTGCTATAGGATCATTGGGTTTCCACCTTCTTTCAAGTTTACTAAGACCAGGAAAGGTGGTTTTGCCCACAGTAATGCAACACATACAGGTGCAGACAACAACTCTGTTTCCCTTGGTTCTGAGACATGTGCAATACTTCAGACTACACTGAGCAAGGAACAGATGAATCAACTTGCTCAGATGATTATCCAGGCTCAGATTGTTCCTACAGATACAATCAGCTAATGCAGCCATCTCTGCTGGTATACCATCAGATACATCTAACTGTATTTCATGCTTTACTCAAGTTAGTTTTAACTCCTGGATTTTGGACTCAGGAGCTTCACAATATATGACTTTTGATGAGAGTGTCATGTCTCATCTTAAACCATTGTCTAGACCTCTTACTGTCAATTTTCCTAATTCCTATAAAATTACTGTCACCCATGTTGGAAATGTGTCTCTCTTTCCTGATCTTATCCTAGAGAATGTTTTATATGTTCCTAGCTTCAGATTCAACTTAATTTCTATTCAAAAACTCTGTTCACAACTTCATTTCACACTGACCCTCTCTTCCTCATATTGTCTTTTGCAGGCCCCTTCAATGAAGAGGCCTCAAATTCTTGGTAAAGTTAGAGATGGATTGTACCTGCTGCATACTTCAGTTTCAAGCAAAGTTTCTCCTAAAATAATCCCATCTTCTGATGATGTATCTAAGTCTAGTTCAAGTTTAATATGTAATAAGGATAGTGCATTTTCCATTAATATATCTAATCCTAGTCCTACTGTTGTTTCAGTTTCTCCTAGTACTATAAGGATAGACTCTAATGTACTGCTGTGGCATGTTAGACTAGGCCACTTACCTTTCCATGCAATGAAAAATTATCAGTTCTCTTCCGATTCTCTCAATTTTACTTCTATCTCACCTTGTTCAATTTGTCCACTTGCTAGACAGTCCAAATTACCTTTTACTTCTAGCACTATTTCTACATCTCATATATTTGAACTAATCCACATTGATGTTTGGGGACCCTATAAGACTATGACTCATAATGGATATAAATATTTTCTAACTATAGTAGATGACTATAGTAGAGGCACATGGACTTTTCTCATGGCTACTAAGAGTAATGCCTTTCCAATTTTAAAGAATTTCTTGGCAATGGCTGAAAGACAGTTTGGTTGTAAAGTTCAGAAGATTAGATCTGACAATGCAATGGAATTGAGATCAAGTACAACATGTTCTAAATTTTTTACTTCACAAGGAATTCAACACCAAACTACTTGTGTTTATACTCCCCAACAGAATGGTGTAGTAGAAAAGCATAGATATTTATTGGAAACTTGTAGGGCTCTCCTTTTTCAATCCAAGGTGCCTATACAATATTGGGGAGAATGCTTATTGACTGCTGTTTTTCTAATTAACAGATTTCTATCCAAGGTTTTGAATAACAAATCCCCCTATGAGATGTTGTTTGGACACCTTCCTCAGTATTCTTTTCTAAGGTGCTTTGGCTGTTTGTGTTATGTATCTACTTTGCCTATTCATAGGAGAAAATTAGACCATAGAGCAGCTGCTTGTGTTTTCTTGGGGTATCATTTTGGGAAGAAAGGATATAAAGTCATGAACCTAGAGATCAAATAAATTTCAGTTTCCAGAAATGTAGTTTTTTATGAAAAAATCTACCTTTTTTCTACTACCACCTCCTCACCTCTTCCTCTCTTCCCTTCTCCTCCTATATCTTCCACACTTGACTCCCCTATCACACAGTCCTTCACAGATACTCCCACACCCTTAGTTTCCCCATCTTCATCTCATATATCTCTTCTACCATTCCCATCAGATACCCCTCCATGTTGTTCATCCAGATCCCCTACTCCTAGTGCTTCTCCATCTAGATCACCAATCCACCACCCTGGACCTACAATCAGGCCATCACCCATCCCACCCCCTGCCCTCAGAAAATCATCCAGACCTCACAACAGACTTGCCTACTTGAATGATTTTGACTGCAACAATGTTGTGCTTACTAATCTGCATACTTCCTGTTTTCTCACACCTGCTTCTCCCTCAACTATTTCCTATGTTGTACTCTCTACCTCTAACCAGAAGCTTTTTCACTCTTTTGATAATATTGTTGAGCCTTTTAGTTATGCTCAGGCTGTTTTGCATCCTGGATAGGTGGAGGCCATGGACAAAGAATTACAAGCCTTGGCCTCAAACCATACTTGGGATATGGTTGATTTGCCACCAGGTAGGAGGGCTTTACCTTGTAAATGGGTGTACAAGGTGAAGCACAATTCTGATGGCAGTGTTGAAAGGTTGAAGGCAAGGCTGGTGGTTAGGGGTGATATTCAAAGGGAGGGCATCGACTTCAATGAAACTTTCTCTCCCGTTGTCAAGATGACAACAATCAGATGTCTTTTGACTATTGCTGTCAAGAAAGGCTGGGTTATTTCTCAATTGGATGTCAATAACGCCTTTTTACATGGAGATTTACAAGAGGAGGTTTACATGAAACCTTCATCAGGTTTTATTTCCCCTAACTCTACACAAGTTTGCAAGCTAAGGAAGTCCCTCTATGGTTTGAAGCAGGCTTCGAGGCAGTGGTACGCTAAACTCACTGCAGCCTTAACTTTCAAAGAGTTTTCTTCCCCCCTAAATGATTATTCCCTCTTTTTTACGAGGACTGGTACTGCCACCACCATTGTTGCGGTATATGTTGATGATATATTACTAACAGGGGACAATCCTGACGAGATTTCTATTTTGAAGGATTTCCTACATGCAAAATTTAAAATCAAAGATCTTGTGGCGATTCATTATTTTCTTGGTTTAGAAATCTTCAGGAAACCTCAAGGTTTTATTGTCTTTCAACGCAAGTATACTAATGAGCTTTTACATGAATTCAACTGTAACCATTTACCTCTAGTTTCGTCGCCATTGGATCCTTCCATCAAGTTGAGTGTTGACTCTGGCCTTCTTCTCTCAGATCCGTCCATTTACAGAAGGCTTCTTGGTAAATTAAATTATTTGACACACACTCGTCCGGATCTCTCCTTCGCTGTTCAGCATCTAAGCCAGTACATGGCTACTCCTCGTCTTCCTTATTATAACGCTGCTCTTCGTGTTTTGAGGTATCTACGCACAGATCCTTCTCAAGGTCTTTTTTTGTCTTCTTCATCATCCTTTGATTTGCTCGCTTATTGCGACACTGATTGGGCTTCCTGCATCGATCCAAGACGATCCATTAGTGGATTTTTTATTAGCCTTGGAGGCTCACCATTTCTTGGAAATCCAAGAAACAGATCTCAATTTCTTTATCTTCCGCTGAAGCGGAATACACAGATCAATGAGGCGTGTTGTCGCTGAAGTTACCTGGTTGTCGCGTCTCCTTGTTGATCTCTCTGTCACACCATATCTTCCGATCCTTGTGTTGTCTGACCGTCAATCGGCGATTCATATCGCACGGAACCCCGTCTTTCATGAACGGACGAAGCATGTGGAACTGGATTGTCATTTTGTGAGACAACATTTCCTTTCTGGCTTAATCACACTTTCCTTTGTCCCTTCATCATCCCAGCTTGCAGATCTCTTCACCAAGGCCCTTTCAGGCCCTTCGCATTATCACGTTCTTGGCAAGTTTGGGGTCGGATCCCTCTCCTCCAACTTGAGGGGGGAGGGGGTGTTAGCACAGTTTATTCTCACCCTACGAGTTTGATTGGCAAGGGAAATCGAAAGGATGAAGAAGACGAAAGAACTGTGAAGAAGATGACTCTTTGTTGACACCCAATTTTGTCCCTCCGTTTTTTGCAATTTGGCTATATTCAATTAAAATTGATAATAGTAATTTTTAAAACAAAACTGCATTAGCTAGCACGCATTTACGTGTGTACTTCTATTATTAATCCTCTATTTATATAATATTTACTTAATTGTGATTATAATTACGTAATTGCATTCATTTAGGCTATTTTGTAAAATACGTATGCTATTTGTGTAATTTAACGCATTACGACATCATTTAATAATTATTTGTGGCTATTTATATCTAATTAGTATTATTTGTGGTCATCTATATTTATTTATAATTAAATATATTTATTTATAATTATTTAAAAAATTCCATATTTTTATACTAATTATTTATATTTATAAGTATTTTAATTAAATTCTAGTCATTTTGTTATTTTTATGATTTCATTTCTATTACATTCAGCCTGCGTCATTACCCTTTTTCCACGTGTACTCCACCTAAGCTTCACATAAGCTTAACACCTCACATATACACACTCCTAACACATATGTACAACTCACCCTAGTACCTGGTACAACCCCCCAAAGCACATATACCATTACACATCGGCCACCACAATCTTACAAGCATATATACACTATATACACGCGCCTACATGGCATAATCGTGACCCTTCATCCCGCAGATCCAACGGCTCATATTATATCTTCTTTTTACATCTATACACACGCACACCCAACTTCCTTAGCCCTAAAACATTCCCCTCCTATTCCATTCCCCTAAATCAGCCGACCCCCTTCGTCTCCTCTCTCCCCCTTTCCCCAATTCCCGTCCAGGTTCCACCGCTTCGCTTCCGCCATCAAATCCGCCGTAACGCCGCGCAATCCTCTCTCTACCTTGTCGTTTTTACATGGAAAAAGGGAAAATCAATCTCGGCGATCTCTCTTTCTATGGAAACTGAAAAGGAAGAGAGGGGATCGAATGAATCTTGTCAAAATCTGCTTGATTTAGCACACACAAGGCTAGTGATTAATGATTCAAACTTGAAAATGTTGAAAACGGGAAGATTTGAGAATGACCCGACTGATCCACGCTCAATCGTACACCATTAATGGTGAAGGGCAGTCGTCAAAGTATAATACCCGATGTGAGTCGGGGTCGATTTCCCAAGGGAAATAGCACGTCAAGTGAGAGAGTTGCAAATAGATATTCAAATGAGGTTTAGTATTGAGTCCTAGAAGTATGATTTGTTCTATGAAAACTATGATTAATTCTAAAGTGTAAGCAATTAAACGAGTAGGTTGTTGAATATTACTAGACTAGGGGTGTAAACGACTATTAGTGACTTCCTATCAACGGGTGTTCCCACTTCACTTTCTCAACACAAGTATAATTATGGTCGAGCATTCCGATCGTGATCTTTAGAATCCTTCCGGCCTAGAAGAGATCTTTCACAACCCGCTCATCAAAGCCTTAGTTGAATGCTTAAAGCACTACTCAATGACCTCGGTCAGTCGTTTCGGAAGTTAGGACTCCGATTGGCGTACCGATAATTTTAAAATACTCGTAATGTCCATTAGGACCTGTCTGTAAAATTTGAGCTAAATCAGACCTTGTTTGGTAGGCATCGGAAGAAGATTGCAGTTTTTATTGGCAATAAATATTAAAAAGAGATTTTCGAGCTCGGTTTTGCCGAATGAGCTCCGATTCGAAATCCGAAAGCGCCGTTGGGTTCGTATGATTATTTGTAATTTTTATAAACTTTCGAAAGTGAATTTCGATGTTGTTCGGCTAGTTTCCGCTAAAATGCCGAAAGTTAAATAATTTGACTTCTTTTCATTTAAATTTGCATCTTGAGTTTCGGGAGTCTAATTTGAGATCCGCCTTCGCGAGTATGTTATATATATTTTGTATAACTGCTATGCAAAAGTTGGAATTATTTCGAATATCATAGGGCACCGTTTTAATTTTCGTCGAGAAAAGAAAAGAAAACAAAATAAAAAAAAAACAAACAAAAAGGGAAAATGACAAAAAGAGCAAGTGGGCGGTGGGCTAAGGGATCAATATCCCTTAGCTTAAGTTCTTAACAGTATTCTATAATCGAACAGAACAGAGACGGAAAAATGAAATATATTTTGCAGAAGAGAAAATTGCCAGAAAATAAGAAAAGGGGCCGGAGAAAAGTAGAATTTTCACCCTGAAACATTCAGGTAATGATCCTAATATAGTATTTGAGTTTATTACGTGTGTTTAAATATATTTTTACGGTAAAAATAGGGATATTAGACATCGCCCTAATGACGTAAATTGATAGTTTAAAGGGTCAAATAGACCCCGATAATGAAATTGATTATGTATTCGTACTCAGTGAGTTATGGGCAACTTATAAATGTAATTTATTTGGGATTTGGTTATGTGGCCTTAAACCCTGTATATAGGCCTGACCTGCGTATTGCGTATGCGAATAGGGTATCCGGTTCCTACCTGGATTACCCTAAGATGTGAGGAATGAAGTCTTTAGCCTAATTTGATATATTTTTCTGCTTATTGAATAGACTGGGATCGTTTGGCAATGAATTCAAAGAATAACGTGGTTGTTGGTCGCAATGCTAACTTTTGAGAGAGGTAAGTGTTTATATCCATTTCTTTGGAGGCACCTGGCCTCGTGGATTTTCTACCACGTGTTTCCTTACGTGTGTAGCTGCCGATAGGCGTACTCATTACGCCCTAGCTTTGAATTTACATTGTATATTATATGTTATACCCTGTAGTTGGTATTGCATTGAACATATGAGCATTGCACTCTGGTTTTGAGCATTGCATATACTTCCCGGTTGGCGATGAGAGTCCCGCACCGGCGAAGGGTCATTATTGCATATACTTCCCGGTTGGCGATGAGAGTCCCGCACCGGCGAAGGGTCATTATTGCATATGTCATTATTGCATACACTCCCCGGTTGGCGATGAGAGTCCCGCACCGGCGAAGGGTCATTATTGCATATACTTCCCAGTTGGCGATGGGTCATTATTGCATATACTTCCCGGTTGGCGATGAGAGTCCCGCACCGGCGAAGGGTCATTATTGCATATACTTCCCGGTTGGCGATGAGAGTCCCGCACCGGTGAAGGGTCATCATTACATATACTTCCCGGTAATCGATGAGAGTCCCGAGCCGGTGAAGGGTCATTATTGCATATATCTCCTGGTAGACGATGAGAGTCCCGCGCCGGAGATAGGTATCAGACATATGTGACTGCATTGCATCATACCGCATTCATCCCATCGCCTTGCACCGCATACTGACTATTGTGTGTATTGTGTTGTGTTTTATATATGCGGTATGTATACCATGTTGTGAACGTATCTCAGTTTGACTATATATTTCTGGCTCGTATCCCGGGTTGCACGTCGCGACAATATAAAAACATATATGGATCGGGTTGCACGCCGCAACAGGATGTATTTCTGATTGTCGACATGTTCAGGATATCTATATGTTCTGTCTACCTTATGTCCCTGGCTGTTTATGATTCCATATGTGTTTTCAGTTATTATTTGGCTTTGCCTGTTTATAGTTCAAATAAGATGGATTTATTTTATCTGTTTTTCTTCTCCCTGGCTAGCTATCCTATTCTTTGAGGTGGCTAGTCTGCCCCACTTATTGAGTCCTTTTGACTCACCCTTGTTTGTTGTTTGTTTCTTGTCTATCTACTTCGTTTCGGCAGGTTCGCTCCAGGATTGAGTTCGCCACGTTGTGAAGGAGCGAAGACGACTTCAGCTGTCAGGGTGAGCCAACTTTTATTCCGAATGGCCACCAGTTTATTGGTTATTATTTCAGTTGCATTTTGCTCCCTTCAGGAGGTATTTGTCTTCTTTTGTACTCTTAGATGTCTAGTCTGGATAACCCTAAACCTAGTATGTTGGGTAGTCAGCTGTAATTTCTTTTGTACAGCTTAGAGGTATCAGTATGTCAGTGTTTTTTTTAGTCTTGTTCTTATTTATGAATTGAATTATATTTATTTTCCTAATTTAATTGGTAAGGGTTCGCCCGACGGGTCTAGGGGGAGGACGTCGGGTGCCCGCACGGCCTAGCCGGATTTCGGGTCGTGTCAGGTTCCACAAGTGCCGATTCAGATTTCTCCTATAAGACATGTTCACCTAACACAAGGTAAAACCAAAAACAAAAGTAAAATGCTAGGACTTGCGAACTAAACAACTTTGATTAACTAATGCAACTCAATATTGAAACCGTAGTTCCTCGGCAACGGCGCCAAAATTTGATCCACGCTCAATCTTACACGATTAATTTTGGCGCCGTTGCCGGGGAACTACGGTTTCAATATTGAGTTGCATTAGTTAATCAAAGTTGTTTAGTTCGCAAGTCCTAGCATTTTACTTTTGTTTTTGGTTTTACCTTGTGTTAGGTGAACATGTCTTATAGGAGAAATTTGAATCGGCACTTGCGGAACCCCAATTACAATCATTATTATAATCAACAACATGGGGATCCGCAAGGTTATGAAGAAGAATATGATGAAGAGTTTCATATAGAACTCAACCAAGAGGGCTATCCATTCCATGTTGAACAAGTGGACGAAGATGAGATACAAGAGGAAGCTAATGATCCTCAAGTGGAGAATGTGAACCCTCATGATGACAACCCTTTTGGCCAAGCAAATGCGGGGGTCCAAGCAAATGAAGAAGGAAATCTTGGAGGAAATGAAGGTGTTGCGGGTAATGCTAATCGGGGTGGCAAAAATGCAAACCGAGGCGGCCGAGGTGTGAACCAAGGGGGTCGAGGTGTAAACCGTGGAGGTAGAGCAAATGTCAACCGATGGGGCAATGCCAATAGAGTTAATGCTCGCAATGTCAACCGGAACCAAGAGTATGCTAGAGGTGCTCGGGACTATCAACAAGAGATGAGAGACTATGAAGATGATGAGGAGATTGAGGAAGAGATTGATATGAATTGTTTTGCAAGTGCCATAGTTCTTCCTCCTATTCATGGCAATGCTAGCTTTAGTATCCCAAATGTAATTCTTCAAGGTCTTGAACAATATGGTTGCTTTGGTGGTACTAAGAATGAGGATGCAAATGATTACTTGAGAAATTTTGTGCAAACTTGTAATCTCTACAAGTCGGCAAGGGTATCGGAAGAATCATTGAGGTTGAGAGTGTTCCCTTACTCTCTCACAGGAAAAGCTAAAGATTGGTTGAACAAGTTGCCGAGAAACTCCATTTTCACTTGGCAAGAGTTGGTAAAACAATTTCTAGGGAAGTTTTCACCAAAGGGGAAGCAAGCAGCATTGAGAGATAAGATCTACATGTTTGAGCAAGAGGCATCCGATTCTTTGACCGAGGCTTGGGAGGCTTTCCAAGATGGGTTGATCCGGTGTCCTAATCATGGTTTCAATGGGAACATGTTGTTGCAAAGCTTCTATCAAGGGTTGAACAAGATGAACCAATCCGCCTTGGACACTTTATGTGATGGTGTCACCATGGACAAGAGGTACGAAGAGGTGAAAGATATCCTAGACAAAGTGACCAAGAGATCTCAAGAATGACAATCAAGAGCTAAGAATCCGGGAAGAGAAGTTGGGATTAGTCCAAAGATGATAGAAAGATTTGAAGCCCAAGATGAGAAAATGGCAAGGATCTTGACATCGGTGGAACTCATGAACAAGAACTCAAAGGCCGATAGGGAAGCCAATGAAAAGAAGTTGCACAAGGTGGAGAATATCCACACCACAAATGCCGGCCATCAAGTGGCCCCAATAGGTTATGTGACTCCCGGAGGTGTTCCTATGTCCCTTCTCCAACATGGACAAGAGGGATACTATCCGGAACAATGCTACCATGTGCAAGATGGGGAGGAAGTACATTATGTGGGTAACTACCAAGGGCAAAGAGGGTATGATCAAGGTTGTTATTAAAGACCTTATCAACAACCCTACCGACAACCATATCAACAAGCCTATCAACAACAAGGGCAATGGAGGTCAAGTCAAGGCGGAGGCAATTGGAGTAACAACCAAGAGGGGAGAGGAGCCGGTTCTTCTCAACAATATGCTCCAAGACCTCCATTCAAGCAAAATGATCAAGAGACAAAGGCTCCCACAAAATTGGAAGAAATGATGAGTCAAATGCTTCAAAATCAACAAGGCTACTCCGGAGACATGAAAGACATGAAGCAAACTATGACATCACATTCCACATCCATCAAAGAACTTGAGTCGCAAATGAGCCAACTCGCACATCAAGTCAATCAAAGGCCGCAAGGAGCATTACCAAGTGATACGGTAGTGAATACTAAAAGAGGCGGTAAAGACCAAGTGATGGCGATCAAAACTCGAAGTAGCAAGACATATGAAGATCCAAAAGCCATGAGTAATGATGATGCGGAGTTGAGAATGCAAGATGATCATGTGGGTTCCGAGTGGAATGATAATGAAGCTATTGGAGAGGAGATGGTGCAAGATGAAATAGAGAGGCAAGGTGATGTGTTGGTGCAAGAGTATGATGATGATGTTCAAGAAGTCACTAAAAAGCCTACCCCCCAAAACACCCTACCCAAAGAGCCAAACCAAAGAACACTCCACAAACCAAAGGAAACCCTTCTAACCCAAGCTCCATTCCTAAAATACCACTTCCTTTCCCTCAAAAGAGCAACAAATGAAGAGAAGTATCCCATGCAAAGAAGATTTGGGAGAAGATAGCAAGTACCTCCATCAATATTCCATTAGTTGATGCTTTGGGACAAATGCCCAACATTGCTAAATTCATGAAAGACATGGTGACTAAAAAGACATATAGAGATTTTGAGACAATCAAGGTGACTCATCAAGTGAGTGCAATTGTGTCAACACACATAGCTCCGAAGATGGAGGTATCCGGGGCTTTTACCATTTCATGCACAATTGGTGGAAGACACTTCAAGAAAGCTTTGTGTGACCTAGGTGCAAGTATCAACTTAATGCCATATGCGGTGTATATGACATTGGACACCAAGGCACCTAGACCAACAACCGTGAACCTACAAATGGCCGATCGCTCAATGAAAAGTCCGATTGGAATTATTGACAATGTGTTGGTGAAGGTAGATAAATTCGTCTTCCCGGCGGATTTTTTTATTCTTGACTGCCCCGTAGATTTTGAAGTACCTATCATTCTTGGGAGACCATTCTTGGCAACCGGAAGAGCTCTTTGTGACGTGGAGAGAGGTGAACTTACTTTTAGGTTCAATGGAGAGAAGGCCGTATTTCATATTTGCAAGGCCTTGAAACAACCAATGGATAATGATGCGACTTGTTCTTATGTCGATGTCGTGGTTGATGCCCTAGTGGAAAAGGAGAGTGTCTTAGCTAGTCAAGAAGACACGTTGGCGGCGGTAATTTGGAACATGGATGTGGAAAATTAACAGAGTGTAGCGGAGGTAGTGAAGGCATTGGAAGGCTTTGGATCAAAATCCTATGTACCTAAAAAGCTATTCCTAGACCTTGAAAACCGAGAAACACCACCAACAAAACCATCCATCGAAGAACCACCGAAACTTGAATTGAAAATCTTACCATCCCATTTGAGATACACTTTCCTTGGTCCCAACTCCACTCTACCCATAATCATCTCATCTCACTTGACCAAAACTCAAGAATCTCAACTTGTTGAAGTGGTGAAAAGGAGGATTAAAGCTATAGGATGGACCTTGGCGGATATAAGGGGAATTGATCCGGAGGTATGCACTCATGAGATCTTGCTTGAAGAAGGGTGTCGGCCACGTGTAGAACACAAAAGGAGGTTGAATCCTCCTATGCAAGAGGTAGTGAAGAAAGAAATCATCAAATGGCTAGATGCGGGTGTGATAGTCCCATTGTCCGATAGCAAGTGGGTGTCACCCGTGCAATGTGTGCCCAAGAAGGGGGTATGACGGTGATTCTAAATGACAAAGGTGAGTCCATTGCAACTACACCCGTAACCGGATGGAGAGTGTGTATGGATTATCGAAAGCTCAACACCGCTACAAGAAAGGATCATTTTTCTTTGCCATTCATTGATCAAATGCTTGATCGGTTGGCAGGTCGTGCTTACTATTGTTTCTTGGATGGGTACTCCGGCGATAACCAAATATCCATTGAGGCCAAGGATCAAGACAAGACCACTTTCACTTGCCCCTATGGCACCTTTGCATTCCGCAAAATGCCATTTGGTCTTTGTAATGCCCCCGCCACATTCCAAAGGTGCATGCTAGCTCTTTTCCACGACATGATGGAGAATTTTCTTGAGGTTTTCATGGATGATTTCTCGGTAGTTGGAGATTCATTCGATGATTGCTTGTCCAACTTGGAGAGGGTGCTAGAGAGAAGGCATAGTGTTGGGACACAAAGTCTCCAAGAAGGGCATCGAAGTAGATCAAGCAAAGATTGAGGTGATTTCTAAACTTCCACCTCCAATGACCGTGAAAGGTGTCCGAAGCTTCTTGGGACATGCGGGATTTTATCGCCGCTTCATTAAAGACTTCTCCAAAATTGTGAATCCGATGTGAAAATTGTTGGAGAAGGATGCCAAGTTTGTTTTTGACAAGGCGTGCTTAGAAGCCTTTGAAGAGGTAAAGAAGAAGCTAACCACCGCGCCAATCATTGTGAGTCCAAATTGGGAGCTCCCATTCGAGCTCATGTGTGACGCTAGCGATGTGGCTTTGGGAGCCGTGCTAGGTCAAATGGTGGAGAAAATGTTTCATCCTATCTACTACGCAAGTAAAACGATGAATGGAGCTCAAATGAATTACATGGTGATGGAGAAAGAGCTTCTAGCAATAGTTTTTGCCTTTGAGAAATTTCGAGCATACTTGGTGGGGTCGAGAACAATTGTCCATACCGACCACTCCGCCATCCGGTACTTGATGGCAAAGAAAGATTCCAAGGCAAGGCTCATTCATTGGGTGTTACTTCTTCAAGAATTTGATATTGAGGTGATAGATAGAAAGGGGACCTAGAACCAAGTGGCGGATCATTTGTCACGGTTAGAGGAGGAAGGTCGCCCGAAAGAAGAAGTGGAGATAAATGATACATTTCCGGATGAAAGGATCTTGGCCGTGTCTTGGGAACCAATCCCTTGGTATGGCGACTTAGCCAATTTCATAGTTGGGGGAGTCTACCCCGAAGACTTCACGTTCTATCAAAAGAAGAAGTTGGCAAAAGATGCAAGATTCTATTATTGGGATGAGCCCAATCTCTTAAGGGTATGTGTTGATGGAATCATCCGAAGATGTGTTGCCGAGTCCGAACAAGAGGCCATTATGGATGGGTGTCATTCTTCGCCTTACGGAGGACATCATGGTGGAGTGAGGACGGCGGCCAAGGTGTTACAATGTGGCTTCTTTTGGCCAACCTTGCACAAGGATGCCCATGCTTGGGTCAAGAATTGTAATCAATGCCAAAGGATGGGGGGAATTTCGAGAAAGCATGAAATGCCGATGAATCCCATTGTGGAAGTTGAATTGTTTGATGTATGGGGGATTGACTTCATGGGACCCTTTGTGAGCTCATATGGAAACAAATACATCTTGATGGCGGTTGATTATGTGTCCAAGTGGGTGGAAGCGGTTGCGCTCCCCAACAATGAAGCCAAGAGTGTATTGAGTTCCTTGAAAAAGAACATCTTTTCAAGATTTGGGACTCCAAGGGCAATCATTAGTGATGGTGGGAGTCATTTTTGCAACCGTGCCTTCTCAAACCTCCTTAAAAAATATGGAGTGAAACACAAGGTTGCAACTCCCTACCACCCCCAAACAAGTGGCCAAGTCGAGGTTTCGAACCGGGAAGTAAAGAACATTCTTGCCAAGACGGTTAATGCAAATAGAACCGATTGGGCAAGAAAGCTTGATGAAGCTCTATGGGCTTACCAAACCGCATACAAAACTCCAATTGGGATGTCTCCATTCAAGTTAGTGTTCGGAAAAGCTTGCCATTTACTGGTTGAACTTGAACACAAAGCCCTATGGGCATTGAAGAAATTGAACATGGATTGGGATGATGTCGCCAATGCAAGAATCTCAAATTTGCATGAGCTTGATGAATTCCGGTTCCTAGCCTATGAGAATGCAATGATCTATAAGGAGAAAATGAAAATGCTCCATGATTCTAGGATTTGGAACCGGATGTTCAAAGAAGGAGATGTCGTGTTGTTGTTCGACACTCGCTTGAAGCTATTCCCGGGCAAGCTCAAGTCCAAGTGGAAGGGACCTTTTAAGGTGGTAGGAGTTACTCCTTATGGTTCCGTTGATTTGCAATCAAGAGAAGGCAGAAGAACTTTCCCGATCAATGGGCATAGAGTGAAGCACTATTTGGGATACGACACCGAAGTTGGAGAGATGGCGTGCATCTTCCTTGATGAACCTTGAAAATGAAAACCAACACCGTCGTGCCGCGACGTTAAATTAGGCGATTCTTGGGAGGCAACCCATGTTTAAATTCATGCACGTTTTATAGATATATTGTGATGCTCCTCACTTGTTCTTGAGTGGATGGTGTTTGTAGGTGTGAAGATGATCAAAAGTGAAGAACGGAGTCCAATTGTGGCTTAAGGAATGGGATTGTGCGGAGCCGTGCTGATGTGTGGGCAAAATGCCACACATTACCTTCGATTTACTTGAGCTTTTGTTGTGCATTATTGATTAAATACGTGCACTTATCATGTTTTAGTTGCATATTACAGAATATTGAAGCTGTAGTGATGAATGGATGAAAACAAGTCAAAACAAGGCAATCTGTGAAGTTCTGTTTCTGGTCTGGAAATTTGTTCATCGCGATCGCGCAGAAGAGTGGAACAATGCATCGCGATCGTGCCAGAGTCACACGCGATCGCGCAGAAGGAAGAAGAAGCTGAAGCGCGATAGCGCCCAGTGTGTCGCGATCGCGAAGGGTCGCGTCTGAACTGTGCTGGACAGTTTTGTAACTTCACAGCAGCCTAAATGGGGAACATATATTCAGCCCTTGCACGACATAGGGCTCATCTTTTGGCCATTTTTCCAATCTTGGAGCAAGGATCCATCAACAAGAACACCAAGAGGGTGAAGATTTGGAGCAACCCATTGAGAAATTCTCAACCTTTAGTACTCCTTTCTTTATTTTCATGCTTTGTATTGAATATATTTGGTGTTGTTGATGTTATTGAAGAATTGATTTTGTGAATATATTTCATGGCTATTTGTATTATTGATTGATATGATTTTGGACATGAATATATGAATGAGTCATGACTATGAATTTATATTGTTGGGTTTTGATTATCTAGCTTCCATTGTCTTGATTGCTCGACTCTTGTGCTCGCGACACTTGAGTTGCCCGTCTACTTTGCTAATTAAAGACTCGGGAGAGATTAGTTAGCGTAGAATAGTGAAGCTAGCGAGGATTTGAGTTGATAGGCTATTTCATAGGCTAACTCATCTAAAAGAAGTTACGCTCGGAAGAGGTCTTCTTTCCTCGGGTAATGGGTAGTGCTTTACAAGCTCAACCATGGCTTTGACGAGCGCCGTTGAGGTAAATCCCTTCTAGGCCGGAAGGATTCTAGGGATTACATTAGAACGACTCGGCCATAATATATAAACCCCGTGTTATAATTGTATCCTAGGCTCAAAACTTGCTTTCCTTGGTTGCGAGAAGGCCATAGATCACCTTTACTTGCTTTCCTAGTGTAGTTTGTAGTTGTTAATATCGTTCCATCACCTCGTTATCCTAGTTTGGCTTAGTCAAATAGGTTTAGTTCCTCCACTACTTTGATCGCATCACTTTGTTCCTTGTGGATTCGACCCCGACTCCTTGTTGGGTAAATTGTATTGCGACGACCGTTCATATCTCTATTCGAGGTGTGTGTTGCGCGTTGTCAAAATTGGCGCCGTTGCCGGGGAACAATTGGCGTATTAGAGTAGTTTGAGGAGTTGAGCTAGTTGGCTTAGTTCCAAACTTTGTGAACCGTTCTTGTTAAAATTGTGAATAGTAGCAATGTTCTTTGGAAATTGTAAATATTTGTTTGTGTGTAGTGTTTACTTGCATTGGTTAGTTAGTCTAGATTAGTAATAATCATCTTGAAATGGCATCATGGAACCAAAATTAGTCCCATATTGAAGATCCATACATGAGTGATCCTTGTCCTTATTGTGGGGGACCTCACTATTGGCAAGATTGTCAAATTGTTTCTGGGGGCGAGTTGTGTGCACCTTCTCAACCCTTTGAGTGGGACATATGCCATGAGTGTGGGGGTCAAAATGGCCATTGGGACGGTTGTCCTAATATTCCTTATTCTTCTTCCAATGATTTTTATAATGATGCTAATGATTCTTACGAGTTTAATAGGGCAAATGCAAACATGAGCATGGAGCTTGAACCCGAGTGGCAAGGCATCCAAGAGAAGTTCCAAGAAGAGATGGACCTATCGACTTCGCAAGATGAATGCAAGGAAAATGAAAGATTGGAACACTTGATGGAGCAAATACTAAAAAACAATTGTGAGAATGCCGAAGCCTTCAATGAGATGAAAGAAACGATCCATCAAAATGGCTTAGCAATTCACAACTTGAAGACTCAATTGAGCCAATTGGTTGACACTTACAATGATCAACAAGCTAAGGGTATTGCCAAATCTCAACAAAGGTTTTACATGGAAGATGAGGTTGAGTCCCAAGAAGAATCCTCCATTGAAGATGTGCTTGAATATCAAGAAAGCATTATTGAAGAAGAGCACAATTGGGATGAAGAAGAAATTGTGAGCCGAGCTTGGCTCCGAGATCAAGCTCGAAAAATGGAAGTCCATGAAGCATGCCTTCATGACTTAAATGTAGATGGTTGGGATCTCGAACATGAAAAGGAAGAACTAGGACAAAGAGTGAACCAATTTGATCTTGAAGCTCGTGTCTTGAACATTCTAGTGCATGAAATGGTCGAAGCTTCCAAGGCTCGACATGAAGAAGTAGTGAATGTTATGCTAGAAATGAGCGAAATTGTGGAAGAGAGCACAAGTCAAATCATGGGAACTCATGAAAGTGATCACATCTTCAAGATATTTGGTGATGATGCCGTGAACAAGAAATGCGTGTTGGAGTCTAGAGCGGAAATGAAAAATTCTTGTGATGAAGACTCTAGCACATGTGAAGAAGAGGATGTCATGCTTGGTGCTCCATTGTTGCTAAAACAATTGAAACCTCATTTACTTCACTTTTCGACTCTATGTGTGGATGAGGCAATAGAAGTGGAAGAATAAGCACCTTCGGAAAATTTTGGCGTTGATGAGCAAAATGAGTACATTGTTGAATTTGCCACGCCAAGAAGGCAAAATGACATTCCCCACTTGAAAGCGAAGAAGTGCAAAATGAAGAATCCGGCTTCGCAATCTTGGAAATATGTGTCCCCGCCGAAAGAGCATAACAAAAAGCATGAAGCGATGTTGGGGAGAAAATTCACCTTCACCAAGTGGAGAGAAAAGCACCATGGGTACCGTCTAGCCAAGACGTTAAATAAAGCGCTTTTCGGGAGGCAACCCGAATCCCTTTAAATTTTAGTTGTTGTTTGATTGCATGTAGGATTAGATTAGTTTTTGTAGTTGTTTTTGATCATCTCACATGAATCCCACATGTAGTAGTTGTAGGATGCATGATTTAAGGCATAAACATTGAAAAAAATGGATTGCACAAGGTGTGGGGTGGACCATTCAATGAGAGAAGGCGGACCGCCCACTGAAACGGGGCATTCTGCGTCCCAGTAGGCGGAGCGCCTAAAGTTTGGGCGGACCGCCTCACTGAAATTCTGCTCACTGGAAGTTGGAAAAATATGTGTTCTACGCGATCGCGTCATCACGCACGCGATCGCGCTTCACTGTGAAACAGACCTGCGCGATCGCGACTTTGACTCACGCGATCGCGTAGGTTACTTCATCAGAGACGCGCGATCGCGACTTTGACCACGCGATCGCGAAGAATAACACATCAGGCAGATATCAGGCAGTTTCAAGAGAGAAACGGACCATAATTTCTATACCCCCATTCTCTCAAATTCCCTTCCCCCATTTTTGCATTCCAAGTGTGTCATTGCATCTTCTACTACACGCTCAAGTACTCCACTCCATTATCAAGGTATGTTTCCCAATTTCCATCTTCCATTTTGTTGAATATATCTCCATTGTCAAGGTATGGTTCCATTAATGGTTGTAGCAATAAGCAAACAAGGAGCTTTTATTAGAGATAGGGGAAGTCTGATGTACCCTCATTGACTAATTGTTTGTAAAGAAAAATGGGTTAGGTTACTAGTTGTAATGCTCAATTGAACTAAAGAACCCTAGTGTCAGATCTGTCAAATTGAAGCCAAGTTGATGTTTTTCTTGTTTAAATTGTGGCTGTGCACTGTAAATGATGTTCAAAACATAAAAATTCTGGGTGTTGTAGTCCGAGGTATGCCTCCTCCTGCTGGAGAAGACAACCCCGCGATCGCGTGACTATCTTCGCGATCGCGATGACTTGTTCAGGCCTCCCTTCGCGATCGCGTGAGTAACATCGCGATCGCGCTGGGATCCCTTTACAACTTAACGCGATCGCGCCTGTAGCTGCGCGATCGCGAAGAAGACTTTCCTCTGGCAGAAACAGTGTGCTCGCACAAGCCAATGCTGAAATTTTTTGGCTTCAACCTTTGGCTCCTAAGCTTCATTAATGCATATATTAAGTATCAAATCATGTTTTAACCATGTTGATCTTTGTAGGTACTTTTTTCCATTATAATGGCCGAAGGAAACAACCAACGGAACTCACCAGGAGGAGAAGAAGCAGCATATGACAGAACGAGGTTCTTATCCAGATCGTGCTATGAGAAATTCAACAGGGACCTTGACATAAGCTTCATCAAGGAAAGAGGGATACATATGGAAAAAGTGGAAGAGAAACTCCCCGAATTCTTTCAAAAGCTAGAAAATAACGGGTGGATCTGTTTTGCCGAGACTCCTGAGAAGGCAAACGGTACCATAGCGCGGGAGTTCTATGCAAACGCCACTCGGACAGATTTTAGTGGGGAGTTGGTGACAACTGTCAGGGGCAAGTTGGTGAGATTTGATGCAGCTACTATCAATGCGGTATACGGGCTCGAGAATGTTGATAATGCTCTATACAAAGCTCGTGCTTCAGAAGGGGGTATGAAGTGGATGGTAGATATGCTTCAAGGGGGTGACCACTCAGGGTGGTCCACATTTGGTCACAAAATTGTATCTACCGACTTTACAGCTGAGGCCCGCATTTGGCTATCCATTGTGTGCACCAGGTTGATGCCGTCGAGCAATGAGAGTGATCTCACTCCTGAAAAAGCTCGCCTGGTCGCGGCACTGGTTGACGGGCTTAAAGTCAATGTTGGTGAGATCATTGTTCGTGAGATTGAGGAAGTGGTGCTAGAACGAACAAAGAGTTTATTCTTCCCAAGCTTGATTCACCGACTATGCATGGATGCCGGGGTGGAGATACGCACTACTGACAAAAGTGTGGGTCCTGAAAAACCTATCTATCCACTGCTGAAGAAAGGACGGGGAGGAGTGATACAAAGCAAGAAGAGAAAAGTTGAGATGCCTTCCCAGGTTGATATCGAGGACCCAGCTTTTGGGCAATTCTCCACACCTGATACTACTACTGCACCAGGGAGTTCTTACACTCCAGTTCCACCACTCGCATCTGGAGCGTCTAACATGAGGTACATTTCTTCTCAAATCTCTACTGTAGACGCTCAGATTAGACAGCTAGTAGCAGGGCTTCCTTCAGGCCCACATGGAGAGGGTTCTTCCTCCAGGCCTCTGAGCACACCATCATTGGAGGCAGTAGCAGCTGAGCAAGAGCGGATTAAGGTCAGATTGGATAAAATGGAGAGGAAGCAGAAGAATTTTGGCAAAAGAACAAGCAAATTCCTCAACAAGATGATGAGCAAGCTGAATTCGCTCTGTCGCCCCAGTAGCTCAGATGAGGAGTCCGAGGATGAGCTTCGCTACCCCAACACTGACAGTGAGGAGTGATCTGCTCGACAGGGAGTTCCTTACACCCTTTGTATTACATTGCTAGTTGCACTGAGGACAGTGCATAATTTAAGTTTGGGGGTGTATCTGTGTTCTGGGTGTAGTATTGATGTTGCTCATGTACTTGATACTTATGATATGTCTCCCTCATCTTGTCCCCGTTTTTGAGAAAATTGTGAAGATTTTTGTGGATGATCATTTTCTTTAATATTAATATAAGTATTTTGTTAATAGCTTGTGCATATTTAGTATTAGTAATATTATAGTAATGTGTTAATAGCTTGTTTATATTTAGTAGTTAGTTAGAAACATATATAAAAAAAAAAAAAAAAAAAAGTACTCCCATGAACTACGCTTGGGATGCTGCTTCTTTTTATCTGATTCACCTTTGTGTGATACGTAGGCATCCCACTTGGGTGCGAAAGCCTCATTTGGGTCCGAACAACCATTTTCATTGTAAATACCATATTGTGTAAAATTTTTGAAATAACCTCCTTGGTTTTTCTTTGCCATGGTTCTTTTCCAAGGAAGTAATTGTGTTGAACCGGGCATCTCTAGTACTAGTTTAGTATTTAGTTGTAAATAATGATGACTAGTTGTGGATTCTTGCTCCTTAGCAACTTTTGGCATGTTTGGTTCTACCATTATTTAACCCTTATCATGTGAGCTTGTTTTGAAAAATGAATAGAAAAACTTAGTTGGTAAATTGTGCTATGATCTTTAAGTTCAACTTTTGACTCTTATGTCACTAATTAGCTCTCATTAGGCTATGAGTGAACTTTAAATGCTTAATTGCCTTTGATTGGGACTTGAATATACTCGTCTTCCTTGCTTTACTTGTGCCATGTGTGGTGAGGTTTTGGTGTGTTCATGTGTGTGCTTTTGATCTAGAACTTGCCCTAAGTGTGCTTCGAGGCGAAATCCTAGGTGATGCTTGACTTGAAAAATGATTTTAGGCTTTCTTTGGCCTGCTCAGTAATCCAAAAAGCCTACCCTTGCATTATATCCTTAGTCAACCCCTTTGAGCTTAATATCCTTTCTTTTGGCAACCACATTATTAACCCGGACCAATTCTAAGTGCTTAAAGCACTAACCCTCTTTTTGGCCCTACCTCCTTGAGTGCATTGAAAGACGTGCAACTTAGGCAAAAGCCTAAGTTTGGGGGTGGCACGAGTTATGGTGAAAGTGTGGAAGTTAATGAAAATCAATGAAAAGAAAGAGCAACAAAAGTGAGTTGAATAAAAAAAAAATGAAAAGAAACAAAAAGAAGCAAGTGAAAGAAAAGAAAAAAAAAATAAAAGAGAATTGATGAATAAAGAGGAGAAGGATTAGTGTATAATCCTCAACTTAGCAAGGTGTAAGTGCAAGAAAAATAAAGCGTGCCTTAATTTTTGTACGGTGTAGTGCTCAAGGAGGTGTGTAGTCACTATTTGCCCATATTTTACCCCACCTTTGACCAAAAGCCTACATTACAACCCTAACAAGTCCTAATTGATTTCGGGTCAAGCATTCCTACATTAGTGGAGAGGTACACGAAGGGCAAGCTTATGGGTCTTTAGTGTGCATGATGAACTTCTTTTGAGAGAGTGAGCGAATTCTTCCCATCATTAATCCCATTTGTGTTATCATTGCATTTTTGTGGTTGGGATATTCTCTTGAGTGGTGAGGGCACTTGTGAAGTTGAGTTGAGGACTTGTGTTTCACTTTTCAATTGAGGTGAGCAAGTAAAGAGGTGAACTCGTGTGACGAATAGGCAAACTTTGAAAGTCTTGTGTCATGGCATGTTTGCTTTCTTTGATGTTTTGTATATAAAAGTGATGCTCACATGGTTTGGCTTAATTGTTGGCACCAACCAATGTCATTAGTTGTTGAACTTGAATCGAGTTTTGGCTTGTTGTGGCTTTTATGAAAAATGCATGAATAGATAAATTGCAACTTGATTTTTATTGAAGTGTGCTTTGCTTGAGGACAAGCAATAGTTTAAGTTTGGGGGTGTGATGTGTGGGCAAAATGCCACACATTACCTTCGATTTACTTGAGCTTTTGTTGTGCATTATTGATTAAATACGTGCACTTATCATGTTTTAGTTGCATATTACAGAATATTGAAGCTGTAGTGATGAATGGATGAAAACAAGTCAAAACAAGGCAATCTGTGAAGTTCTGTTTCTGGTCTGGAAATTTGTTCATCGCGATCGCGCCAGTGTATCACGCGATCGCGCAGAAGAGTGGAACAATGCATCGCGATCGCGCCAGAGTCACACGCGATCGCGAAGGGTCGCGTCTGAACTGTGCTGGACAGTTTTGTAACTTCACAGCAGCCTAAATGGGGAACATATATTCAGCCCTTGCACGACATAGGGCTCATCTTTTGGCCATTTTTCCAATCTTGGAGCAAGGATCCATCAACAAGAACACCAAGAGGGTGAAGATTTGGAGCAACCCATTGAGAAATTCTCAACCTTTAGTACTCCTTTCTTTATTTTCATGCTTTGTATTGAATATATTTGGTGTTGTTGATGTTATTGAAGAATTGATTTTGTGAATATATTTCATGGCTATTTGTATTATTGATTGATATGATTTTGGACATGAATATATGAATGAGTCATGACTAGGAATTTATATTGTTGGGTTTTGATTATCTAGCTTCCATTGTCTTGATTGCTCGACTCTTGTGCTCGCGACACTTGAGTTGCCCGTCTACTTTGCTAATTAAAGACTCGGGAGAGATTAGTTAGCGTAGAATAGTGAAGCTAGCGAGGATTTGAGTTGATAGGCTATTTCATAGGCTAACTCATCTAAAAGAAGTTACGCTCGGAAGAGGTCTTCTTTCCTCGGGTAATGGGTAGTGCTTTACAAGCTCAACCATGGCTTTGACGAGCGCCGTTGAGGTAAATCCCTTCTAGGCCGGAAGGATTCTAGGGATTACATTAGAACGACTCGGCCATAATATATAAACCCCGTGTTATAATTGTATCCTAGGCTCAAAACTTGCTTTCCTTGGTTGCGAGAAGGCCATAGATCACCTTTACTTGCTTTCCTAGTGTAGTTTGTAGTTGTTAATATCGTTCCATCACCTCGTTATCCTAGTTTGGCTTAGTCAAATAGGTTTAGTTCCTCCACTACTTTGATCGCATCACTTTGTTCCTTGTGGATTCGACCCCGACTCCTTGTTGGGTAAATTGTATTGCGACGACCGTTCATATCTCTATTCGAGGTGTGTGTTGCGCGTTGTCACGTGCTCAAAAGTGCGGGCCGAGAATGATAAAAAAAAAGTGAGAAGGCACAACATTGTGATTCCTAGCACAATTGTTATGAGGCCACTGCACAAAAATAGAAAATTGTGCGGGTCAGCACAATGTTGTGCGACCGCACAATCCAATTGGAGCCACCGCACAATGTCTGACTCAGCATCGCACAACAGCCTTGTCACTTGTGCGGCATCACACAATATTGTGCGGTCGCACAATGTGACGGGCAAGGGAAAATTGGTCAAAACCAGGTAAGTATAATTTCAAACAACCCTCTTTCTTTCTTTCTCATTTCACCCGATACACACAAAAGAAAAAGAGGGAACTTCGCACACACCACAAACACAACACACACATTCAATCCTACCCACTTCAAGGATCGATCCAACATCATCAAATCTGGTATGTTTTCTCATCTCTATCTTGTTTTAATTCAAGTGATTAGTTCCTATAATTGAAGAAAACAAATGGGTCGGGTCAAATAACCCATAGGACCCGATGGGTTCAATCCAGACTTGGGTTACAATCGATCATGGTGAAGTCTGAGTAACCTATGAATCATGTGAACCCTAACCCATAATCCCAATTCTTGGTTAAAAAAAAATTGAACAAATTGAAAATGGGATTAGGGTTACCTCTTGAATAGGAATTAGTGTGAACTATTGCTTTGAGTGTGTGAGAGAGTGTCCCAATTGAGAAAATCAAACAAATGGTTGAATCTCGGATTAATAAGAGCGCGAACACAAGTTGTTCAATTTTTGAACATTGTGCGGACCGCACAATGTGGTCACACAAAGGCCCTCAACACACTGCTTGTTTTGCACAAATTGTGCGGTCCTCACAATTGCCTTCTCCAAGTGCAAGTTTGGCCATTTTTTGGTAGATATTTCCCATGTAAATATTATTATTCCTCGTTGTTTTTAACCGTGTTTAGGGTAGTTTAAATAGTATAATTAGGGTAGTATAGAATATATATATTAAATGTTCGTTTTAGACTAACTTTTTCTATTTTTCTTTTAGGTATCATGACAAATTCTAAAGGGAAGCAAAAGATGACGAGCAGGACAAAGCAAGTAACTAGGGCCCGGAAAAGTACCTCACGGGCCAAGCCGAAGCAAACAAAGGACCAAGAGACCTCCACCACCTCCCGGAAGAGGTCGGCCTCAAAGAGGGTGGAAGAAGAGAGTGAGTCGAGCCTGAGCCCGAGCTCAGGATCTGATTCGGACTACCAGTTCCAAGAGGTCCCCGGCCGTGGTCCCAAACCAGCCAAAATTGAGAGATTTGTGGTGCCGGATGCTCGGGCCATTTACAAAGAGTTCACAAAGAAGCGCCCTATCCTCCTAGAGAAACGCTTTCACATCTCGGGCACGGAGGAGGAGTATGCTCGGATCTATGCCAACCTGGATAGACGGGGGTGGTTGGAGTTCTGTGCGCCACCGGGCAAGTACATCCCCAGTCTTGTGCGTGCATTCTATGCAAATGGCAAGTATAAAAAATTCACCGAGAGCAAGGTAGTTGTGCGGGGGACTCAGGTGTATTATGATTGGGATGACTTGAACGGGATTTTAGGGGTCAACAGAACGTGCATAACCGTGTCTTATTCAGAGAAGTTGAGGTTGGGAGAAGAGGTTAGGCCATGGTTGGTCTCCATTATAGCAGCCCCGGGCACCACACCTGCGTGGGCAGCCCCCGGGTTCAGTATATACAAGAAGGACCTCAATTTCGAGGCCAAGGCTTGGCTAGGGCTTGTTAGTAGCAGGTTGATCCCTTCGAAGAACGATACAAAGATCTCGTTGAGGAAAGCGGTGTTAGTTGCCGCCCTGATGGCAGATTATCCTCTAAATCTCAGTGCCATCATCCTCACAGAGATAGAGAACAGGATGGAGCAGAACGAGACAACTCTCCCTTTTCCCTGTTTATTGACTAGCCTTATCTCCAATGTCAATGTTCCAAGGATTCCTCATTTGGACGTGGAGATCGAGGCCACTGGTAGGACTAAGGTGGATAAGATCCAGGATGAAGGGAACCCCAGGGATAAGAAAAAAAGGAAGACTACCGAGTCGACCACTCTGGATACTCTACTATCTGATGCTGCCCCCACAGTTGGGGAGTCCACCGAGACAGCCACCCAGGCACCATCCGCATCTACACAGGCACCATCCACATCTACAGCCGCACCAGCTGCACCTCCTGGGAGCCCTACCTCTCGGGTGCCCTCATCTATCTTAGGCCATGCCTCCTTGCTTCAGGTTCTGGGTGTTGTCGCCGCCACGTCCACGGTGGTGAACACCTTGAATGAGAAGCTGAACACTATTCTCCAGGACCCCGTTGTTGACAGCGAGAGTGTTCAAGGAGGTCATGACGCCTATCCAGGAGATCATGCTGCCCATTCAGGAGAGCTTGAGGGAGCTGGCGGAGGGCCAGAAGGAGCAGACTAGAGAGATTAAGAAGATGGGGAAGAGGATGCAGAGGATGGAGCAGCGAGTTGATGAGGATATCCCGAGCCTGAGGGGAGAGCTGTTTAGCCTCTCCAGATACTTTTACAGTTATTGTCGGGGTGACTTCTCATTCTTGGAGGAGACAAGGAGGACATCTGCGGCTGCGGATGTCGATGATGAGGATGACGAGGAGGAGGAGGATCCCGAGCGCGAGGAGCTTATCAGGCGTCGGGAGCTTGAAATCTTGGATAGGCAGGCCACTTCTATGGCTAGGGTTGAGCAGACAGAGACAGAGACACATGAGTCATTGCCTGTCGCTGCCACTTCCACTCCACTCCAGACAGAGCCTGCCAATACTCAGCCGACCCTTGAGGGTACCACTACTGCTGAGGCATCTATCTCTCCACTGACCCTTGAGGGTCCCTTGTCCACCGCTGCTGCTACATCCAGTTCTCCACCAGCCACTGAGGGCTAGCTATGACAGGGACCATTCTTTTACTCATTCCCTTAGATGCTTTCATAACTTTTAGTTGCATTGGGGACAATGCATACTTTTAGTTTGGGGGGTGGGTACTTAAAGAATGTTATGTCACCATATCTTGTATATAGGATGCTTTTAGTACCTTTATTTGTCATGAACTAAGTATTGTATATATTTGTTTTATCTATGACATGGTGTTATGTTTGATGTATGTACAAATGTGTTTATGTTAAGTTGTTAGTACATATATGTTTAGCATCCAAAAAAAAAAAAAAAAAAAATTAAAAAAAAAACACATGGTACTCCCATGAACTACGCTTGGGATGCTACCTTTTCTTTATCTGATTCACTCCCGGGTGATACGTAGGCATCCCAAGTGGGTGCGAAAGCCTCATTTGGGTCTGAACAACTATTTTCATTGTAAATACCATGTTGCATAAAATTTTTGAAATAACCTCCTTGGTTTTTCTTTGCCATGGTTCTTTTCCAAGGAAGTAATTGTGTTGAACCGGGCATCTTTAGTACTAGTTTAATATTTAGTTGTAAATAATGATTGATTAGTTGTGGATTTTTGCTCCTTAGCAACTTTTAGCATGTTTGGTTCCACCATTATTTAATCCTTATCATGTGAGCTTGTTTTAAAAAATGAATAGAAAAATTTAGTTGGTAAATTGTGCTATGATCTTTAAGTTCAACTTTTGGCTCTTATGTCACTAATTAGCTCTCATTAGGCTATGAGTAAACTTTGGATGCTTAATTGCCTTTGATTGGGACTTGAATATACTCGTCTTCCTTGCTTTACATGTGCCATGTGTGGTGAGGTTTTGGTGTGTTCATGTGTGTGCTTCTTGATCTAGAACTTGCCCTAAGTGTGCTTCGAGGCGAAATCCTAGGTGATGCTTGACATGAAAAATGATTTTAGGCTTTCTTTGGCCCGCTCAGTAATCTAAAAAGCCTACCCTTGCATTATATCCTTAGTCAACCCCTTTGAGCTTAATATCCTTTCATTTGGCAACCACATTATTAACCCGGATCAATTCTAAGTGCTTAAAGCACTAACCCTCTCTTTTGGCCCTACCTCCTCGAGTGCATTGGAAGAAGTGCAACTTAGGCAAAAGCCTAAGTTTGGGGGTGGCACGAGTTATGGTGAAAGTGTGGAAGTTAATGAAAATCAAAATAAAATAAAGGAAAAGAAAGAGCAACAAAAGTGAGTTGAATAAAAAAAAGTGAAAAAGTGAAAAGAAACAAAAAGAAGCAAGTGAAAGAAAAGAAAGAAAAAGAAGAAAAAGAGAATTGATGAATAAAGAGGAGAAAGATAAGTGTATAATCCTCGATTTAGCAAGGTGTAAGTGCAAGAAAAATGAAGTGTGCCTTAATTTTTGTACGGTGTAGTGCTCAAGGAGGTGTGTAGTCACTATTTGCCCATATTTTATCCCACCTTTGACCAAAAGCCTACATTACAATAACAAGTCCTAATTGATTTCTGGTCAAGCATTCCTACATTAGTGGAGAGGTACACGAAGGGCAAGCCTATGGATCTTTAGTGTGCATGATGAACTTCTTTTGAGAGAGTGAGCGAATTCTTCCTATCATTAATCCCACTTGTGTTATCATTGCATTTTTGTGGTTGGGATATTCTCTTGAGTGGTGAGGGCACTTGTGAAGTTGAGTTGAGGACTTGTGTTTCACTCTTCAATTGAGGTGAGCAAGTAAAGAGGTGAAATCTTGTGATGAAGAGGCAAACTTTGAAAATCTTGCGTCATGGCATGCTTGCTTTCTTTGATGTTTTGTATATGAAAGTTATGCTCACATGGCTTGCCTTAATTGTTGGCACCAACCAATGTCATTAGTTGTTGAACTTGAATCGAGTCTTGGCTTGTTGTGGCTTTAATAAAAAAAATGCATTAATTGATGAATTGCAACTTGGGGTCCATTGAAGTGTGTTTTGCTTGAGGACAAGCAAAAGTTCTAGTTTGGGGGTGTTGATAAGTCGGCATTTTACCGACTTTGAGCCTTCCTTTATAGGAACTTTATGTTTTCTTAAGCTAATTTCACGACCAATTCTTATGTAATATTGCGTGATTCCATGTACTACTTAGTTTAAACGCTCGAGGCCAGAAACTGAGCGGAAAGAGCACAAAAGAAGGCCGAGTCGAGTCGAAGTTGGAGTCGTGCGAAATGGAGCAAGTGGCAAGCCAAAGTGCTGGGCCGCACAATATTGTGCGGACCGCACAAATTTGTGCAACACAGCACAATGGTCCGCACAAAAATGCAAAATGAAGCAGTAACTACTTCAAGTTTTCAAGAATTTGTGCGGCTCAGCACAATATTGTGCGGCACAATTACCCTAGCTGAGGGAATTGAAGTCGGCACAATGCTGAGAAAGACCCAATTGTGCGGTCAGCACAATATTGTGCGATCGCACAATTGGGACGGAAGAAGATTTTTTGTGTAATTTTTCTTAGGAGTATAAATAGGAGAGTGAGGGTTTTATTACATCAACTCTTACATTACATTTTACTCTATATTCTGGGCGACTTTGGGAGCTAAGAAGAGGTTTTAACACCGATTTGTAAGCTTCTAATCTTGTAACTTTGAATCTTGATTCCATGTATCAATTCAAACTTATGTCCAACATGATTTCATCTTTTCATTACATCTTTATTGCTATGATTCAAACCCTAGTTATGAGTAGCTGAACTCATAACTAGGGGTGTAAATATGCTATAGTGATAGAAAATCAATGGGTGTTGTTTCATTTCACTCAACATAACACAAGCAACAATTATCCAACTCCTCATTACAATAACATCAAAATCCAAAAATCTATGATATTTGGGATTTCTTATCTACATTGCTAGTTAAAGACTCGGAAGAGATTAACTAGTGTAAAATAGTGGAGTTGGCAAAGATTTGAGTTGATAGGCTATCTTTATAGACTAACTCATCTAAAAGGGGTTACGTTCGGAAGAGGTCTCCTTTCCTTGGGTCATTGAGTAGTGCTTTAAGCATTCAACTAACGCTTTGACGAGCGGGTTGTGAAAGATCTCTTCTAGGCCGGAAGGATTCTAGAGATCACGATCGGAATGCTCGACCATACTTATACTTGTGTTGAGAAAGTAAAGTGGGAACACCCGTTGATAGGAAGTCACTAATAGTCGTTTACACCCCTAGTCTAGTAATATTGAACAACTTACTCGTTTAATTGTTTACACTTTAGAATTAATCATAGTTTTCATAGAACAAATCATACTTCTAGGACTCAATACTAAACCCCATTTGAATATCTATTTGCAACTCTCTCACTTGACATGCTAGTTCCCTTGGGAAATCGACCCCGGCTCACATCAGGTATTATACTTTGACGACCGCCCTTCACCATTAATGGTGTAAGATTGAGCGTGGATCAGTACCTATACTTTCCTGAAATTATATTAATTTGGCTCTGATTGACTGATGCATTCACTAGTTAATTCGGACACCTTGTTAAATTTTATCTCACTTTGTATAATCGACATTGAAATTAAGTCGCTCGTTAGTAGCGTAGTGAAGTTAGTAATTTTCCTGTGAGAATTAGTTTAATTTCAGATGCACAGTGCTTGTAGAATTAATACCTACGCAACTTGCATCACCCACTTGATCCGCTCCTCTATCTAAAAATGTGTTCCTGTTAAGGCCTCTTTTGAATTTTGAAAGAGAAATCATGTTACTTATTCCCTGAAATTCTGAGGGTGGCTTAAGCCATTATTTTAGTTGTTACACTTTCCTTTCATAAGAAATTGACAGATTTCCATGCATAGTTTCATAGTTGTTGGGATAATATCTTCTTACCTTTAGACTAGGACTGAATCTCCACTGGCTTTTGTTGCTGTGTATCTGCCTAAGTATGTGGGTGTGTGCTTGATGTTCAGAAAAGGAAGTATGCTTTAAGATTCAAATTTTGGATTAGGTAGAATTATTTTAAGGAAACCAGTAAGTGCATGTATTTAAGTATGATACTGTAGTTATTCTATGAAAGGAAAATATGTCTTTTGATTTCAATATTAGCTTAATTTCAGGAATTTCATATTTTGTGATATCTCCCTAATTGATAGCATAATCCTTTCTTTCCTTCCCTTTAAAACTATTGATCTCTTTTTCCTTTCAGAACAATGATTTTGAAAACTTAAACACCCTACACTTCAACTATATAAACCAGTACCTCATCCCCTTTATTTCCCAAGCTGACAATACTGAAAAATACACCTAGACATCCCAGAATACACACCTTTACAGGTTGAACACAGACACAGTACACTCCCTACCCTCTTCTTCTCATTCTCACACCATCTACACTTAGACAGACACACGGATACATCTACACACACATCCAGGCACTGAAAGTATTTCTGAATACACAACTTACAAGCTGAATATACAGCAGAACACTACACTACTCTTTTCTTCTGCTCTTCTATGCTTTACGCACACTGAAAGGCATACATACACACTGCATACTCTTCTTTTCAGAGGAAGAATTGTTTTGGCCTTTGTCTGTGGATGATTAACATTACTGGCTGAAAGTTCAAGTGAAAGTTGAAGGTCTTTCTGCACCTTGCTCGCATCTGTACCCTCTTTCTTTGTCTGTTCCTGTTTATTTGTCTACTTCTAAGGTAAAAATTCCTAAATGGTTGAATGACACTCAAAAAGTAGATGCACTTTGGCTTATAATTGTCTGCTTCTCCCTTTGCTTAAAATATCTATGGTTGTCTGTTGCCTGGGCCTTTCTTGGCCATTTCTCTAACCCTTTTATGCGGGAAACAGGATGGTCGAAAGGCCATACCATCATGGGTATTGTTACAGGTTTGTGTGAGTATCTGGACATTTGTTACCAGTGTTAGAAAGGCTTTTGACAGTGTAATCTTAACTCTGGGAAAGGCTGGACAAAGAAGTGTGTTATGGTGCCTTCAGGGCATCACTCTTTCTCCTTTTCTATTTGTATAGCGTATCCCGTAGATCCTTATTTGTATTTGCTAGGTGTTCCTTGGTATGCATTTGCAAACACAGGTACAATGGTGAAAGCTGCTAAGTGCAGTGAAGATGGCTATAACAGGGGCCATCTCTAACCCTTCTCTCTATTTTTATGTGTTGAGGGCTAAAATCGCAGTACAGGTTGTAAACTAGTCTATTTGTGCAAATATTAAAGCTTGAGAATTAAGGCAGTATCCTAACATGCTTAAAACTGAAAGTCTGATGTCAATCTAGATTATTTGTGCAATTTGAAAGTGCTAGAATTAGACTATATCAGCTAATAGGCTAAAATTGCAAAACTGTCTGAAATAGGATCATTTCTGCAATTTCTATATTCTGAAATATCACAGTATGTTTTGTTCTCTTAGGAGTGGCTAAAATTGAAACTGTATTTTAACTTCAATATGTTATTGCAAATCGCATATTCTGAAACGTAAAAGTATATTTTTTAGTGGCTAAAACTGAAAACTGGTTTATCTATGCGAATGTTACATGTGTTGAATACGTAATTGTTTATACTCTTTAAAAGCGGCTAATTTCACAATCCATGCTAGGAATTGGTTTATTTATGCAATTTGGACTTTAACCGTAGCATGTGAATCTTTACAATTTACTAACTTGGAGGCCCACCCTTCTTTTAGGTTTATAACATTGTCATTATTTGTTTCAAAATTGACTTGTGTGATTTGCATGACCGTACTCTTTATGTGACGCCTAGCTCGAGTCTAGTTTGGGGCACTTAACACACTTAGGAGAGTCTATATATTTTATATTTATATTAGTAGTCTCAATGGCCTCCGAGACTTTAAGTTGGGACGCTAGAAAACCTTTTAGGACGTTATAAAACATTAGGAAACGCTTTAGTTAAATACTTAAAGAGGGTATGGGGGCTAAGGGAATTAAGCCCCTCGGAAATGATGGAAATTACCCGAGCTATATATATTGATAGTGGATTTTGAAACTATCGTCCCTTACGAAAGCCGGGTTCAGATCCGAATAGGATAATAAAACCTAGGGTTATTTATACAAATAATTAATTGGTTATTTATTATTTTGTGGCTATTTGTGCAGTATGATTATTATTTCAAATTGTTTATGCGAATGCTTTAAACTGCCTATTTCCTTACTTTATATCCCATATCTCTTTTGTTTTAGATTTTATCCTTTTAAAAGGAATCTGTTAAACCCAATATAGAATCGACCGGGAACCACGTTTAGTGGAACTTAGGAGGTGCCTAACCCCTTCCTCCTAGGTTATTTCGAACACTTACCCGAATCTCTGATTAGTAGACCGACCCAGAGTTAATTCTTTAAATGGAATTAGAAATTAATAGGTGACCTAATACGCCTAGGAAATTTATTAGGTGGCGGCTCCAAAACTCAAACTCAAACTCAAACGAGTTACCCAATCAAATCCGAAACCCGACTCGCCTCGAGTGGAGTCCAAAATCGGGTATGACAGAATGCCGACTCCGCTGGGGATCTAACCATCACGCTTTTTATATTGGGTTTATTATTGCTTTTATTATTTTGTATTCAATACTAACTTTTTCTCTTTGCAGGCGGGTAGCCTTTTATATTTTTCAATTTTTGATGATATGATATTTAGTATATTATTGAATTATTTGTTGCATTTCGTTCATTTTCTCTACTCCTGAAAAATTGACACTTACACACACACAAACAATTACGTGGATCTCACGGTCGTTTCACTTTCAAAAAATCCTTTAGGAGGAATGGTTAGAATCTAGTTGATCTGTGGTACAACCAACAATTCTAAACGTTCCCACCCCTTGGTTGTCCGCCTGGGGGACCCATGTCCTTGTCTAGATTAGCCAACTCTTAATGAAGTCTCTTTTTAGGGATCATTCATCATGTCATATCTCTTTTGTTTATTTAGATTTTATCCTTTTAAAAGCAATCTGTTAAACCCGATATAGAAATCGACCGGGAACCATGTTTAGTGGAACTTAGGAGGTGCCTAACCCCTTCCTCCTAGGTTATTTTGAACACTTACCCGAATCTCTGATTAGTAGACCGACCCGGAGTTAATTCTTTAAATGGAATTAAAAATTAATAGGTGACCTAATACGCCTAGGAAATTTATTAGGTGGCGGCTCCAAAACTCAAACTCAAACGAGTTATCCAGTCAAATCCGAAACCCGACTCGCCTCGAGTTGAGTCCAAAATCGGGTATGACACTCTTCGAACATAACGAAGAGTTCTTTTGTTTTGACTGAGGTTGTTTTGTTTGACTGGTCAAAGCATTTGGTTTTGGACCGGGTCAAGTTATCGAGACATTTGAGTATTGGGCTGCAGAGTTATTGAGCCAACATGTCTGCACATTCATAAAACATTCTCAGCCCAAGTCTTATGTTGCACATCAATTGTTCATATTATACTTTCATTTTTGTAAATAAAATAGGATAGAATAAATATATTGTACATTGTTGTAGGGAATCTTAGATGGATAATGTTAGATCATTCTAGAAATAGTGACTAAGCAAGTTTGTTATAGTTTGTTAGGGGATAGTTAGGTAAATTTAGCTCAAATGATTGGTTGTATAAATAGGAGACATTGTAAATGGAATAAACAACAAAAAAATTTGTTGAATTCCTTTCTAGAGAATAACAAGTTATCTATCTCAACTAAGCCACATTAATTAACTATGTGAATCCCCGTTATCCATTTATGATGCATAATAACTTTAAAACCAAAAAAAGCTCATAACTTTACATCAAACAGAGCTGATGGATAATTCTTTTATTGATAATGCAAGCTCACCCGCTTTAATTAAACTCACATTAACAAACTCTAAAGTCTTTTATCAAACGTATGGGAGGGATGGCTTTGAAGAGAAAATAACTTTAATAAGAACAAGTTTCAACTCACCTAGATTACTTCTATTAAACCTAACGTAAGTTTCCATCCAAGAAATTTCACGTCAACGAATTAAAGTCTACATCGACGATATCAATAACTTACTTCCAGTTCAATGAAATCATCAACCTCCAATTTAAACTCATCTTTAGTCTAAAAATCTCCAAATCTTAACTCTAGTTCTTGGGATTTTTTATTTTGGCATCGATATCTCAATGCAATACATTATTGGGTGCAATTAAAGTGCTTGAAATCAATAACCAACTAATGAAGATAATAACATCATTAACAGGTTGTAGCTGATTAATTGATTATATGCATGGATTTCAATAATTATCTCTAAGATTTTGCAAATTAAAAATATATTCTTGTCATTATCATAATTAAGATGGAATAAAAAAATAAAATAATGCTAATAAAAAAAGACCAAAAATACAAAAGAGATTAAATAAAGTAAACAGTGTAAGAATTATTAGCAGCCATCGTGTACTCTCATTGTCATTTCATGATGGCCGGCAGATTAAATAGGTGAAAGATTCCACAATAAATAATTGACTCAACTACTTAATATTCTCAGCTTTCATACGAGGAATAAATAATCCAAGCATATATAAACAAGAGCAAGTAATCAACTACTTTCAGTGCATATAGTCATGACTAGTTCAAGATCTTCATAGTACAATTATTCAGTCTTAATGTCATAATACTTTTTAATATCTCTAAAAATTGGTGGCTTATATAGCGTGGAGAGGTCATCCGTGACCTCATCAACCAATCACCATAAGCTACAAATATTGAATTTATCTAATTTCATAATTAGGCAACTGAAAAGGGGAATAGTTTAATATAATTATATTGTACATATGTAATCTAATCGTATAAACCTAGTTATTTTCACACTAGGAGCAAATGTAAGTATAGAAATTGACATAGAAAATATTCTATGTAATACATGTAATTTTTGGACTAAGGAAAGATGGTTAAGGTTAGGAATGGCTGGATGCCTAACTCAGTTGTTGGCTGGACCTGTTAAACTGTCCGAACTTGTAGTGTATGTCCTCAAATTTGGAAAATCCTTCATAAAAGTTTATCACATATTAGTATCTAAATGTCCTGAAGAATATATTTGCTGGACAATTAAAACAAAATCGGACAATAGTAAGGACTAATAGGTATGGATAGCAGCCTTAGTCTATTAGAGATCTTCATTATTGATACACATTGGGAAAACAGTAAGGACTAATGATTCAAGTAAATGGAGTGTCTGGTGACTACAAGTACAAGATAGCTCTCTTGTATCTTGTCTAATGAACTGCAAGACGTCTTCCTTGATGTTTACAAGCTTTGCGATATTGCAAAGGATCGATACCAGTTTTTTTGCATGGGAGTAAAAATTTCTAGATATTTTTCTGAGTTTCACCTTTGCAGATGAGTTCGGCATAGGTGATGTCACACAGAAAATGCAACATATTTGGAAGAGGTTGTATGATATTTTGTTGGATGACGATGTTACATTAGTATTTTATGATTTAATCGAGCTTTAATTCTTATTCCTAATAGTATTTAACTACGTATTGTATTGCTTTTAATTGAAAAGTTCTCAATTCAATATCCTTTTTGTTCTTGAGATAACTTGGAAAGGGTTTCGAGATAGAGTTAGTTGAATGACGATAGTTCGACTTAAACTAAGGAATTAAGTTGATTTAAAGAGTGACTTAGGAATAATTTATTGTGAGTAGTCCATACAATCATCTTTGACAAACTTGAAAGAGTAATTTGAGGTAATTGTTGCTTGTAATTGAAAAATACTAGAAGTTCATATCAATAGGAATACAAATTGCAAGAGAGATAACCAATACATCATCCCGACAATTAGGAAAGTTATTGCCCTAGGTCTTTCCTAGCCATTTATTTACATGTAGCATTTACTTGTTTGTTGTTCTTATTTTTCATACAAAAATAAAGATATTTAATTCCTGAAGTTGCTTGAACGGAGATTTAGTTAAATAATAGTGTTTCAAATTGACTGCTCCCGGTGAGATTGGGGATTTGTGAACTGGGTTATATTTGTAAGGAACGTTTAATCCTTTTTTGGAAAGCATAGTTGGGCGTGACCAATAAGCTTTACCGTCTGAAACCTTGATTAAAACATTAAAATTCTTGAATAGTCACTAGAAACCCAGAGAATGATAGGCAATATTGCCTATATTGGTTATAAGTTTGGGCCAAGTGACTCTCGCCGTAAAAAGTCCTTTTATATTTGTAAATTTATAATGAAAAATCACAAAAAAAATGGTGTCAGTTAACTCTTTATGAGAAACTTCTCCAACTCCTCCAAGCTAGAAGTCTTACGAATAGCTTTTTTTTTTTTTTTTTCAGCACGAATAGCTGAGATTACTGTTTACAACGAAAGTTTTCAAATGTACATTGTGCAGCGATCATGGTATTATTGGATGACTTTACTATTCATTGGGTTGCCGATGACAACTTTACTGGATAGATTATATACGTTGGTGACAAAGACAATGTTGTATTATACTGTAAAAGTCAAGACCCTTTGCTACATCCTACATGAAAGTCAACTATTCAGATTTCAAAATCAATCTCAATATATTACAAAAAATAATCCGATATAAGGAAAATGAATGGCTTGTCATGATTCTACCATAATTCTCTAATATGGGGTAAACTGCCACTGGTAATATTTTGTTACATAATACTCCCTCCGTTCCAAAATGGTTGTCACTATTTCCTTATTAGTCCGTTCCAAAAAGAATGGCACAATTCTAAATTTGGAAACATTTTTTAGTTGAAACTACTACTTTACCCTTAATGAAATGCTTTATAGCCACATATTTATCTATGACTTATTTTGGACCACAAGTTCCAAAAGTCTTGCCACATTTCTTAAACTCCGCTCCAAGTCAAACTATGACAACCATTTTGGAACGGAGGGAGTAGATGTTTGGCTATTTCTAGAGATTATTAACTAATAGTTGTTAATTTTATGTCACTGTCTGGCGTTTTTTAATTCAAAAATTTTGTGGTATATAAAATGTCGAAGGTCATCAGCCAATCATCTGACTACTGTTATAGATGTCCGTTGACAAATGAAATGTCTGGCAATTGCTTTGCTAATATTTATTTCTGGGAGGTTATGGACATATCTTCCTGAACGAAATTAACTTGTGCCAATTTGCACGGAACAAGGAACTTGAAGGAGAAAAGTTTTGGATTAGTAGGACAAGCTGGGAGTATTTTCAGGGGAAGTGGAAGAGCGTATTTTAGACGTGCTATTTAGGTTTTAGTCAATTTTTAAAAATTATCTAGTTTTTTGCTGCTAGATTGAACTTCAAACTTTCGTATCTTAACTTTAGACCTCCAGGTTTGACGTTAAGCATATACAACTTTTAACTTCCAGCCTTCAGGTTTGAAGTTGGACATAGCAATTTACAAGTTTAAAATTAAGCGTGAAGTTGAGCATATCATCTTCCAACTTCAAATCTGAAGATGAAGTTAGTCATAGCAACTACAACCTCAATACTAGAACTTCAAACTTCAACAAAGAACTTTGGACCTTAACATAATATTCCTAATTGGAATTTGTACAGGTTTGAGTAGAGAGAAGCCTAACCCAAGAAAATGTAAGTTATTAGGAATTGCAGAGCCTGTCTAACATACATTTTTCCACTCAGGTTTGTTATTAATGACTTTATCCAAATTCGGTAGTTCTTCAAACCCATTTTTGTTTGAAGGTGATGAAACCAATAGCAGTTATTTGTAAGCAATTGTTTCAGCAGCAAACGAGTGCAATAAAAGAACCATGGCTCATTTTCTATTTAGCAGAAATGAGAAAAAGATAATTGTTCCTTCACAAAACTAGCAGTGTGGCGTGTTCAAATTGGACGAGGCAGATAAAAGCAGCACGTCTCAGGAGACAGGGCTTGTTAATGGTCAGACAAGGCCAAAGACCCAAAATAGGTTAGTTCTACACACAAAAAGAAAAACTTTTAGTGGCTAAAACGTAAATGGAAAAGGCAAAACCACATTATATCTCTTAATTATGTCTTTTTCAAGATTTGAGTTTTCATTTTTTACTATTTGTGTTAGAAAAACCCATCGTTGATTCCTCATCAACCTACAACAGCTACTACAACAACATACCCAATATAATTTCACAAGTGAGGTCTGGGGAGGATGAGATGTACGCAGACCATACCTTCACCGAAGTGGAGAGGCTGTTTCCGATAGACTCTCAGCTCAAGAAACAATAATCCGACACATGCTATTAAAAATAGGATGAACTACCCATGATAAAGAAAATACTGATAGCTAAAGTAAACAGATAACAATACAAATAGTACCGAAGTATCTAAATATTAAGCCAACACTCTCACGATTATTACCTAACCTTCTATCCTAATCTTCGACCTCCACACTTTCCTATCAATGATCATGTCCTCGGTGATCTGGAAGTGAGCCATGTCCTGATGAATCACTTCCCTAATTCTTCTTTGGTCTACTTCTACCTCGATGTAGAGCCAACACTGCCAATCTCTCACACCTCCTCACTGGGTCATTGCTCCTTCTTCTCACATGCCCGAACCATCACAGCCTCGCTTCATGCATCTTATCCGTGATTGCGGCCACTCCAACCTTGTCACGAATGGACTCATTCTTAATCTTATCCATCCTCGTATGGCCATACATCCATCTAAGCATTCTCATCTCTGCTACACTCACCTTCTGGATGTGTGACGTCTTGACTGGCCAACATTCCGCTCCGTACAACATAGCAGGCCTAACAACCGTTCTGTAAAACTTACCCTTGAGTCTAGGTGCCACTTTTTTATCACTTAGGACACCAGACGCGAGTCTCCACTTCAACCAGCCTGCTCCTATATGATGAGTGACATCCTCATCAATTTCTCCAGTACCTTGCAGGATGGAACCAAGGTACTTGAAGCTCCTCTTCTGAGGAATGACCCGTGAGTCAAGCATCACGAATACCTCCGACTCCTGAGATGCATCACTAAATTTGCACTCCATGAACTCTGTTTTCGTCCTGCTCAGCTTGAAACCTTTGGACTCCAGGGTATATGTCCAAACCCTCGCAGTGCCTTGAATCGCAGTCTCTTGGACCTCTCTAAATCCAATACACTCGCAGTGCCTTGAATCACGGCGGCTCCCTGAGTGCTCTAGATGACCTAGCACAATACTCCTGTCCCCCTCCTCGTTTAGAAGTTTACGGAAGTACTCTTGTCATCTCCGTCTAATATGGGCCTCTTCTATTAAGATTGTGTCATCGTCATCTTTAATGCACTTCACTTGATCTAGGTCACGTGCCCGCCTCTCCCTTGCCTTGGCAAGTGACAACGCTCAACACACACCTCGGCTTGAGGTATGAACGGTCATCGCAATACAATTTACCCAACTAGGAGTCGGGGTCGAATCCACAAGGAACAAAGTGATGCGATCAAAGTAGTGGAGGAACTAAACCTATTTGACAAAGCCAAACTAGGATAACGAGGTGATGGAACGATATTAACAACTACAAACTACACTAGGAAAGCAAGTAAAGGTGATCTATGGCCTTCTCACAACCAAGGAAGACAAGTTTTGAGCCTAGGATGCAATTATAGCACGGGGTTTATATATTATGGCCGAGTCGTTCTAATGTAATCCCTAGAATCCTTCCGGCCTAGAAGGGATTTACCTCAACAGCGCTCGTCAAAGCCATGGTTGAGCTTATAAAGCACTACCCATTACCCGAGGAAAGAAGACCTCTTCCGAGCGTAACTTCTTTTGGATGAGTTAGTCTATGAAATAGCCTATCAACCCAAATCCTCGCTAGCTTCACTATTCTACGCTAACTAATCTCTCCCGAGTCTTTAATTAGCAAAGTAGACATGTAACTTTAGCGTCATGAGCATTAAAGTTAAACAACCAAAACAATAGAAGCTAGATAATCAAAACCCACATATATAAAATCCTAGTCATGAAATATATTTATAAAATCATGTTCATTAATAACATCAACTAACCAAATGTAGCATACAAATCAAAGAAATAAAGAAAGGGATAAAGAATTGCTCATTTGAAGTACACCCAATCTTTAATCTCCAAGGTGTGTTGATGATTCTTGCTCCAAAGTTGGAAAAATAGCCAAAGATATGTAAACTATGATAAAACTATCTATTTGTAGTCCCAAAGCAATTACAATATTTTTCCCCCAAAATTATCCCTAAGTTAAAACAATGAAATAGCTGAATTTTCATCCCGTAGCCACCCTGGTACGAACATTCACCAGATAGCCACTTTTTCGCAGCTCAGCTGAGTCACTGTTTCACTCATAGCCACTTTTCTGCTGCGTTTTTGACAGACTAGCCAGTTTTCTTCTTTTTCTTCAACTAGATTTCTTTTTGACTTGTTTTTTCCATAACTCTTCTCCAACATATTCAACCTATAAAATACAACAAAACCATAATAAGTGCACTTATTTCATCAATTTAACACAACAATAGCTCAAGTACAAGTATGTAATGTGTGGTATTTTAGCCACACATCAGCAAGCCTATACAACTTATTTTCTCCATCTTTGCCTGTTATCTCCTGATACAAGCATTCAAAAGCTGCTGTTTTAGCGTCTGTAACCGCTAACTTCGCTTCCTTCTTCGCATTCTTATACCTTTCCTTGTTCATCCTCTTTTCGTCCTCGTCCTTACTCTTCACTAGCTTTAGGTAGGTCGCCTTCTTGGCCTCCACCTTTCCTTGAACTTCATCATTCCACCACCAGTCACCTCTGTGTCTACTAGGTTTACCCTTCGAAACCCCTAAGACCTCTTTAGCTTCCCTTCTAATACAACCCGCTGTCCAGGACCACATACTGTCAGCATCTCCTCTACTCTCTGAAGCCCCCATAGCTACAAGCTTCTCTCCCAACTCCTGAATCTTACCACTGTTCAACGCCCCCCCACTTAATTCTTGATCGAACTACTGGAGCCCTCTTCTTCTTCTTCTTCCCTTGGATCTCTAGATCCAAAACTAAGAGCCTATGTTGGGTTACGAGACTCTCACTCGGGAAAACCTTACAATCCACGCAGACTCTTCTATCGCTCTTCCTAAGAAGTACGAAGTCAATTTGAGTCTATGCCCCCAAACTGCGAAAGGTGACTAAGTGCTCCTTCTTCTTCTGGAAACTCGAATTGGCTATCACTAGCTCAAAAGCTTTAGAAAAATCTAGAAGAGCGACTCATCCAACATTTCTATCCCCAAATCACAACCGTCATGCACATCATCATAGCCCGATGCAGACGTCCCTATGTGGCCATTGAAATCTCCTCCTATGATAAGCTTTTCGGTAGTGGGGATGCTCCGAACTACCTTATCCAGATCCTCCCAAAAGTGCTTCTTGACCTCATCGTCCAAGCCAGCATGCGGTGCGTAAGCACTAATTATGGTGTAGGTAAGCCCTCCAACAACCAGCTTAATAAACATCATCCTGTCATTCACCCTCTTGACCTCAACAACTTGATCGCGAAGGTCTTCATCAATAAGGATGCCTACACCATTTCTATTTCTCGAGACCCCGGAATACCACAACTTATACCCATCAACATCTCGCGCCTTAGTACCCACCCACTTGGTCTCCTGAATACAAGCAATGCTTACCTTCCTCTTCTTGAGAATCTTCACTAACTCGATGGATTTCTCGGACAACGACCCGATATTCCATGACCCAATTCTAATCCTAGCAATACCTTTGGAACCCTTGGACCCCGCCTTCAACCCCAACCGAGAACACGACCTCAGACTAACATCATTCGATAATGCCACTACGAGAAAGCAATAAATTTACCTAAGCAAGGCTGACTAACTAAGGATGAAACTAAGCAAAATTCCAAGGCCAAGAAACAAGAAATCAAAACTTCAGTACACTAAGGCAAGCAATACGAGCGAATAAGAAAGCAAGAGTTCAAGAAATCAATACAGCAACACTCACTAACAAGCTAGTTTGGAGACTAGCAGTAAAGAACTGCTACTAAATAAAACAAACTGCAGATCACAACTTGGATGGATAAATCAAAGCGGTAAAAGAAGAGGAAAAAAAATGATACGAAGGACTTACAGCGGCTGCCTCTTACTGAAAGGCAGCGTTTCAGGGAGTGATTTTCCGTTCAGGTGGGTCGTCATTGGTGAAGCAGCAGTAAGGACGATGGGTGTTGCGTGGAGTAGCAATTGGGATGCAAAGAAATAAAGAAGAGGAGAGAGGGAGATTATATCCTGACTTGAAGTTGATCTTTATGGTGAAAAAATGTGGCTTTGGGTTGTGATATTAGCTGTGGAGGTGTCGGTGGGGGGAGAAGGAATGGAAGGGGAAGAGAAAGTAGTGGGGAGGGTAAATTAGAGCTAGGATGGGGAGGTGGCATGCACGTGGCATCAACCTCACTCAAATGGCAGGCCACATAAGATTTTTATAGCCATGGTGGACTTCGTTAATAAGAGTGGCAAATTTGAATACTTTAGTAATGGTGGGGATGTGTTTTATGTTGAAGTTTAACGGAGTGCGAATGTGGACAATTTGTCATAGCAAAGGGGGTAGATTTAATTTGGCCCTTTTCCGGCAAAAATACCAAATAATATGGATTAGATGGAGTATTATAATGCATAGTGTACGTTGATCAACCAGTGCGATATGTCAAATTGATTTTAAAAAAAAAAAAGGATTCTCGTGTCACATGCTTACAGGGGATAAATAATGTGGACTTACTTACAATAAGCTGACTTGCTGGTTGTAATTTACGCAACAAATTAAAAGTATATGTGGAATAGTAAATTACGTAATTCTGAGCATGAGGTAACCCAAAGTGAAGAAAGGAAGTATAAAACGCTGCGCGAGGCGTCTGATATAGTTGTACCTCAAATGCTATTTTCTTCTCCTTTTAATTCAAGTTCAAGATTAGCTTCTCAGAAAGAGGGAGAGTCATGTATCTAGACAAAGATTTGTCTAAATTATACAAAGACTTCTTCATTGAAATTCTAAAATATAACATATCCCATGTTTCAAGGGATCGAATCAATTTCTTTCTGTGGGAGTTAAAATTCCTCGATAGTCTTCGCAGTTTGCAGAGTTTTGCATTTGCACATGAATGCGGCATGCTAGATGTCACACAGAAAATGCAAGAAATTTGGAAGACCTTGTATGCAACTCTCGACGGCTCAGAAGCAGATTTAGATACCTACTTCAAGGAGTTCATTGTCACACCCCTAAGGGACGAGTTCGTTGATCCAAATACTGATCCCTCTACCTTTCACGTCCCAACAGAAATTTGGAAGGCTAAGCTGGAATTCAGAGCAAAATACTCGTTTCCCAAAATACCACTTCCAGCCAACAAGAATGATGATATTACTCCTAACCCCAAATTTGTGATGGAATTCATCGATGCTGTTGTAAGGAATCTTGGTGATCTAGTGAAGATTGATGATCCATCTTCTCTGCTCTATGTTTCGGGACTCAAGGAACAGATTGAAAATCATGTTTTCAAGGAGTTGATGTTACTGAGACTCTTTGTCTGCTTTGTTTCAGACAAATGCACAGAGCCTCAAATCAGATATACCTTTTTAACTTGCGTTTTAATTGAGGCTGGCCACGCAGCAATGATTACATGGTTGTATTTGCCAATCCATGGCAATGGAAATCAAGACCTGGCTCCTAGTGAGATGAGTGTTTCGTTTTCTGATCTCCTGCAGATGAAGATTAAGCCCATTTGGTCAGGCATTCACAAAATTTATACAGATATCCTACAAGTGTTGAAGTCGACAATACAACCAGGATTGTATCCGAATATTCAAAATAAACATGCAGCTGACCGTGGCTCTCTGAAGACACCTGCAGACAATCTGGTGGAACTACCAACTGTGAGTAATCTGAGTCAGATAGTTGCTTTGAATGATCAAATGGCAATCCTTCAAGAGATGCTCATCTTCTTAAAAGACAATCTCATCCGTTTGTCAACACTAGATCTTGGATATCATCTCGAAGATATGGACTCTTTTATTGTTGATGCTGGACTTCTTGTTTACTCATTATCTGATAGCAAATGGGAGAAAGAAAATACAACATTAGAGGATTTGAACCGAACACTTGGTCTTGATCTTCCGAGCAACATTCAACCTATCAAGGAGATGATCTACCTCATCCTTGAAAAGCCAATATCTCAATTTGGCTTGCCAACAATTCATGGATTGGGCTATGTTGACTTTCTTCTAAACAATCTGAAGGAGTTCCAAGGCCGTTATGCAAACTCACTTGCTTCAGTCAAGGACCAACTTCAAATAATTCAGAAGGAACTTGAAAGCTTGCAACCATTCCTAAAGGCTGTTGTAGAAGAGCAACACAATAAGCTCGAGACCCTTCACGATTGTGCTAGACAATTGATTAGTAAAGCATATAAGGTGGAATATGTTGTTGATGCTTGCATAAACAAAGTTATTCCTCAGTGGTGTCTCGAGCATTTGCTCCAGAATATCATAGGGGAGATTAGTCATATCAAGGCAAAGATCCAAGAAAAGAACATGGCTAAGGATATTATGACGACTGGAACTGCTCGTACGTTACCACAATTGGCAAGGGCTCCAAGGATGAACGAAGAAATTGTGGGGTTTGAGGATGTAATAGAAAATTTAAGAAATCAATTATTGAGAGATACTAGAGGGCTAGATGTCATCTCAATTCATGGCATGCCGGGTCAAGGTAAGACAACTTTGGCCTACAAACTCTATACTGACAGGTTGATTGTCTCTCGATTTGATATTCTTGCACAATGCTGCATGTCTCAAATATATTCATATAAAGACCTGTTATTGGCCTTGTTATGTGATGTTATTGGTGAGGATTCTCAACTTATAGAAAGACCTGCCGATGAATTAGCTGATATGCTTCGAAAAGCTTTGTTGCCCAAAAGGTACCTTATCCTTGTTGATGACGCGTGGGAAACTAGTGCTTGGAATGATTTAAAAGGCTGTTTTCCCGATGCTAATAACAGAAGCAGAATTATTCTAACAACGCGGCATCATGAAGTAGCCAAATTTGCTAGTGTTCATAGTGATCCCCATCATCTTCGTATGTTTAACGATGATGAGAGTTGGAAGTTGTTAGAAAAGGAAGTGTTTGGTGAAGAAAGCTGCTCCCCTCACTTAATAGATGTAGGGAAAAGAATAGCAAAAATGTGCGGACAGCTCCCTCTGACAATTACTCTAGTAGCTGGTATTCTCAAAGAGAAGGAGAAGAAAGAAGAATGTTGGGAAAAAATGGCTGAGAATTTAGGTTCTCACATTCAAGGAGATTCTAAGGCCGTTATTGAACGAAGTTATGAGAATTTGCCCTATCATCTCAGGTCTTGCTTTCTTTATTTTGGAGCATTTTTAGAGGAGAAAGTGATTAAGATTTCAAAGTTAACAAGATTATGGATCTCAGAAGGATTTGTAGTAAGTCGTGAAGGAAAGAGTTTGCAGGATATAGCAAAAGGTTACTTGGAGAATCTTATAGGAAGAAATCTAGTGATGGTTGCTCAGAGGTCCAATTCAGATGGTGAGGTCAAAGCATGCCGCCTTCATGATCTATTACTTGACTACTGCAAGGAAAAAGCAACTGAGGAGAATCATCTCCTACAGATAACATGGTAATATACTTGATATTTCCCACGATTACACCACTTTACTGTTTTAAGGACCAGTTCCTTAAAATGTGTTCCTTTACTCTACGATATGCGGAATTAAAACTGTAAGTAATTGAACACCAGATATTAGCGTGGAAAAACCCCTTGACTCGGGATCAAAAAACCACGACCTACTTCTCAAGTAGGATTTCAACTTCACTATGTAAAAAGACCCACTTGGTTACAAGACTCCTTCTTACTAACCTAGGACTAACTCTAATCCTTTAGTGATCTTTCTCACGATCAGTGAAGTTCCTCCAAGTAACAAGACTTGAATGACGCGTACTCTTACAGAGCTTCTATGAAAGCAAATAGTACAATTTGATATACCCTACTACAGATGAACTAAGACTGAACTTTAACAAGAATCGATCTAAGGAACAGGTTCTTCACTTAGTTCCCTGTAGCTTAATGACTACACAAATACAATTTCGACTCAACAATGTTATAGCTCTTTTCTCTCTGTATTTGTGCGTGACTTCAACAGCTGAAATGCTCCTCTTCTTATAGCTTTGAAATCTGAGGAGTCTTGATCAATTAGAACTCCAAAGCCTCCAAGAGTTTGAGTCCTAATTGAACTCCTTGCTTATCTTCAAGCCTTATCCTAATCTTATGCAATCTTTTCTGATCACATACAACTCTGCATAATTATCAAGATAAACATTAGACAATAGGATAATAATTAATTTCCCGCTTAATTGATTTTGCATAATTATTTATTCAGCTGCAGCGATCCTAAGGAACAGGTCCTTGGATCTGTTCCTTCGTCATCAGTCAAAACTTCCAAGCTTATTCAAGCTAACATTTTCCCCCTTTTTGATGATGACAAACTCATAGACTTTGCTTCATATCCTTAATATCCTGAACCACAATTTTCAACTTAAACAACCACATTAGCAGAAATCAATTTTCATCATTAAGGATCAGGTTCTTAAACAGGTTATAAATATCACAAGCAAAATCATACTTACTCTTCCCCCTTTTGGCATCATTGAAAAGGTTGCATAAGTCAGAATTATTATAAGCAATAAAAATAATCAACTCATAGCCGTTTAGGCAACTCAAAATGCAAACATAATCCAACAAAAAGCAACTGCATTGAAATGATATTAGCCATCGAAGATATGACATCATAAGCAAAAAGATTTTCAACCGGGGGAAACAAACTAAGCAAGTACTACTAAACTAGTCAAAAACTAAAGATAAGAAGGCTAGGAGGCTAGAACTAATCTAAATCCACTGGACAAAAGATGGCTTTTTGGTTTTGGGTATCAGGGTGTGAAAGGACCAGGTCCCTGATATTTTTAATGCAGCAACTCAAACCTTTTATTGAGCATCTCTTCATTTATTTCTTTTGCCTTAGCAGCCTCAGCCTTCGAGAATACCCTTTCTTCCTCCAACCTCTTAATTTTTTTTCAACAACCAAACCATTCCCTCTTCTTCCATATCAGCAAGCACCCTGCCTTTCAACAACTTTCTTTTGTCAAAATCAGTGTGTATAGTTTGTTCAGCTGCATCACCTTTACTCTCACTTTCAGCTTCACCTTCAGCAAAATCACTATTCTCATCTACCAAAGTTCTCAACTGGCACAACAGGCTCAGGAACATGTTTCCATTTACCTTTCCTGCTCCTCTCAAGAGCTTTAGACATTATCTCATCAGCAGCTTTTATAGAACTTCTGGTTCTCCTAACCCCACTAGCAGGAGTTTGGGTAGAAGGAACAGTTCCTTTACCCTTATCAGAACTTTCCCCTTGCCTTTTCTTCTTAAATGTAAGTTTATAGCTATCACTGATCTTTTTAAGCTTAGCATTTATTTCAGCAAGTTCTTTAGGATCAACAGGCCCCTGCTTTGTCAATTTTTTCTTTCAAACCTCTCAATTTAATTAAATCAACAAGTGGTCTATCACTGTCACTAATTTTCTCATTGACATCCAACATATCTACATCATCCATGGGTGCTCTAGAAGCAGCCTCTGGAGACTCATGCATGGGAGCCTCTAAACACTTCACAGTTTCCTTTTCCACCTCATTTTCTGGTACAGACAAACCTAAACCTTCTACTTCTTCACCCTTATCATCAACAACATTTCAAAGGTTCAGCGTAGTTTACCTTGAATTCATACAGGATCATGGCCCTAGACAATTTATCCATATGTTCCAGTATCTCAGCAACAGATGGACCTGATCCTTCCCCCTGAATTTCAGAGTCAGGGTTTGAGGGTTTTGATTTTTTGGATGTGATGAATTTATTTGCATGGGTGAAGTAGGCTTTGTAACTGGTGGTTGTTCATTGGTAGGCATGGATGAAGTGTTTTCAAGTGAGAGAGACATTGCAATTTTTTGATTTAGAAGATAATGAATCACTCTTTCTTGTATGAGAATATGAGATTGGAACTTAAAAGATTATATAGAAGTAAAGGATGGTGATAGAGATGGAGTGTAAAATGAATTACCTTTCAACTTCCTTGATTGAATAGAGTTCCAGACTGATTAGGTTTCTTGAACGTTTCAAAATAGAGCCATTAGGATTAAGAGTTCAAGTGGAAGATGGAGTGTGGAACGGTTCCTTGATGGGACTGATTTCAGAGAGATAGAGTTTGAGTGGGATTTAAACTCGTCTAATTACCTGTGTTCTTCAAACTCTAATAATTTCTGAATAATAAAGTAGTACATACCTGAGAATGTGACAGGGAATAGTTCCTTACCCAATTTCAATCAATTTGCATAATCTGAAATTCTAAGAACATAAGGGTAACATTATTAAAATTTAGTAAACTTAAGCCGAAATCATGGCATAGAGTATACAATTAAGTATAGAACTGAGTTGAAAACTTCAAATTGACTTTAATAAAATTCATTTTTAAGCCAAATTTTCTAGCCAATTTTTGAAGTAAAGCTGAGTAGACTTAGGTGAATTTAATCATTCCTAATTCTAACCTGTTCCTTTCAAAATGATCTCTATCTAAAGCCTTTGTGACAATATCAGCAATTTGTTTATCAGTAGGACAAAAGGCTATAGTGATCAAACCCTTCTCATAATTATCCCTCAAGAAATGGTGTCTTATGTCAATGTGTTTAGTTCTCTTGTGATGCACTGGATTTTTGTCATGTTAATAGCACTAGTGTTGTCACAAAAGATAGGAACAGTTCCTACATCAACACCAAAATCTTATAATTGCTGTTTGATCCACAACAATTGTGAACAACATGAGGCAGCTGCCACATACTCAGCCTCTGCAGTGGAAAGTGCCACTGAATTTTGTTTCTTGCTTCCCCATGAAACCAAACACTCACCAAGAAAGTGTGCCATACCTGAGGTACTTTTTCTATCAACAAGGAAACCTGCATAGTCAGCATCAGTATATCCAGCAAGATTAAAACTACCATCTTTTGGATACCAAAGTCCCAAGGGACCTGTTCCTTTCCGATACCTCAATATTCTCTTAACAACTTTCAAATGAGATTCCTTAGGATCTGATTGAAACCTAGCACACAAGCCAACACTGAACACAATATCAGGTCTACTAGCAGTTAGGTAAAGTAGAGAACCTATCACACCTCTATACAATTTTTGATCAACTGATATTCCATGTTCATCAAGATCCAATTTTGTAGCAGTGGCAATAGGTGTGTCAATTTCCTTAGCATTATCCATATCAAATCTTTTAAGTAATTCCTTAACATACTTTTGTTGATGGATCATAGTTCCATTTGAGGTTTGCTTAATTTATAAACCCAAAAAGAAATTGAGTTCACCCATCATGCTCATCTCAAACTCACTCCCCATCAAGTTTGCAAATTTCTTACTTAAATTTTCACAAGTAGCACCAAAGATTATATCATCTACATAAATTTGAACAATTAAGAGATGCTTACCTTTTTCTTTCAAAAACAATGTGCTATCAATTTTACCTCTTTTGTATCCATGCTGGAGTAGAAATTTTGATAGCCTTTCATACCATGCTCTTGGTGCCTGCTTGAGCCCATGCAAGGCCTTGTCCAACTTGTACACATGTTCAGGGAACTGTTCACTTTCAAAACCTGGAGGTTGCTTGACATATACTTCTTCTTTCAAGTAACCATTCAGAAAAGCACTTTTGACATCCATTTGATGTAGAGTGAAATCCATGTATGTAGCAAAGGCTATAAGAAGTCTTATTGCTTCCAATCTTGCAACTGGAGCAAAAGTCTTATCATAATCGATGCCCTCCTCTTGACTGTATCCCTGAACGACTAGTCTGGCCTTATTTCTTGTTACCATGCCATCCTCATCAAGTTTGTTTCTGAAAACCCATTTTGTTCCAATTATGGACCTGTTCCTTGGCTTGGGTTCCAGATGCCAAACTTGACTTCTTTGAAATTGATTCAATTCTTCCTGCATAGCATTAATCCAGTCTGCATCCTTCAGTGCCTCTTTCACATTTTTGGGTTCAACAAGAGATAGGAAAGCACTAAAGGCACACAGATTGTGATTTTTGACTGCTGATCTAGTTTGAATTCCTGTATTCTTGTCTGAGATTATTTGATCCACAGGATGTGACCCTTGATACTTGTAAGGCTTGGGTGTCAATCCATTGTCAGAGGTCCTCTGTTGAGGAACAGTTCCTGATAGAGTAGCACTACCAGTTTGTGAGGTGGAACCAACATTTGTTCCCCCTGTTTCTGTGCCATTCTTCTCAGTTCTGTCCTGAGGAACAGTTCCTTGCAGTTCACTTCTCATATCCAGACTCTGCATTTTTGGATCAAGTTCATAAGCTTTCAGCCGTCCAATTTCTTCATCCTCCTGTACCCTTAAGCAGCTCATGCTTCCATCAGATAGTGTCAATAAATCTACCTTGTAGATGATTCCATGTCTATTTCCCTGCAAAATAATCTCTCCAGAAGTTTGGTTAGCCATAATGCATCCAGTAGATGAGAAATTAACATTTTTACCTTTGTCACACAATTGAGATATACTCAATAAGCAATGTTTCAGCCCATCTACTAGAAACACACTGTCTATACTATGTGAATCAGACCTACCTACCTTTCCAATGCCAATGATTTCCCCTTTTCTTACCATTACCGAAGGAAACACTTCCTCCTTGGAAGGCTGAGAGTGAATGGAACAGTTCCTTGTGTCCTGTCATGTGCTTTGAGCAACCACTGTTCATGTACCGTTTTGTGGCTCCTCACTTTCACTCCAGCCTGCAAAAAGAAAACTAGGGGTTAATTTTAGGAACCCAAACTAGTTTGGGTCCCTTTCCTTTAACAAAAGGGTGAATTAAATCTCTCCTAGCCCAGAATGGTAATGATTTCTTTGTGTGAACAATTTTCCTTTTTACATAATTGTGAACAGGTTTATAGGACCTATTTTTCTGTTTTACAGAATTTTGAACAGGTTTGTAGGACCTGTTCCTCTGGGCAGCCATTTTTAAAGATTGACAATTTTCTTTCTGGTGACCAGTGTTCCCACAATGAGTGCATAGCCAGTTTTCAGGAAATGATAAGTACTTACTCTTTGGATCCCATTTGGATGAACTCTGTGCTTTCGTGAATCCAATACCTTTCCTGTTACTACTATGATTTTCCTGTAACCATTCTAGTGCTTCAGAAGACTTGTTCCATTCTACAGTTTTTCTTAGTTCCATTCTTGTTTTAACCAAGTCTTCTTCCAAAGATCTTATCTTCTCATTCTTTTTACACAGTTCATCAACTTTGACTTTCAGTTTCTCTTCAGCAATGATCTGATGAGAATTAGCAATACCTTTACCCTTTTCAACTGTTTTAATATTTTCTAATTTCTGAACAGTTGATTCAAGTGTGAGGACCTGTTCCTCAAGCATGCTAATCTTTCTTTTCAGAAAGTCATTTTTAATTGCTACCTCTTTGTATTCTGCTCCTAAACTATCAATTTCATCATGCAGTTGATGGTTGCCATCCCTTAGAGATTTAAACTCATTTAGCACAGTATGAAATACTTTAACTAATCTCTCTCTAGGCATGCTTTTCACATCTTGTCTAAGTTTAGAAATAAATACCTCAGCATCTTCTTCATTGTCTGAGCCATCAAGAGCTATTAGAGCAAGATCCTCATCCAGATCATCATCAGATATTTCATCCTTACTATCTTGCCATCCTGCAACCATTGCTTTGAGAGTTCCATTTTTCTTTCGGAACTGTTCCTTAGCCTTCCTTCTCTTTTCAACATACTTCTTTCTCCATTCTTCTTCCATCACTGGGCATTTTCTAATGTAGTGCTCCATGCTTCCACATTTGAAGCATTCTCTTCCCTGTTTCATGTTAGAAGATCTATCTTGTCTACTAGATCCCTTCTTATTCAGGAATCTTTGGACATTTTTGGCTATAAGGACCAGTTCCTTCTCATCATCAACAAAATTGTTAGCAGCAGATAAAGCTAAATTAGGTTCAGTTTTAACTAGTTCTCCTATGTTCTTGACTTTCTTCCTCAGTTCATATGTTCTTAGATTATCTATAAGTTCATCTAAGGAGAGAGTACTAAGATTCTTGCTTTCAATTATAGCACATGCTTTACTTTTCCAAGAATCTGGAAGTACTCTAGTCAAGATCTTTTCAACTCTATCTTCTACAGTTAAGATTCTTCCAAGAGAGATAAGTTCAGTTGCAATAGCATTAAACCTAGTGTACATTTTAGAAATTGTTTCTCCTTCTCTCATTTTAAAATTTTCATATTCAGCAAAGAGAAGTGTACCTCTAGATCTTTTAACCTGATTGGTTCCTCTATGAGCAACCTGCAATGCATCCCAGATTTCCTTACCTGCAACATCATTGAACAATGGTGGCCTAACAGTGGTCTGAACCTCGGAGTTTCCTTGTGGTGTACTCATTCTAATCCTAAGGTGTTAGCCTCTTCAAGGATAACCCGCTCTGATACCAATTGATATTTCCCACGATTACACCACTTTACTGTTTTAAGGACCAGTTCCTTAAAATGTGTTCCTTTACTCTACGATATGCGGAATTAAAACTGTAAGTAATTGAACACCAGATATTAGCGTGGAAAAACCCCTTGACTCGGGATCAAAAAACCACGACCTACTTCTCAAGTAGGATTTCAACTTCACTATGTAAAAAGACCCACTTGGTTACAAGACTCCTTCTTACTAACCTAGGACTAACTCTAATCCTTTAGTGATCTTTCTCACGATCAGTGAAGTTCCTCCAAGTAACAAGACTTGAATGACGCGTACTCTTACAGAGCTTCTATGAAAGCAAATAGTACAATTTGATATACCCTACTACAGATGAACTAAGACTGAACTTTAACAAGAATCGATCTAAGGAACAGGTTCTTCACTTAGTTCCCTGTAGCTTAATGACTACACAAATACAATTTCGACTCAACAATGTTATAGCTCTTTTCTCTCTGTATTTGTGCGTGACTTCAACAGCTGAAATGCTCCTCTTCTTATAGCTTTGAAATCTGAGGAGTCTTGATCAATTAGAACTCCAAAGCCTCCAAGAGTTTGAGTCCTAATTGAACTCCTTGCTTATCTTCAAGCCTTATCCTAATCTTATGCAATCTTTTCTGATCACATACAACTCTGCATAATTATCAAGATAAACATTAGACAATAGGATAATAATTAATTTCCCGCTTAATTGATTTTGCATAATTATTTATTCAGCTGCAGCGATCCTAAGGAACAGGTCCTTGGATCTGTTCCTTCGTCATCAGTCAAAACTTCCAAGCTTATTCAAGCTAACAATACTGATTATTTATTCAATCTATCAAGTATTTCAAGTTATATTTGAAAAATTGATGATATGATTTTATTAAATTATATATTTATAATGATCAAGAATATATACTCTGTACAAGTTTTATTTGAAAATTGTTGTTATGATTTTGCTAATCTATATATTCACAGGGATCAAAATATCAATCCTTCTTCTCGTGTTCACTCTCAAAAGCAGTATGCTCACAATCACTTGGCCTTTTCTAAAGTGGATAATCTAGTAACATGGAGCTCGTCTTGCTCACTTGTTGGGTCTTTATTTTTCAAGAATGATGCAACATATGTTGCCCTTTTTGGCTTACCTTCACGTTCTTTGGCAATTTCACGCACTCTACAGAATTTCAAGTTTCTAAAAGTGTTGGATTTGGTGCACGTTGTTATTGATTTTTTTCCAACTGAGCTACTTTACTTGAGGTACTTCTCAGCAGAAGTTGGTCAGAAGTCGATACCTTCAGCCATAGCCAATCTCTGGAACCTTGAAAATCTGATATTAAAATGCAGTGGAGGAGATTTGCTGCTACCCATTACAGTTTGGGAGATGATTAAGTTGAGACATCTACATATTAGGTCTGACTTCCTCATAGAATATGCAGAGGGATTTCTTGATAACTCCGCAAAGCTTTATGATTTGGAAACTCTTTCAACTCCATTTTTTTCTTGTCTCGAGGATGCAGAATCGATGTTCAGAAAAACACCCAATCTTCGAAAATTGCGATGCCGAATCTTTGGTTCTTACGGTTTTGAGTACAATGTATTGAACTTTCCGACATCGCTAGAAATGCTAACAATTGATCAGTTACGATATAGCACTAAGGACATCACCTTTTGCATCTGCGCGCCAAATCTCAAAAAGTTGAAACTATCTGAGTTTTGCCTTGATCTTCAGCACATGTTAAAAATTGCTCAGCTTCAGAACCTTCAAGTACTCAAATTACACGACGTTGGCTTTAGCAATTCGAAGTGGGAAGTGGGCAACGATGAGTTCCCTCAACTCAAAGTCTTGAAACTAGATAGATTACGTTTCTTTAATGAATGGATTGTCGCTGACGATGCATTTCATAACCTTGAACTCTTGGTTTTGCGTGGATGCCATAAACTTGATGAGATGCCTTCTTGGTTCGGGGAAGTCTCTTCTCTAAAGTATATTGAGTTAGAGAATTGCACCGAATCTTTTGTCAAGTCAGCCATGGATATCGAGAAAACACAAGTTGAAGATTATGAAAATAATAATTTCAAGCTCGTTATCAAGGTATACTACTGAGAACATTTTCCATACTATGAAAAGGTGCCTTTTACTAACCATAGCTTTTGTTTGAAAGTTGAAACCTCGTTTAAGGCATTATCGTTTAGTTAGTAGTATCAGTTATTGAAAATGAAAAGTTCTTGAATAGAAGTACTATCAATATTCTTTTTCAAAAAAAGATGAACTTTTCATCCACTAGAGCTAGATAAAATCATCAAAGCCTAGTCCTTATAAATGTAAAATTCCAACTATGAACACATCCTCCTGATATAGTATATTCTTTGGCGAAGGCAAAGTGCAGATGATTGTTTGTAATGACTATATACGCAATTTTGTTGGTTTTGCAGAAGATTTATGAACCTAAAGTGAAGGAGCTCGATATTTGAAGCTGGACCGAAGGTATAGTATCTCTTTTCAACTTAGAATCCTGAAATCTGTTGGATGATAAATGAATAAGAAGGCATATCTGACACAAAATGAAATACCTACGGAAAATATAAGTTTTTTTTTTTTTTTTATGTCAAACTATTAGTGGTGTATTCCTCAAACGAAAGATTTTACAGCAAAAAGAGAAAGACCATAACTCTTTTTGTATTCTCATTTGTTTTTGTATGTTTTATAGCTTCAAGACAATAGGCTCAAGAGCCAAATTAAACACATGTACTTGTCATATAAACATTTATACTAGTTCAAGTGAGGTATTTTAAACCCCTCTGACCGTTGCCAAGCTTATGTGTCATTTCACTTGCTGAGTTGGATAAAGTGCGTGGCTAGACGCACATATAAGCGACTGAGTGCCTTATTTTTGCTAAAAAGTATTTTTGTGTTGGCTTAAATCATGATAGGTCAATCGAATTCGTATCTGGTTTAACTGGTAATTTGCTTGTATCGAACTGTTGTTCGACCAAGAACTGAGCTTTGACTAGACGAAATGCTTAAAAATAACGATGCAAGGAGTAATTTGAATGATAAACGAGACAACAGGTGAAAGAGAGTTGAATATTGTCTTGATCATGTCCTGTTGCTTACAAACGAATCCTATTTATAATCAAGAGAAAGAATGACGTTGTAAATATCATAATTGTGCCTTTATGGCCATTACTCCGTACTTGATTGTGGTTGACTCACGATCTATCCTCTTTAATGCCAGAGCAACGGTCGACAGTTACAAAGATTAATCCTTGTCTTCCGAGGTGTGGAATCCGCTCGGGGTCACGAAGTTTTCTCCGAGCTCGGTGTTTCGGGCTCATTTCTCCCCATTTCCTAAGGCAATTTTCCGGGGGCGAGGAATCATGAAATCGCTCCTCAGGAGTTTGCCTCAGTGGGCAGTCTTCGTGTTATGCTTCGAGGTCTTGCTCGAGACCTTGGTGACTTTTATCCAATACAGATAGTCCCCCCACTCCTCGAGAGGTTGCCAAATCTTTCAGAGAGTGGAATGACCTTTAGGCGGGAGATTGACGTGGCTGTTTTTGCACCGTGAATTTTGAAAATGGCGGTTGTCACTTTGAATTCCCATCAATCATGTATGGCGATCGCTGATTGCACGTGTTTTCCTATTTTATCTTCCCCATACTGCTGTAATCATGGCATTTTAATCTATATATAGCCGAACCTTACCTTCTTCTTCTTCCTACTTCTTCTTGTATTCAACAGTAAAACTCTTGAATCTTCTCCTCTTTTCTAACCCAAGAAAAAATCTGCCGCAGGAGCAGTTATGGAAGAGGAGGAGGAAATCACCACGAAGGACGTGAGTGATGATGAACCCCTTTTTGATGACTTGGAACTCAAGCCCCACCACGTCATTCCCTCCAAAATCGATCTTTCGAAGGATTTTGTTATGCAGCTTCAAACTGAATCAGAGGCTAGGAGGAGAAGGAATATTCCTATGGGGAATACGCCGAGCTTGATTACTCAGGAGAAAATTCATTTGGTTCGCTGTGATTGCAATTGGGACCTGAGGTGAGGGTTGGTATTCCCGCCCCCGAGAGCCGAGTGTGTGATCGAGTCGAAGGGCGTTCCTTTGTTTTCAACTATCCTTTCACAATCGGTTTCTCTCTTCCTATTTCTGAGGTGTTGGACACCTTTTGTCGAACCTTTCAGGTGAGTATAGCCCAGATTGAACCTGGGATATGGAGGCACATTCAATGCCTTGAATTTTTGAGTAAATTAGCGGGGGCGTCCTTCACCCTCGATCATCTTTTGTATCTATTTTCCTTCACCCTTCATAAGGATGGGGTTGTTCAGCTCACCAAGCGGGGTTCGTACACTCTGGTTATGAAAAGTAAGGACCTCGAGGACCGTGGGTGGAACAAGCGCTTCGTCCTCTTGTCCACTGACATTCTCTTATCGAGGCCTAATTTTTCCAGAGCGGTGGAACCGAGAATGTAAGTGTTTCTTTCTTCGTTTATTTTCGTTTCACTTTTTCTCTTTTTGACTCCTCATTCTTGTCTTTTTAGCCGAGGCAGTCCCAATTGTTCACCCAAAAAAATTGATTCAATTGGTTTAGGCTATTATCAATGCCAAACCTAGGCCAGAGAGGTCGTGGATGGGTTTGGCTGATTTTGGATGAGAACCAACGAGTATGTAAATGGCATGGTGAGCTATTTTTTACCTAACTTTAAGTCTGGTGTTTTTCGAGGCCCTGTGCTTCGATGCCTCACTGTCTCCTCTTTGTTGTAGGGTTCCGTAAGAAGGCGATCGCTACGCCGAAGGAGAAAAAACAAAAGAAGGAGATGAAGGACAAGAAGGAGGAGGTTCTCGAGGTCGGAGACGCCTTGAATGCCCTTGAAGATTTGATTGGAAACCTTTCAAGGGGAAAAGATGAAAAGGAAAAGGATGAGGAGAAGGAAAAGACGGCTTCCGAGGTTTCACCGGACCTTGGGGCCAAAACAGGTCAAGTATCTTTCCTCTTGATTTCATCTATTGTTTCATTTTTTCCTTTTATCACCCCCTCCCTTTCTTCTTTCAGTTTTGAGAAAGAAGGAGTTGTACTCGGGGGACACTTCGGAAGCAAAGCGAGCTAGATTTGAGCTTGTCCCTTTCCCCGAGTTCACTCCTGCCGACGAGGTAGAGCAAAAGCAGGATGAAGTTGTGGTTCCCTCTACTCATGAGCCTGAACTAGTTTAGGTTGCTGATAAAGACATGGAGAACATTCATCCCCACTCTTTGGCAACAATGAAAGTGGACGATGCTGGGCCATCTCGAGTGGGAGAAAAGACTCCTCGAGCCGCCTCCGAGCCTGCTCCTGATGCATCTTCTTGGAGGCAGTTTCGCTATATTGAGATTTCTTCAGAGCTTTGTCTCCTGACTAGAGACATCCAGATCCCCGATTAGCCTCCATGGACTCTTGGGTTCTAAGGAATGCGATCATCTTAAGGAGTCTCGATGCTGCTCAGCACGTTATTCATGTATGCTTTCTCTAATTTTTCTTTTTAGATTTTGCGTTTGCTTCCTTCTCTGATTTTTTTAGAGTTCTCTTTTGCAGTGTTACATCAATTCTATCAGGGCTACCGAGATAGAATGCAGCCGAGACGAAAAAGCTTCAGCAGTTAAACGCTGGATGAAGGCGGGAGCGAGCGAGTGTCGAGGCTCAAATGAGTGGCCTTGAGAAGGAGTTAACGAGTGTGAGGCTCGAATTGGAGCAAGCTAAAAATGCTGCCAACAAGATCGACCTCGAGATGATCAAGGCCCTCGAGGCTAAATCCATCATTGAAGAGAATATGACCCGTTTGAAGGAATTTTATTACGCCGAGCTGAAGAGGGTAAGAAATGAGGCTCAGTCAGCTATTAATAAGAGGGCCAAGAAATTTCATGTTGACTAAAAGTAGAAGCTGCTTAAGATGAACGAAATGTCTGCTGAGAAAGATCAGTTGGCCACGGAGAAAAGTCAGCTTGAAGGCGAGGTCATGTTTTTTAGAGGCAAGGCAGATTCTTTCTCCTCGAGGTGGAGAATGAGGAGGACTCAAACCAAAGTTGATAAAAATTGGGTCATTATTCAGACAAGGCTGAAGACTTTGAAGGAGTGTCGCGGCGGGGTTGACCCTAACGCCGAGATTGCCAAGGTCGAGAGCGATGCTGTCGTGGCCCAGAGGCTGATGGAAAATCTCCCTTCGAGCAGTGAGAGTTTAGATAAGGGAGGTGATGACTCCAAAGCGGAGGCTTAGAGTAGTGCTTTTGTTTCTTTTTTTTTTTTTTTTTTTTTTTGTTAAGACCTTCATTTCGTTTATCTTGTAACTACTTGGGCCTTCGAGCCTTTTTATTAATGGAAGTTCCTTTTGAGGAAATATTGAATTTATTTGCAAGACTTTTTCGTTGTTTTGAGCTAGCTTAGGACGACGTCTCACTCTCGAGCTGTAGGCTTAACTTATGACCAGCTATGCATGTTTAAATGAGAATAAAAAGATATCGAATCAAAATTTATTCCATTGCTCAGATCTGAATGCTTTTATTACAATAAATGCCTGGTTATAACAGGTGTTTGCAATAAAATTTTGCAAGTATTGAAAATAAACTGCAAACAATATAAAGAAAACAAGTGCTTTTATTCATCAAAACTGTGAGTACAATTCTGGTGATCCCTTGATTCTTCCCTCCTATTTGTTATTCATAATTCGAGGGCCTTAGCGGCGTATTTCTCGAATGTAAGATGATTTGCATCTCCTTGATGTATTTGATGATCAAGAAGAGGCTAGAAAGACATATTTGGTGTCTTTTTGTGATCTCTTGATATTTTTGAGATGTTTTCTAAGGAGATATGTGACCCCTTTTTATAGGTGTGATCTAGGGTTTTAGGTGGAGTAGCCTCTAAGAAACCCTGAGGAACCATTAGGGTTAGAAGAAGCCCATACAATAAATTAACCTAAATTTTGCAAATCCAACAAAATTTCGATGTCTACAAATGCCCCCACTTCAAGTCTTGTTTGAGTGGATATGCGAAGACAAGATTTGAAGTATTGGAGATCTTGCCCCCAGATTTGGCCACCATTGTTGCAGACTTGCTTTTGCTTGTGAGAGAAGAGATGAAAGGCAGAACTGGTCCCACTGAGCGTGCCAATATGTTTGCAATAAAATTTTGCAAGTATTGAAAATAAACTGCAAACAATATAAAGAAAACAAGTGCTTTTATTCATCAAAACTGTGAGTACAATTCTGGTGATCCCTTGATTCTTCCCTCCTATTTGTTATCCATAATTCGAGGGCCTTAGCGGCGTATTTCTCGAATGTAAGATGATTTGCATCTCCTTGATGTATTTGATGATCAAGAAGAGGCTAGAAAGACATATTTGGTGTCTTTTTGTGATCTCTTGATATTTTTGAGATGTTTTCTAAGGAGATATGTGATCCCTTTTTATAGGTGTGATCTAGGGTTTTAGGTAGAGTAGCCTCTAAGAAACTCTGAGGAACCATTAGGGTTAGAAGAAGCCCATACAATAAATTAACCTAAATTTTGCAAATCCAACAAAATTTCGATGTCTACAACAGGACTTAGATGAAAGAATCTAGAATGACATGAGTTTAGTCGAGCAAGACCCCAAGGGTGATCCTTTGGCGAGGTAACTGCTCGTTCTCTGAGGGCTTTGCCTGGCAAAGTCCTCGATTATTGAGTCTTTGCTTGTTGTTATTTTCTTGGCCCGACCGAGGCGACTGCACTCTTCATCATGATTGAATAACACTCTCGTGCTATTCGTTGTTCTCCTCGGATGGCTCTTGTTCCCCATGGAGTTGGGAACTTGATTACTTGATGCAAAGTGGATGGCGCAGCCTCCATTTCGTGGATCCAAGGTCTTCCAAGAATGACGTTGTAGGCTATGTCCTCGGCCATAACCTGTAAGGTAGTTTTCTTGTTTACTCCCTCTGCAGTAGTTGTGAGGGTTATTTCTCCCAAAATCTTTTCGGTGGAGTGTTGAACCCTGTCAGTATGGTTACCTTTGGGACGACTAGGTCCTTCAACCACATCTTTTTTATCACTCCATAGTTGATGATGTTCACTGAGCTACCAGGATCAACTAGAGCTCATTTGACATAACAGTCGTTGATCCTGAGTGTGATCACTAGCGCGTCATGATGGGGGAACATCATCTCATCACAATCCTCTTTGCTGAACACCATCTCTTTGCTTGACTCTCCAGCTCTTGTTCTCTTCTCCGCTGTAATGGATGATTTCGCCACTTTCTTTGCTGCACCAAAGTTTATCCCATTCACCTCCGAGCCCCCAGTGATAACATTTACTGCCCTCTTTGGTGACTGTGCTCGAGGTTGTTGCTCTTCTCTTCTATTCTTTGAGTAGTTGTGTTTCCCCTTGTCAGTCAAATACTCTGCTAACACCCTATTCTTGAGCAGGTGTGCCACCTCGAGACGCAATGCTTTGCAATCTTCAGTTGTGTGCCCGTAGTCCATGTGAAATTCACAATGTTGAGTTTTGTCTCTTTTACTCGGGGGAGTTCTCATGTCTTTGGGTAGCCTCACTCCTTGGTCAGTCATTCCATTGATTGCGTTTACTAGATCGGAGGTGGATATATTGAAATTGTACTCAGAGATTCGAGACAGGCCTTTCTTCTTGGATACCAAAGATAGGCCCGAGGATTTTTGGTTGGAGGATGATCCAGACTTTCCACCAAGTCTTTGGCTCACGTGTTGATGCCCCTCGAGGCGCTGACTTATGTGCTGCTTTTGGGCTCAGTTGTATGGATCGTATCGATTTTTTGAATTCCCTTGTGGTGCATCGGCACGTCGAGAGGATTCAGACCGACCTCGGTAAAAATGGCCCTTCCTTGTTCTTCTCCACTCTGCTTCCTCGAGCCTGATCTTTGCCGTGGCTCGGTCGTGCAACTCATCCCAGGTTCGAGCTTGCCACTGCTGGAGCTCTTTCTTTATCTTTGCCACAGCCTCTGAATTTCCCACGTTAAGGTTCTTCTCAAAGGCCATGACTGCCAAACTGTCATCCATCTTTGGCAAGTCCATCCTCCTCTCAGCTTGAAAGCGCTCGAGAAAGTCCTTGATTGGCTCGAGGCATCCTTATTTCACATCAAAGATATCCTTTTTGGTAAAGATCACTAATAGTTATAAAATGATCTATTTTGGGTCTGAAATAGATCCCAAAAGTTCTAATTCGAGATCCGCCTCTGGGTGGAGGATGGTGAGGATGAGTATTAGTCAGAGCAATCAGGAAGATCATGATTTCTTCTCAGTTAGTGTGTTTTTTTACCCTTCTGTAACAACTAAATTCGCGTCAAGAAAATAAATATCGAGACAGGAAAATATTGCAACAATATATTTTATTTATCAAAATATGAGTGTTACAATCTCTATGATTCCTTTGATTCGTCTTTTCAAACTAATATCTTCAAGAGCTTTTGAGCTTGATCTTGAAGTTTGGATTTGGATTTTGATCTTGATCTTGATCTTGACTAGATGAGTTCAAGAGCTTGGAGCTTTATCTTGAACTTGGTCTTGATCTTGAACTGGTACTTGGATTCAAGGGCTTGAAGTTTGATCTTGAATCTTCGTCTTGATCTCTAGAACTTGTAGAGAAATGCTTGAGTGCTTGCAGCTTTTGTAGAAATCTCTTGCTTTGATCCACGAGCTCTTTCTTGCTTCTTGTTATGGATTCTTGCTTCTGATTTCTTCTTTTCTCAAATGAGAGATTTGACCCCTTTATATAGATGTGGGGTGGAGTAGCCACCAAGAAACCCTGACGGGCCTTGGCCCGTGGACCGGCCAATCAGATTTAAGCAGTGACTAGGCCGTATTTGATTTGCCATAACATGTCACATGTCCACATGGCGTATTTTTATTGGTCTTGGGGTTTGACTTGGATTGCCACGTCATTTGGCGAGTGGCATGATCCAATTGGCTATTTCATTTGACTTGGCGCCACGTCACTTGCCACGTGGCACATTTTGGGCCTCTAGGAAAACTTATATCCATTGGGCCTTAGGCTAATTTGGGCTAGCCTTTCAAGATTGGGCTTTTATTATATTTAAATAATTAGCCCATAATATTTATTTGGACCAATTTGTCTTGAATTTAATTAAATAGCCATATTATTTCATGGATTTAAATCCAATAAAATTTACATGTCTACAAATGCCCCCTACTTCAAGGCTTGTCGAAGATTAATTTGTTGGCATCTCGAAGACTAGGCTTGAAGTAATTCGTTTTAGTCATGTGGTCATTCTTGATTAACAGCCCAGAAAATGGCCTTTTGATTAGCAAGTTGTGCGAAGTTGGCTATCTTCCAGTGAACAGCCTACAAGATGGCTACTTTATCAGGAAGGAAAAGTACGCCAGAAATGGCTACTTTCCAGTTGCTTGTCTTTAAAATGGCTGTTGGTCAAAATTCACCACAATTGCATGGAGTGGCTACTTTCCAGTTGCCTATCTTCAAAATGGCTGTTTATCAAAATCTCCCACAATTACGTGGGACTGAGTGTTTAGCCGCCTGTAGCTTATCTTTTCCTTTTTTTTTTTTTTTTTGGTCAATTGGAATAGGATACCTTGTCCTGTTTGGATTCCTATAAGTGCTACTAATTCATAATAAATTAGGACTTGATCACAACTAAATTATTCCTCTATAAATAGAGCCCTGAGACCCTTATTTGTTTAATTCGCTTGAAGGCAACACCTCAGTATATCTTTTGCAGAGGCAAGTATTTTTTATTCTTTTATGCTCCTTTTTGTTGTATGAGAAATACTCTATACAAATTAACACTTTCTTGAAAACCCCCTTCTTTTTTTTCTTCCTTTTTTCTTTTTTTTTTCTTTTTTCCTTTTTTTTTTCGCGCCTATTTTCCGTAACTTGCACCCCCCTTTTTTTTTTGTAACTTTATTTATTCATTCTTTCTTTTTGTTTCCAGCAAGTAAAAGAGGACTTCTGCAGCTTGAATTTTCTTCTTCTCTTGTCAGGTAAAGATACTTTCTCCCTTTTGTGTTTTTTTTTTCTTCTTTGCTCTTCTTTTTCTTTTATGTAGGCCAAAAGATGATTCTAAAGAAGTCAACCCTTACTTTAACGAGGACAACGCATTGAAGACTTATTTGGGAGCGATACTCATGGGAACGTCAAGTTTAAGGTGATTGGGGTGGCAACGCACTCCCACTTTAACGACGACAATCCCATGGAAGACTTATTTGGAGCGATACTCGTGGGAAAGTCAAGTTTAAGGTGATTGGAGTGGCAACACGCTCCCACTTTAACGACGACAATCCCATGGAAGACTTATTTGGAGCGATACTCATGGGAAAGTCAAGTTTAAGGTGATTGGAGTGGCAACGCACTCCCACTTTAACGACGACAATCCCATGAAAGACTTATTTGGAGCGATACTCGTGGGAAAGTCAAGTTTAAGGTGATTGGAGTGGCAACGCACTCCAACTTTAACGACGACAATCCCATGGAAGACTTATTTGGAGCGATACTCGTGGGAAAGTCAAGTTTAAGGTGATTGGAGTGGCAACGCACTCCCACTTTAACGACGACAATCCCATGGAAGACTTATTTGGAGCGATACTCGTGGGAAAGTCAAGTTTAAGGTGATTGGAGTGGCAACGCACTCCCACTTTAACGACGACAATCCCATGGAAGACTTATTTGGAAGAGCAACTTGAAGACCGGCAAATATGAAAACCTCATCCCAAGACTCGATAAACTCGAAGGCTCTTTAAATTAAGTACTTTAACTTTGAAGACTTTCCGTACCTGAATGACACCGACTTGAAGACTTCAACCTGTAGACTTGTCAAACATGGAAGAGTCGAAGACCTTAACTTGAAAGATTGTCAAATTTGAAGATCCCACTTGAAGACTTGGCAAACTTGAAGACCCCAACTTGAAGACTTGACATATATTTGAAGACATCAGCTTGAAGACTTGGAGAATTTGGAGACTCCAGCTTGAACACTCGGCGAATATGAAGATTCCAAATTGAAGACTTGGAAAATTTCAAGTTTGTAGACTCCAACTCGAAGACACAAACTTGGAGACTCCAACTTGAACACTTGATAAATTTGAAGACTCTAACTAGAAGACTTGCAAATTTAAAAACTCGCAAATTTGAAGACTCTAACTTGAAGACTTGGCAGATTTATAGACTCCAGCTTTGAGGAAGATTCCACTTGAAGACTTGACCAACTCCAACTTGAAAACTTGGCGAATATGAAGATTCCAGCTTAAAGACTTGGAAGACTTGCGAATTTGAAGGCTCAAACTTGAAGACTACAAACTCCAACTTGAAGACTTGGCAAATTTGAAGACTCACACTTGAAGACTTGACCAATTCGAAGACTCCAAGATGAAGACTTGGTAGCCTGAAGACTTTGGCGAATTTGAAGGCTCACACTTGAAGACGTGACCAATTCGAAGACTCCAATATGAAGACTTGGTAGCGTGAAGGACAGCCACCATTTTTCTTTGGAGGGTTGCCCATATCAAACCATCAATGTTTGAATCCTGAGGGTCATCTCTCACTTGTCATGCTTGAAGTATACGAGAGAGCAGAAGAGATATCCTCCCTCTACAAATCTAATATCTTGAGCCGAGTCTTTCTAAACTTTCCTAGAATAGTAATTCCCAGAATTTGAAACACCCTGACAAGTAGTCATATTTTCTTTAGGTTGTAAGCTATACCTAACAATGTGAAACTTGACAAGGGATATAACTTTTCTTCATTTTGGGCGACTGGACTTAGAATTTGAGCTCTAAGCTGCCTACGTACCTCGATGAAGAGGATCAAGTCATTACGTAGTTCATAGTAGAAGAAGTTTTTTTTTATTTATTTTTTTTTATTATTTTTTTTTTGGTCCTAACTTTTGCCTAGGCCGCCTCTTTCGAGGTTTTCAACCTAGCGGATATTTTTTTTTTTTTAAGGCCGTGCACAGTTTAGACTCTTGCGGGCCAGGAGTTTTATGCAGTTTATGCTCATGCATCAAAGGAGCGTAGTGATTTGCAGTTTAAGCTCGTGCTTCTAGGAGCATGTCAACTTGCAGTTTAGGCTCGTGCTTCTAGGAGCATGTCAACTTGCAGTTTAGGCTCGTGCGTCGAGGAGCATGTCAACTTGCAGTTTAGGCTCGTGCGTCGAGGAGCGTGTCAACTTGCAGTTTAGGCTCGTGCGTCGAGGAGCGTTTCAACTTGCAGTTTAGGCTCGTGCGTTGAGGAGCATTTCAACTTGCAGTTTAGGCTCGTGCGTTGAGGAGCATGTCAGTTTCAAGGATAGTACTTCTTCAAGAATTTCCCGTTAATGGGACCAAGTCTTTTTCCTTCAGCATCAATAAGCTTATAAGCACCACTCGAATAGACTTCTTGCACAACATACGGTCCGTCCCATTTTGCAGTGAACTTGCCCCCAGATTTATGGGAAGTAATGATGGGTCTTCTCACTGCAAGAACTTGATCACCAACTTGGAAAGATCTCGGGCGAACCTTTTTATTGAAAGCACGAGATAGACGAGCTTGATAACATTCAAGGCTTTGCTGATCTTCAAGTCTTTTCTCATCGAGAGCCTCCAACTCTTCAAGGCGTAAGCGAGCATTTTCTTCATCAGTGAGCCCTTCTTGGAGAGCAAGTCTCAAGGATGGTATTTGACGCTCCAGTGGCAACACAGCTTCAACTCCATAAACAAGTGAGTAAGGGGTTGCTTGCGTTGGTGTGCGGTGAGTTGTTCTATACGCCCATAAAGCTTCTTCCATCCTTTCATGCCAATCTCGCTTGGATTTGGAAACAACTTTATTAAGCAAATTGCACAAGGTCTTGTTGAATGCTTCGGTTAGGCCATTGGCGGCAGCATTGTACATGGAAGATTTGCGCTGCTTGAAGCCAAAGAGATCACATATTTTATTCATCAGTCTATTATCGAATGGCTTGCCATTATCCGTTATTATATAACGAGGGATACCGAAGCGGTAAATAATGTTCACTCGAATGAAGTTTGCAACCTTCTCCTTCTTTACTTCTTTGAGGGCGACGGCTTCTGCCCATTTTGAGAAGTAATCAGTTGCAGCTAATATGAACACGTGTCCTTCAGAAGACTTCGGCAATGGTCCAACAATGTCTAGTCCCCAAGCATCAAATGGCCAAGACGCGACTGTTGGGTGCAATACTTCGGGTGGTTGATGTATGAAGTTTGCATGGAGCTGACAAGCTTTGCATCTCCGAGCATGGTCCAAGCAATCCTTCACCATTGTTGGCCAGTAGTACCCCATCCTTTTTATATGAAAGTGAAGCTTCGGCCCAGACTGATGTGATCCACATACCCCAGAGTGTGCTTCTTCCAGAGGTTGAAGTGTTTCGTCATCTCCTAAACATCGCAAAAGTACTCCCTCGAATGATCTTCTATATAGAGTGTCCTTGTAGTAAAGGAAACGGGGTGCTCTACGACGGATTTCGTCTCTCCTTCTCGGATTTTCTGGAAGGGTTCCGTGACTGAGGTAATCAATTATAGGTTTCCGCCAGTCTTCCTTCTCAGCCTCGGAAACAGCAACAAGACGCTGAAGTTCATTTTCACCATCCATGCCTTCATCAAATGGTGGTACTACCCATTTTTGGCAGATAGTAACTTGTGTCTGTTCAGGCAAGGTAAGTGTTGACGCCAAAGCCGCTAAGGCATCAGCTTTCTTATTTTCCTTCCTCGGCACATGCTGGAGGGTTACATCCCCAAGCCATCCTATTAACTTCTGTGCATAATTGTGATAGGGTTGTAACTCTGGTTTCCTTACCTCATAGCTACCCAGAAGCTGATTGATTACCAATTTAGAGTCTCCATATACTTGCAGCTGTAACTGCTTCATGTCGACTGCCATTTCGAGGCCAAGTATGAGTGCTTGGTACTCTGCGACGTTGTTAGAGCAACGTTGTGTCAGCGTGAAAGAATATGGGAAAACCTCGCCTTCCGAAGTTACGAAAACTACACCAGCCCCAGCTCCATCACGACGTGCAGCACCGTCGAAATACATCTTCCACGATGGTTGAACTTCGACGACCATTGCATCTTCATCAGGTAATTCATCAGTGAGCTCCCAATCATCAGGTATCGGATGGTCTGCCAAGAAGTCTGCTAATGCTTGTCCTTTCACTGCTTTTTGAGGGACGTACACAATCTCGAATTGTTGAAACTGGAGGTACCATCTCGCCAGACGATCACTAAGAACTGGTTTTGACATCACAAATTTTATAGGATTTGCTTTGGAAATGAGTCGGACGGTGTGAGCTTGAAAGTAATGCTTCAACTTTTGAATAGAGAAAACTAGCGCCAAACACAACTTTTCGATAGGCAAGTACTTCAACTCATTTGGTGTCATCATCCTACTTAAGTAGTAAAGGGAATTTTCTTTCCCTTCACTATTCTCTTGAGCCAAAAGCGCCCCAACAGACCTTTCTTGCGCTGCAATATATAATATCAGCGGCTTTCCAGGTATAGGTGCAGCTAAAACTGGAGGTTTCATCATGTACGACTTGATGCTCTCGAATGCGTTGCTGCAAGCTTGATCCCATTCGAAAGGGACACCTTTCTTCATAAGACGGCTGAATGGTTGACATCTTCCGGCCAGATTTGAAATGAATCTCCTAAGATACGCCAACTTTCCTTGTAAACTCTTTAGTTCATGAATATTTCTAGGCTCAGGCATCTTCAAAATCGCATCGACTTTAGCTTGATCAATTTCAATCCCTCGGTGTCGAACAATGAAACCAAGGAATTTACCAGAAGTAACTCCGAATGCGCACTTTAAAGGATTCATCCGAAGTTGGTATCTTCGCAGCAATTCAAACACCGTTCTCAAATCCTGTAGGTGATCCTCCTTGCTTCTTGATTTCACCACCAAGTCATCAACATAGCACTCGACACTTTTGTGAAGCATGTTGTCGAAGATATTTTGCATAGCTCTTTGATAGGTAGCTCCGGCATTCTTCAGGCCAAATGGCATCACCTTGTAGCAGTAAATTCCCTTAGGAGTTCGAAACGCTGTGAGTTCTTCATCCTTAGGAGACATGCGAATCTGGTTATAGTCGGATGAGCCATCCATAAAAGACATTGCCTCATATCCAGTAGTGGCGTCAATCATGAGTTCTGGGATGGGGAGTGGAAATTCATCTTTGGGACATGCATTGTTGAGATCTCTAAAATCAACACAGACTCGAATTTGTCCATTTTTCTTCCTTACAGGGACTATACTTGAAATCCAAGTAGGATACTTGACTTCCCGAATAAAACCAGCCTCAATAAGCTGGTTGACTTCATTCTCAATCAAGGGTACCAGCTCTGACCTGAAGCGGCGTTGGCTTTGCTTAACAGGACGAGCACCATTTCTAACCGCTAGATGATGAACCGCTACTTTGGGGTCTAAACCAGGCATCTCTTTGTAGCTCCAAGCAAAGACATCTCTATACTCTTTCAGAAGCTCTACATAAGCACTTTCTTCATCCTTCATCAGCAAAGCACTTATATATGTGGGTCTTGGTTCTTCATCTGTGCCGAGGTTGATTTCTTTCAATGCGTCAACTGTCGCCTTCACTCCTTCTTCAAGCTCAGGTGGAGCATCTTTAGCATCTTCATCTTCCTGCAGATCTCCATCATTGAAAGATATGTGGTGACACCAAGAAATATCCTCCGACTCATTCTTGACATTATTTGGATATAAAGCATTCCGCTCTTCTTCTGCAACGACATAATATGAAGATCCTACACTTTCTTCATCTTCTTCACGCTCCTTTGTGTGGACTATAGTATGAGTCCTTGCCTTTAACACTTCTCCACATGAAACTACTAGTTTTTCTTGACGCTTCATCCTTGAAGGGATTAGACTTTGGCAATCTCTTGAAAGGTTTAGGGCATTAGGAGAAATGGTTATCCTTGACTTTACATCACCCTTTTGGAGCTTGTTCCTCTTCTTCAATGGCCCCAATCTATTAAAGACAGAAGTTCTTGCAGCTGGTTCTCCAAGCCGATCAAAGACAGACTTTCTTTTGTTCGAAGGAACAGACTCATCCTCAGCACCGACATAATTGATGCTTGCCCTCCTTATAGAGATGCGAACTGGTGGGGGTTTTTCAAAGCCCAAGCCTTCACGTGATTTCTTCATTGAACCTTCTGGTAGGAGCTTCCCTAACTTAGATGGTTCGTTGGGATCGTACCCAGCCTTTGCAAATAGTTTATAAGCATTCGGATCAAAACGCTCGTTTGTGCGCTTTGTGGGGAGTGCACTATTCTCCGGCGGATTTCGGGCCACAAACTTTCCAAGCAAATTTGAAGATAACTTCAAAGCATCAAGCCGCTTGATAGGAAGGGTTAATCCATTCAGCACGTCACTTTGCAGGTCGGATGATTGGTCTTTCTTCTCCTTCAGTTTTGGGACGTAGCGGAGCATAGATCCCATCTTCTTGCCTGAAGGTGCAAAGTATTGCTTATGTGGTTTCCTTTGAATAGAGTGGCTTCTATCTTCATCCCCTACAACTTTTGCTTTCCCAGCTGCAATCTCAGCCTTCTTCATTGCAATCTTAGGATCTGATGTCTTGGCGATGTCATCAACCCTGACTTCATTCGCGATATTCTTCAAGTAGAATTTAGCATCAGCACAGTACGCTTCAGATTCAGTGAATGGCTTGTCATCAGCAACGATTTTCTTCTCAATACCATCTTCATGATACTTAAGGCATTGGTGATAAATGGATGGAACGACTTTATTCTCGTGTATCCACGGCCTTCCCAATAAGATGTTATAGGAAGTCTTTGCATCGATCACATGCAACCATGCGCTTGAAGTCATTTCTCCAATAGTGAGGTCTATTTTTGTAGCACCTATGGCCCTTTGCCCCCCTTGATTGAATCCATGGATCATCAAACGGCTTTCAATCAAATCCTCTCTTGAGATGCCAAGTTCATTCATCGTGTGAATAGGAAGAATGTTGATTCCGGATCCTCCATCAATCAAGATTCTATTCACTCTTTGTTCATTCACATATCCAACCATGAACAACGGATGATTGTGCGGAACTTCCCCAAGTAGGATATCGTCACTTGTGAATGTGATCTTCGCTTCACAAGTATTTGCTTCTCCGGCTGTAGATTCGGTGAGTTTCTCTGACTTCGCAGGTGAAGATGGCTCTGGACTTTCATTGCTCTCCTCTACTTTATCAGCATTACAACATGAGGCCTTCGTATCAACTTTAGGGATCTTCATGCGGAACCAACTTGGTAGAAACTCCTCTAGGGTCACCGGCTGACGCGACTTTTGGTGATGGTAAACCTCCACCTTTGCCTCTCGTGGACGTTCGATTGCTTTTTGCTTCCTTGGCTTCCTTACCATCTTCTTCCTTGTTGGCTTCTCAGCTGGTTCGTCTCGTGGGCTTGCCCTACGACGCCTCCGTCTAGTCACCAATATCCAACCATCATCGTCTTCCTCGAGCGATGCTTTCTTCATACTTTGTTCACACAGCTTTGGGGGAGAAAATGATCCTTTTGCTGGAACGGGTTCGAGGTCGCCAAACTTGATCATGACATCTTGCCCTTCGAATCCTTCAGTGAAGTTGCAGATCACAATAGGGTCTTGTGAGCCAAAGGTGATGGAAACTTGGTTTGCATTTTCCTTTTCATCTTTGAGTACAATCTCCCCTTTGTCGGCCAACTCCATGACTTTGTCCTTAAAGACAAAACATTTTTCAAGAGAGTGACCTAAAAGCCGATGGTACTTGCAGTAGTTTGGATCATTCGTTCTTCCAGCTTCATTAGGACGCTTCATTTCTGGTAGCTCAATGAGCTTTAGTTCCAGAAGTTCATCGAAGATTACGGGAACATCAGAATCAAGGAATGGGTATTCCCTATCTTGCATCTCTCTCAAAGTTGATTTCTGACCTGTCTTATCCTTGAAAGAAGTCGTCTTCACACTTTGTTTCTTGCTGAACTTTGTGGTGAACTTCACAGGTTTGGCATCAACATTCATGGACTCTTTGTTTTCAACCTTGGGTACCACTTTGCTCCATCTCTTGACTTCTTGCTTGTCTTTTCCCTTGCGAGGTTCGGTGACCGGCGGCCCTTCTTTTCCAGTGGAGGCCATGCTTAGCTCCATATCATGAGCACGTGTCGCCAACTCTTCAAAAGTCCTTGGCTTTATGCCTTGCAAGATGTAGCGAAGCCCCCAATGCATACCTTGAATGCACATCTCAATTCCTGAAGCTTCACTGAGTCTATCTTTGCAGTTGAGCCTTGCATTCCTCCATCGGTTGATGAAGTCAATGACTGGTTCTTCCTTTTGCTGTTGCGTGTTTGTAAGCTCTATCATGCTTACGGTACGCCTTGTACTGTAAAAGCGATTGAGGAACTCATGTTCCAGCTGCTCCCAGCTATCAATTGAACCAGACTCAAGGTCTGTATACCAATCGAAAGCATTCCCTTTGAGGGAACAGACGAACTGCTTGACGAGATAATCACCGTAGGTTCCAGCATTGTTGCATGTCTCAACGAAGTGCGCCACATGCTGCTTTGGGTTTCCTTTGCCATCGAACTGCTGAAATTTAGGGGGTTGATAACCGATGGGCATCTTCAAGCTATCAATCCTTGCGGTGTATGGCTTTTCATATGCAAGAGAAGACTTGGAAGAAACCTCGTACTTATCCTTGATTGTTCCCATAATGAACTCCTTCAGTTGGTCAATTTGAATCACCCCATCAGCAGAAACTTGGATTTTCTTAGCAGGTGTTACTTGCTTAGCTGGAGTATTAATCACCTCTTGAACTTCTGGACGTTTTCCTGGTGCATGGCTAGATTCTCCCTCCATCATGCTTTCCATCTTGTTGATGCGAGAGTCTTGATCCTTGACGTAGTTTGATAAGCGATCAATCGCCTTTGTCAAGTTTGCAAGTTGTTCCTCCACTGTTAAAGTGTTAGTCGCCATGGCATGCACTGCTGTTGGAGATGGCGGAGAATAACATGGATTCTCCCATAGATTGATCTTTGACTGGAATGACTCGCACGGCGTGGTTGGAGAGGACCCAATGCTTGAAACTTCATCGTCTTTCTTCGCTGCTGGACTTCTGGATCTGCAGAGCCTAAGTCGAGCCAAAGTGTTTTCAACCATCTCAGCGATATTTTCCCCTTTTTCCAATGGCTTAGTAGATGATCCTGCTCCTTTGGAAGATGAAGAACCGAAAGTTGGAGTTGATGCGGGCGGCACCTGAAGTGCTTGTTGTCCCATCAAGTTTGCTTTGTTTCTTGTAACTGGTCCAAAGCTTCCCTTAGTAGCATTCATGCAGCTTTGAACCTCAGAAGAGAACTTGGAATTGGCATCAAGGTCATGAGGCCAGACAGATTTCGCAACGACAGATTTTGAGTTGGTGTTCTTGGAAGCCATCTCAATATTGCTGAACTTCGTGAGTTGAAAAGTTGAGATGAGAGGTAGAGATTGTCCCACTGGGCGTGCCAGAATTTGTAACAACTAAATTCGCGTCAAGAAAATAAATATCGAGACAGGAAAATATTGCAACAATATATTTTATTTTTCAAAATATGAGTGTTAAAATCTCTATGATTCCTTTGATTCGTCTTTTCAAACTAATATCTTCAAGAGCTTTTGAGCTTGATCTTGAAGTTTGGATTTGGATTTTGATCTTGATCTTGATCTTGACTAGATGAGTTCAAGAGCTTGGAGCTTTATCTTGAACTTGGTCTTGATCTTGAACTGGTACTTGGATTCAAGGGCTTGAAGTTTGATCTTGAATCTTCGTCTTGATCTCTAGAACTTGTAGAGAAATGCTTGAGTGCTTGCAGCTTTTGTAGAAATCTCTTGCTTTGATCCACGAGCTCTTTCTTGCTTCTTGTTATGGATTCTTGCTTCTGATTTCTTCTTTTCTCAAATGAGAGATTTGACCCCTTTATATAGATGTGGGGTGGAGTAGCCACCAAGAAACCCTGACGGGCCTTGGCCCGTGGACCGGCCAATCAGATTTAAGCAGTGACTAGGCCGTATTTGATTTGCCATAACATGTCACATGTCCACATGGCGTATTTTTATTGGTCTTGGGGTTTGACTTGGATTGCCACGTCATTTGGCGAGTGGCATGATCCAATTGGCTATTTCATTTGACTTGGCGCCACGTCACTTGCCACGTGGCACATTTTGGGCCTCTAGGAAAACTTATATCCATTGGGCCTTAGGCTAATTTGGGCTAGCCTTTCAAGATTGGGCTTTTATTATATTTAAATAATTAGCCCATAATATTTATTTGGACCAATTTGTCTTGAATTTAATTAAATAGCCATATTATTTCATGGATTTAAATCCAATAAAATTTACATGTCTACAAATGCCCCCTACTTCAAGGCTTGTCGAAGATTAATTTGTTGGCATCTCGAAGACTAGGCTTGAAGTAATTCGTTTTAGTCATGTGGTCATTCTTGATTAACAGCCCAGAAAATGGCCTTTTGATTAGCAAGTTGTGCGAAGTTGGCTATCTTCCAGTGAACAGCCTACAAGATGGCTACTTTATCAGGAAGGAAAAGTACGCCAGAAATGGCTACTTTCCAGTTGCTTGTCTTTAAAATGGCTGTTGGTCAAAATTCACCACAATTGCATGGAGTGGCTACTTTCCAGTTGCCTATCTTCAAAATGGCTGTTTATCAAAATCTCCCACAATTACGTGGGACTGTGTGTTTAGCCGCCTGTAGCTTATCTTTTCCTTTTTTTTTTTGGGTTGTATGTAGCTAGGGAGATTATTTAGTAACTCAAATTTTGTTTAACCTCTGATTGCGAAAAATAAGCAAGACTATAGAATTAATTTCGATATATTTCTTTGATTGTTGTCAATGGATATTACTGAGGTCTTGCCACAACCTTCTAATTAAGCAAAACAGTAACAAAGACATACTGAACCAACCTCCACGTTTGACTAATTAAATGAGTTGTTGATAACTTTTTTGTTACTAACTTCAGATGCTGTAAAGAGAGTTCGTCTCGTTTGGAATGTGAAAGTACAACTGCTCGACTGACACTAATTTCTTGTATATAGGGAGAAAACAAGAGTTAATCCTTGGGGAAGAAGTTCAGCAACTAATATTATTACTTACTGAACAAACTAAACAATAATGAGTTCAAAATGATGAAAAGGTCAAATGTTTTGAAGGATCTGATCTTTACCAGCTCTTCGCTTGCTTGAGCAATTTGGATCTGAAAACACTGATGTTGATTAGATTCCTATGTTGAATTCCTTGTTAACTAACTCCTTAAGCACACCCTGGCCGTTTGGCATTCACTCGTGGTGCTGTCTGCTACATCTCAAAGCAAAGTGTGCACTTGTAAGTGGAGAAGCTTTCTCTGTGGGAACTGCTTATTACAAATGGCTAAGCGCTGATGAAAACCATGGTTCTTCTTCAGTATAAGAAAAGGGAAAAGTCAGCTTTGCCTTTAGGTCAGTAAGACACTTAACAGTTCAGTTATCGGAGTCCTGCTTTTGTGATCCCATTCTTGTACAATATGCTGGCAGATTTTATTTTTACAGGATAGGGGCTTTGAATTATGGTAAGTTTAAGGGGCACTAAAAAACATAAAGCATGTCAGTGTTACGAATACTCAAGCTTCTACCTCTGGCCAATATGACATCAGCTTTCTAATTAGTAGTACTATTTAGTAGATAGAAAGCCTCTTAATTTATCACTTTTTTCATCATGTTCTAATCAACCCAAAAGTTTAAATTTTGGATCACTGGAGGAGGTGGAGGAGGATGAGGATTATGATGAGTTTTAGCCAAAGCAATTAAGAAGATCATGACCTTCTTCTCAGTTGGTGTGCTTCATTTATTATTATTATTTTTTTTTAAAGCCTTAAGCCCATCAATTAAATTAATCTCTAAGGAAAACAGTTGAATGTTTTTTCTTCCTGTTTTAGGGGTGATGTACATTTTGAATGTTTACTACTTGTCAATTTGACTTAATGACTAAATTGCTGAAAATTGCTCAACATATTTTCTTTCAGAGCTTTACCTTTGGGGATCAAGAACATCCATAGTTATAGCAAAATGGTTCTTAGCGGTTTCAATCTGCCAAGATCAGGTTCTTGTTAAATAAATAAATTGAAATAGTCCATTACTTATTACAATCCTAAAATTTTTAGTTTAACTATGAATCAAGATACTGATGCAATCCAAGAAATTTATCCAACTACTATTAAAGTGTTTCTGTAAGTCATTACATTTTGAATCTGTGCTAAAATTTTGCTCCTTCAGCATATATGCTTTCTTTGCTCTTCCATGTACCTGCTTTTTCCTACCAATTGCCAGTATATGTGCAGAATTTGGATAATGCTTTCCCCGGTTCATCTTAAACTTGATCCTCATTATAATGGTAAATTTCCTGAGAACATATAACAGTAAACAAGCTGACCTGAATTGTAGTAGTAATCTTTGCTGGCAGTCGAAGCAATCAAAAAGAGACAAACACGCCTACTGTCTAATGGGAAATAATATTATACCCAGGAATATTTCCCACAATAATCCACAAGAATTGAAGAGTACAACGACACCAAGTTTCTTAACGTGGAAAAACCTTTTAACAAAAAGTAAAATAACCACGTATTGAGAGGAGCAAAATAACTTCACTATATTGAGAAATATTACACACTGTAATCGTTGACTACTACACACTCAAAAAAAATAACTCTCTTTATTTTAAAGACACCTCACTATGATATTGCCCACACTCTATTTTTCTACACAGACTATTTTCTTTCAGTCTGTGGAATACATTAAGCAACTACTGCGTTGCTTTGTTTTTGGTGTGTATAAACTGAAGGAACAATGGCCCTTTATATAGGAAGAAGCACCTCCCTAAGGACCAATCAAAAACGATTGGTAATTGCAAATTGCAAAACAGAGTTGTTCCACCACCTAGCAACTTTGTTGTTGCCATTCTCCACCAATCAACATTTGTTCTCTTTTTTTGTTAGTTTTCTTGTTAGGTGGGTGGACCCCACAAATCTCCCCCTTAATTTTGATTTTTTTTCTTCATTCCAAGCAATGCTCTCATTCTCCGAAAGTCTTCAAATTTGAGTGGCTTTGTAAAGATATCTGCAACTTGATCGTGAGACTTCACATACTTGAGTTCTACCTCCTTCTTGACAATGCATTCTCTTATGAAGTGGTACCTTATATCTATGTGCTTGCTTCGATCATGATACACTGGATTCTTTGCAAGTGCTTGTGCGGACTTGTTATCAATGCAAATTGTTGTGGCTTCAATTGAGGCAAATTGAGCTCCTTTAACAATCTTCTCAGCCAAATAGCATGACACGCACAAGACGTTGCTGCTACATATTCGGATTCACAAGTCGAGAGAGTAACAATGCATTGTTTCTTTGAACTCCAGGTAATAACACAATTACCACCCAAGAAAAAGACAAAGCCAGTTGTGCTTTTTCTATCATCAATATCTCCCGCAAAATCACTATCACAAAATTCCACAAGACTGAAATCATTAGTAGGAGAATAAAATAGCCCATAGTCAATTGTACCTTTGAGATAACGGAGAATTCTTCTAGCAACTTTCAAATGAGTTGAGGTAGGAGCTTCCATGAAGCGACTCACTACGCCAACTGCAAAGAGTATATCCGGCCTCGTACAAGTCAGGTATCTTAAGCTTCCCACAAGACTTTTGAAAAAAGTTGGATCCACCTTTTCTCCATCATCAAACTTTGACAACTTTGTCCCACTCTCCATTGGTGTGTTTACAGGGTTGCAATCAAACATCTTGAATTTCTTCAATATCTCTTTTGTATAGCTTTCTTGAGATATGAAAATGCCTTCCTCCATCTGCTTCACTTCCAGACCCAGGTAATATGACATCATCCCTATGTCCGTCATATCAAACTCACGGGACATAGCTTTCTTGAAATCTTCAAACAAACTGGGGTTATTACCCGTAAAAATAAGATCATCAACATAAAGACAGACAAGTAAAATATCTCCATTAGTATGAACTTTAATATAAAGAGCATATTCATGAAGACAGCGAGTAAACCCATTGTCCTGAAAATACTTGTCAATGCGACTGTTCCACGCCCTTGGAGCTTGCTTCAATCCATATAAGGCTTTGTTCAATCTAAGCACTTTATCTTCATGGTTTTTGACCTCAAAGCCCAATGGTTGCTCAACATATATTTCTTCTTCAAGATAGCCATTCAAGAAGGCTGACTTGACATCTAGTTGATGGATCTTCCACTTCATTTGTGCTGCCAAAGAGATAAGCAATCGGATCGTCTCCATGCGGGCAACAGGTGCATAGACTTCATCATAGTCAATGCCATGCCTTTGTTTGTAGCCTTTAGCCACAAGTCTTGCCTTGTATCTTTCTATATCTCCATCAGCATTCTTCTTTGCCTTGTATACCCATTTCATTCCAATTGGTCGATGACCCTTGGGAAGAGTTGTTAACTCCCAAGTATTGTTCTTCTCTATTGACTTGATCTCTTCCTCCATGGCTTGTCTCCACTTTTTGTCTGTAACAGCTTCATCAAAGTTCATTGGTTCACTATCAGCAAAGAGACAATACAAAAAATCAAAATTAATAATTTGATCGGTATTGTCATAGAGTTCTGCAATTGTCCTCGTTCTTTCAGGCGCTTCATTTGAACTTCCTGGAGAGGAAGGAGATGCAACATTGGTTGGGGATAGAGGTGGAATTGTATCTTGTAAGGGTTCCTCGGCCTCTTGTGCATCTTCTTCATCATCTTCAAAGTACGGAAGAAAATCATATGTATTTTGTTCCTGAGACTCCCAATTCCATGTCGCTTCTTCATCAAATTCAACATCACGACTCACCACCACTTTTCCATTACCAGGGTTGTATAACTTGTAGCCTTTTGAACTCGTGTCATATCCAACAAACACATGCTTGACACTTCGATCATCAAGTTTAGCTCTTCCTTGATGTGGCACATGAGCATAGGCTATGCTCCCAAAGATTCTCAAGTGATTGACACTTGGCTTCCTTCCACTCCATGCTTCTTGAGGAGTTTGATCTCTAACATTTCTTGTTGGAGATCTGTTGCTCAAATAAACTGCACAAGAAACAGCTTCGGCCCAAAATTCCTTGGGCATGCTTTTAGCTTTCAACATACACCTAGCCATATTAAGAATTGTTCTATTCTTTCTTTCGGCAACTCCATTTTGTTGTGGTGAGTAAGGTACCGTTAGAGGGCGGCGAATTCCATGAGATTGACAAAAGTCATTAAATTCTTTTGAAGTGAATTCGCCTCCTCTATCGGACCTTAAAGCTTTTATTTCATGGCCACTTTCCTTTTCCACAAGTGCTTTAAAATTCTTAAAAGCAACAAATGTTTCAGATTTTTGCTTTAAGAAATAAACACAGGTCTTTCTACTAAAATCATCAATGAATAGTAGAAAGTATTTACTTTTACCGAAAGAGGGTGGATTGATTGGTCCACACACATCGGTATGAACAAGCTGGAGTGGCTTAGTTGCTCTTGACGTGGCCTCCTTCGGAAAACTCTTCCTTGCATGTTTGCCAAGAAGACAAGCGTCACACAATTGATTGGGATGGTTGATTGAAGGCATTCCATTCACCATCATTTTTTCTCCCATTGATTTGAGTGCTTCGAAGTTCAAATGCCCAAATCGCATGTGCCAGCACCATGACTCATCTTGCACATTAGCCTTCAAGCACTTTGCATCAATTGTCTTAAGATTCAAAGTAAACAATCTATTCTTTGCCATTTCAACTTTAGCAATTAATTTTCCATTTGAATCTCTAAGCCAAAGATGCATACCTTTCATATGAATATCATATCCTCTTTCAAGAAGTTGGCCCAAACTCAAAATATTACTTTTTAGTTTTGGCACATAATAAACATCTTTAATCATCTTATGGCCACCATCTTTAGAGGAAATTAGAATCGTACCTATCCCTTCAATTTGGATCTTTGAGGAATCTCCAAAGGACACATTGCCTTTCACTCTTTTAATGAGTTCCACAAACTTGTCTTTGCATCCACACATATGATTGCTTGCTCCATTGTCCAAGTACCACGAGCTGCAATCATCCTTGTCACCTTCCTTGAGTGCTAGCAATAATGTTGACTCATCTTGTTCTTTGTCGTCAACAAGGTTGACTTTCTCTTCAATATTACTACGACATTCCCAAGAGTAATGGCCAAATTTATGACAATTGTAACACTCAATTTTAGATTTTACATACCTTTTACCATTTATCTCTTGATAGTAACCACGTCCTCTTCCTCCTCTTTGTCTACGACCACGACCTCTGTATGCTTGAAAGCTTTTTTCTTCATTGTTGAAGTTGTTACTATTACTTCTTCCTCTTCCTCGACCACCACGGCCTCTTCCTCGTCCATTTCCTCTATAGCTCTTTTCACCTCCATCTTTGAAGGATGCATTGGTTTTAAGAAGTTGCTCCAATGGCTCTTCTTGTCTCCTCCTGGTCTTTTCTTCGTGGGCTTGTAAAGAACCCTCGAGTTGCTCCGTCAGCATAAAGTCTAAATCTTTAGACTCCTCAATAGCACACACCACATAATCAAATTTAGGTGTTAAAGACCGAAGGATCTTTTCTACCACACGAATCTCTTCCATTTCTTCTCCGTACCTTTTTAATTGATTTACAACAGCTTTCACTCTTGAACAATAATCCGAAATGGATTCGGATTCTTTCATTTTCAAATCTTCAAAATCAGCCCTTAGAGTTTGAAGTTTTATCTTCCTCACTTTATCAACTCCTTGGAGAGAATTTTGTAAAATCTCCCAAGCTTCTTTTGAGGTGGTAGCATCGGCCACCTTCTCAAACATGGTATCATCCAGACATTGGTGGATGAGAGTGAGAGCTTGTTGATCCTTCTTCCTTATTTTTACCAAGACATCTTTTTCATTTTGAGGCAGAGCTTCCTCATTATCGGGTATTGAATACCCACTACGTACAACTTCCCATACGTCTTGAGAGCCAAGAATGGCTTTCAATCGTAGGCACCATTTTTCATAATTTTCTTTTGTGAGACGAGTGTATTAAAAAGCGAGTGTACCATTATTTGCCATGGCTCTGATACCACGTTGTTGGGAAATAATATTATACCCAGGAATATTTCCCACAATAATCCACAAGAATTGAAGAGTACAACGACACCAAGTTTCTTAACGTGGAAAAACCTTTTCACAAAAAGTAAAATAACCACGTATTGAGAGGAGCAAAATAACTTCACTATAGTGAGAAATATTACACACTGTAGTCGTTGACTATTACACACTCAAAAGAAATAACTCTCTTTATTTTAAAGACACCTCACTATAATATTGCCCACACTCTCTATTTTTCTACACAGACTATTTTCTTTCAGTCTGTGGGATACATTAAGCAACTACTGCGTTGCTTTGTTTTTGGTGTGTATAAACTGAAGGACCAATGGCCCTTTATATAGGAAGAAGCACCTCCCTAAGGACCAATCAAAAACGATTGGCAATTGCAAATTGCAAAACAGAGTTGTTCCACCGCCTAGCAACTTTGTTGTTGCCATTCTCCACCAATCAACATTTGTTCTCTTTTTTTGTTAGTTTTCTTGTTAGGTGGGTGGACCCCACACCTACATTGCACAAAACTTCAGATGCTGTAAAGAGAGTTCGTCTTGTTTGGAATGTGAAAGTACAACTGCTCGACTGACACTAATTTCTTGTATATAGGGAGAGAACAAGAGTTAATCCTCGAGGAAGAAGTTCAGCAACTAATATTAATACATTTTCAACAAACTAAACAATAATAAGTTCAAGCCAATGAGAGGTCAAATGTTCTGAAGGATCTGATCTTTACCAACTCTTGGCTTCCTTGAGCAATTTGGATCTAACAATATTGCTGTTGATTAGGTTTCTGTATTAAATTCCTTTGTAACTTAACTCCTTAAGCATACGCTAGTGTTATTGTGTGCTACATCTCAAAGCGAAGTGTGCACTTGTAAGTGAAGAAGCTTTCTCTGGAAGAACTGCTAAGAGCCCTATAACAGTTCAGTTTATCACTTTTTTCATGATGTTCTAATCAATTTTTTTTTTGTCAAATATGTATATCACCATTGTGGAAGATCTTCTATTTAACAAGAATTTTTAATCCCACCACAACCTGACATCTTTGTGCTGATTGCACAAATATAATAGCTTTTCTGACAAAAGTTCAACTACTGGGTTTCAGAAACTGTAGAGACCTTTGATGATACAAATTAATTTTCTCTTGTTTACTCAGAAACTGAATCATGTTAAATCTTAGAAATCGGGATTTCATATATATAGTCTTACTGCATCTTACATAATTGATTTGTATAAAGTTGAAGGCTTCAGTGAATTACTTAGAAATAACTGAATTAGACAAGCTGGTAAGCTCTAAGGTATCATGCAAACATTTAGCTTCCCTCCTACCCTCACTCTCTCCCTTTTTGTGGAAAACTAACATTTAGCTTCTCTTGATGAGAGAATTGTGTCCTTCTATTTATGCAAGTAAATGGTTGAAATGGAGGAGACATATGCTATTGGAATACAGATGCCTAGAGGAAATACAGCAGTTGTCAGATTAGCAATATGGGCGTGAGTATCGGACCTCTAATGCCCAACATATTCACAAAATGAATGTCCTCCAAAATGTGATGCTAAAGATGATGTGCATCATACAATACAAGGTCACCAAGATCAGAAATCGACACAAGGAACAAATTGTACAGATTGAGGATAAAATAAGAAATTGACCTTAATATAGTTTGATCATAATATATAGACCTACAAATGCACTCAGTCTATAGGTGAGAGTAGCATGAATGTAGGTGTTAAAGGAGACGAGGTATACCTAAATTCACATGGAAGGAAGTTGCCTCAAAAGACATACGATCTCTCTTGAAGAACATAACACAAGGAAAGTAAAAGATCCATAGCATCAGTCCCAAATCTTGAAAGAAGAAATGCAGCAAATGCCAGTCACGAAGCCGACCATAGTCTCATGAATGCCAAGCCTAGCTAGTAGTAGTGTTAATTGTTGTCTAATTGAATCTTTAACTACATTAAAAAAATGAAGGACTCTCTAGCTGCAAACCAATAGGTTGGTAAATAAAAACCAAAACTTCTCAAGCAATAGATAAACTTATAAAATTAACAGTTTATAGCATGAAAAAAGTTCGCCTCGCATGCATAAGCAAATAGTAATACCAAGTAATGAGAGAGCCACATTTAAATTATTTAGAGGGTCAATAGACAATTTATTGATTTCATTTTGGAGAGATCAAAGAAAGGGAACCTTGGAGCAACTGGTAAAGTTATTTTCATGTGACCTAGAGGTCAAGGGTTCAAGCCGATCAGATAGACTGCATACATCACACCCCTTTGGGTGCGGTCTTTGCCCGGACCCTGCGTGAACAGGATGCTTTCTGCACCAGACTGGCCCTTTTTTTCAATTTTGGAGAGATCAAACTTTCTGTGTAAACGAAAACATCCAAAATGGTATTTGCATCAATACCATCAGAATCCGAAGGCCATATTCGATTGCTGGGTCGACCATCCGATATCTTATGTATCTTGTTTCCTAGCAACACCTATGACTCGTAAATGGTCTGCGTCAGAGTTCCAGGTAAGGATCTCGGTTGACTCTCGGGAAGGTGTTAGGCACCCTCGAGTCCTGTGCCAAGCACAGTTGCTTTTATTGAGGCGTTTCGACTCTTTATAAATTGTTTGTTTATTTTGCCTTTATTTTTGTTACGCTTTTGATTTGATTATAAATTTGTTCGTTCAAATAAAAGCTCAAATCGAGATATAATCGCACGAGCACTTCACTCGTTCGAAATCTTCCGACTTAAGTTAGTTAAATCGCGCAGGCACTTCACCCGTTCGAAATCTCCTAACTTAAATGAATTTCACGTGAACAAATAAATTGAATGATGTTACGTGCAACCTATTGACTTGCCTAACCGACTTGCACTTATTTGAAATACAAAGTTGTTGTACTTTGCATTTTTATTTTGTTACACTTGATTTGATATTTGAATTTGTTATGCCAGTTAAAAGATCAAAATTTGTTATGCAAGTTGAAAGATAATGTATTAGTGAAAAGAAATGCCAGCTTAGTCAAACTTAATGACTTGTGTTCTTAGCTTAAAGGACAAACTAAACTATGCAATATGGATGAAAATAATAATATATAAAGTGCTGACATGGTATATCTCTTAGGCCATGAATTATATTTATTCTTTTCCTCATTGTTTCCTTCTTATTATTTCTACTCAAATTCATCTGTCAATTAAAGTTTTTTAAGTTATTGGAGTTTAAACTAATAATTTTATATATTATATGAATTTCGTAAGATAAAAATATGATTTGATTCAAAATAAATGAGTTCGATTGAACCCGTGCTTTCGTCTCTAGCTCTTCTTGCTAAGAGGTTAGAGAAAAAATAAGTAGATTCGATCGAACGCGTGTTGTGCTTCGGTCTCTAGCTCTCCCCGCTAAGAGATGAGTGAAATAAATTAGATTCTCTAATTCTTGATCAAAGAATCTAGCATTGAGAATGTAAAATTCCTCACATAGAAAAAGTTTTCCACTTTAATGTATTCTATACAATAAACATCAATAGAGATATTGAATATATCAAATATCGAATAAATCATATTGGATTGTTTAGTATGAGGAATTGTAATTTAATCTTGAGATAAGATTTAGAATAAAGTTTGTTCAAATTTGGTAATTGATATTAGCTAAATCGGGATAAAAGTTATTCTAAAATCATGGAGCTATCTTATTCCATAGATAAAGTGAGATTATTTATCCCACTTTTAGTTTCAAAATTGTATTCCCTAAAAAATGTATCAGGTTTTACAATTAAATTTATATTTAGTTGAGTCTAAGGCGACCGTTCTATATCTCAATTCGATCGTTTGATAAGCAGTTTATGCGAGCAAGTTAACCGATTTCAAGAGTTCTGGCTTGGAAACAATTACGAAATAGATGTCAACTAGATTCGATGTCAAGTTGAAATGCAGATGTCGGCAAACAAGTTCGAATTAAATGACAAGCTGATGATTTACGGTGAGGCAACTTCGTTCTACCAAGACATGCAATTGTTTAAACACGACGACAATGTTTGATTCGATGAAAATAACAGCAATACGATGGACAAGTATAATACGATGATGAATGACTCGCACTACGATGGAAGACAACTATATTCGATCGAACAGTATGATGCAGAGACAATGGATCCGATGTAAAATAAGGATGAACGAGTCGATGAATTTTTAATAAGTAATAACAAAATTGCTTTAAGCCAAATGCAAATAACGAGCAAAAGGTGTTACGATCAAGATAAACACAGATCTAAACGAAATAAGTAATGAATAAATAATCGAAGCAGTAAAGGCTTATTGTATTAGATGGATCGATGAGTGTTGCTTTAGTGGAAAGAACAGATCTCCCTCCACGTTTGAGCTAAGCCACGATCGAAGCTTTAAGTACAATAATTATCCTTGGTGTAATCAGTTGACAAAGTAATGGGAACAAAGTGTAATTTCTTGATAAGGGTATGATTTTGAGAATAGAATAATATTGCTCTGTTGAGATGAACGTGTCCTCAAATGAAAATATGAGGCTCTATTTATAGGTTGAAATGGAGGAGAATCCCAAACCCTAGCAGACATCCACTTCTTCACGCTTCTCTTCCCACCATCTACACGTCGTCATCCACTCCACCAAACTCGCCAAGTTCGTTCCGATTTTTTAGAGATGAGGATCAGTTAAAGCTTATCCACTTGCCTTCGATTTTATCCGATCTCAACACTGCACAACCGAACAAGACCAAGAATAAGCTGCTTCTTTCCGATCTCAACGTCTTCGAAGTCAACCGATGCACTGTTACACTACCGATCTTGTTCTTACTGTGATCGAGCAGAAATCGACCAATACAGATAGTCCCCCCACTTGCCAAGTGTGTTCGTAAACTTTTGGCAAGTGGTTTTGAATTTTAGCGGGAAAATACATGGCACGTTCGTGTCCCTCCATCTTGAAACGTCAAAACGTCGCTTCAACTTCCCATCGCCACACGTGTCAGAAATCGTGCGGGCAGCAATTTTCGGCGGTTTTCGAGGCAATGATGGCTTTTCACCTTATAAATACTCATCTCAACCCACTTCTTACAACTTCCGAAAATTTTCCTAAAAATATTTTGAAGAAACCTCCCTTGAATTCCAGAAACTCTTCATTTAAGCTGTTTGATTCTTGCTGCTTCCACTTCAAATCTCCTCAAAATCTTGATATTTGTAAGTTTTAGCAATGTCTACCTCATCGCGAAACACAATTGAGGCTGATACCACCTCCACTACGGCAGTTGCCGCCACGGCTCCGCCGCAGTCCAATGTGGTGGTGGAGCAAACTTCCGCCATTGCTGACCCTTCAGCAGATAAGAAGGGGAAGAAACGGAAAGAGAGGAAAGTGAAAGACTATGGTCCTAAAAAGTCGTGGTCGGAGATTCTTCCAAAAAGATTTACGTATGAGAACGACTGTAAAGTCAGTGAAGCGGAGCAGGGGAAGAAGAAAAATATTCCGATCGACTCCGTCTACTGTACGATCACGCCGGAGGCAATTCCTCGGGTTCGGGAGGAATGTGGTTGGAGAGTGGGTGACATCGAAGTAATGTGCCCTCCGAGAAAATCAACGTTGGCGACCCACGTTGAAGGTCATTCTGTGGTGCTGACTTACCCATTCACGATCGGGTTCTCCCTCCCGATTGATAACATCGTTGAGGAATTTTGCAGAATGTACAAGGTTTGCCTCGGTCAGATTTCTCCGATGATATGGAGAACGATTATCATTATGCGGTACATCGCAGAAGTGGCGGAAGTGGAGTTGACACTCCGTCACATTCTCAACATATACTCCCCTCGAGTTTATAAAGGGGGGGTAATAAATTTGGCTAGACGAGGTCAGCGGGCCTTGATCTCTGACAACGACGACGATCTCCGAGGATGGGATCGGCGCTTCGTTTTCATTCCTACGGAACAGTTAACCGCCCCCGGAAGCGAGCTGCTACCGAATGTCTGGAATCGGACTCGTAAGTATTTTTCATTTCCTTTCCTTTTGAATTGAGTTTTAGCAACAATCTAAATTCCTCAAAAATTTCAGCTGAGGCGGTTGAGTTCGATCAAGTCGCCGACATCATACTTTGGTTGATAAGGGTGCTTGATAAGACGACCAACGACAAGCGAGCTTGGAAGCCGGTCGCGGCTTTGAAAACACTTAAAGCAAAAAACCATGGTAATCTTCGAATTACTTTCGCGTCTATGGCCCCTGCCTTTGTTGATACTTTTTAATAGAAATTTCTCTCAGGTCTTACCGGCGCTGGAGGCGAGCCAGACGATGAGGAGGCCGAACCCGAAGGCGGAGAAAAAACCGACGACGCTCCTCCCCCAAAGAAAAAGAAAACATCGTTCCAAGAGTTGAAGAATAAATATCTGCCTAAGATAGTGGTGATCGGTAAGGGGCAAGGGGGTAGTTCATCGGTTGTACCCCCAACCATAGAAGATGTGATTGCCGGTACGAGTTCGGCGACTGCGGCAGCGAAAGCTGCCGAAGGAGTGACTCCGGTTATCGACATCGAGGAGGAAGATCATGAGGGAGAGTCTAGGTCTGACCAATTGGTACAGCGTCCCAAGAGGTCAACTAAAGAAAGACTCCAAGAAACGGCCATTCAGCTTAAAGTGGCCGAACAAGGAGATCTTTCAGTGGATGACTATCTCCTCCCCCCTATTGCCGAAGACGCCAACTCAGGATCGGGAGGCTTGCCCAGCAGGGAAGGTGTTTTTGTTCCTCCCATCGCCGCCCCTGAAAATCAAGAGGGGATGATCGAGGCGTTTGACCGTGAGCTTGAGGAGAGGGATCCGGCAAAGGGAAAAGCGCCGGCTTTGGATCGGTCAGTTGAGACAATGAAGTCTAAATATGATGAGGAGACGGGGTCATCATTTTTCAGTATAGATCATGCCGATCCAATCGTTCCCCTTCCCCGAAGTGAAGAAGCCGCTGCTTTTTCTGCCCTGGGCGAGTCTGAAAAGAGGGGGGTCCGATCGCTCACAATCGAAGTGCCGGCCAACGTCGATCTGCTAAGATGCCCGAGGAAGTTGGCAAACTATTTTTTCGATGTTATGGGTCCAATGGAGCAAGCCCGGCTAAATACACACGAGGACTTGAGTTTGCCTTCTCAGATTTCCTACGGTGCTTTTAGGGTAAACTTTCTTTGCTTGAAATTTTTTTTTTTTTTTTTTTTTATAAATTTCAACTGTGGTTTTCTTCAGAACTGTATAATGGCGATCGAGACGGCTGATCGGATTCGCCAGCTTCAAGATGGGGCCAAGGTTTTGAACGAGCAGATCGTTCATCTTACTTCGGCGGGAGAAGAATTACATCGGAAACTCAAGGCAGCAGAGACCTAGAACGCAGAACTTTTAACCAACCTAGACAAGAGCACGAATGAACATGCTCTTCGTCAAACGGAGTTGGAATCCCAGATTCGGGCTCTGAACGCACAACTGAGTGATCACGAAGCCAGCTCTGATCTGAAGATGGCCGAGCTTAACTCTGTTTTGGAGGGTAAAGATAAAGAATTGGCCGATCAACTCTTAGAATTGATGGCTCTTCGAAGAAGTAATAACGAGCTAGGGGCTGAAGCTGCCAGTCTAACGGAGAGGAATTTGCTGCTTCAGAAGGAGTCTGCTACCCTAAGGCGCGACCTTGAAGAAGAGTTTGACAAGAAAAAGGATTTAATCCTTGCTGAATCAAGACGTGATGTTCTTAGGGAGATGTCAGACCGAGTTGTTGATGTTCCTACTGAGTTGAGTGAGGCAGTCGCCATCGTGAGATTGGCTCGAGAAGATCTTGGTCTTCCGGCGAGTTCCTCCGATGAGGGTTCTGACGGTGATGAATGATTTGCTTTTTCTTTGTACTATTGTTTTTGAAGTTGGGAGTTTCGTTCATGTACAACTTTTTATGAATGACATCGTTTATGAATGACATCGTTTTTGTTATTACTGCATTGCCAGTTTTTGACTTCTCGAAGATGTTTTAATCGTTCGAAAAATTTAAAGTTCAACAATATTCGTCGAATGAATTGACTATAATTGGGGCCCAATGTCTTACTGCGTAGTAAAGAATGACGTCTCATTTTCACGTAATGCACTCTTCGAACATTTTCATGAGTTCGGAATGAAAAGTTTAACATGGTAAAAAACATGTAAAATCTGGTTAAGAATTGGAACGATCGCATAAACCGTACATCTGACACAATTGGAACGATCGTGTAAATCGCACAGACGTAAAGCATGAGTATAACCAGTGTTGTATTATTGAAGTAGACCGCTAATGGGTTTTTGATACATTCTGGATCGTATGATTCGATCGATTACAGGATGCGGCCGTGAGGCACAAACATTGATCGCTATTGGATTAACATTGATCGCTATTGGATCGTTTACATAAGATTGATGACGCTTGATTTCGAGCGAGCCCCCATCTCGGATGAACATTGGAGCTTTTGCCGAAGTTCGAACAAGTCCCCGGTTCGAGTGAACGTTGGGACTTATGCCGAATTTCGAACGAGTCCCCAGTTCGAGTGAACGTTGGAAATTCTGTCGAGCTCTGAACGAGTCCCCAGTGTTGTCTTTGATCGACTCCATTTCATTTTCCGATTGAAAGTCCCTGGTTATAGGGCAGTCCCCAGTATCCGCCGATGACCCTCATGCTAAATCCGTCCCCCCCCCCCAGTGTTTGGGTGCGAAGAATGAGGGCGCGAACACTGGTTCTTTGACTTCGTTACCTGAAACGGAATCATTGGGAGACCAAAGCCAAGAAACTCGTTATAGATGAAGACCACGTTAGAGTGTTCGTCAGACTTATCGACCCCGATCGGAGCGTTTTGAGCTCAGGTGTTCGTGGGTGATGTTTGTCATCATTCGACTCCAACTATGCCTATCATCTAAAAGTGTTAGTATCAAATAATCGATCGAACAATTTCTTCCGATGATGGAACATTAAAAATTGCGAAATAAAAGTAAAGGATGAAGGTTGATACCGCAGAGCCTTAAAAATAGTATTTCTTCAATTGTGTGATATTCCAATTGAAGTCCACCGGTTTGGAGTCCATTGTTTCGAGTTGGTATGAACCTTTTTTGATCACTGCTTTGACGCGGAAAGGTCCCTCCCAATTTGCTCCTAGCTTTCCTTCGTTGGGTTCATCTTTCTTTGGTCTTTTGATTTTCATCACATAATCACCTACATTAAAAGATCGATACCTGAGTTTCTTGTTGATGTAGTTTTCTGCCCTTTGCTTTTGTGCTTGTATTCGAACAAATGCCATATCCCTCTTTGCTTCGACCAGGTTCAGATCTATCAACATGGCCTCTCTATTGGCTTCCTCGGTGGAATGGGCGAACCGGAGACTGGGTTCTCCCACTTCCACCGGAATCAGCGCTTCAGCTCCGTAGACAAGTGAGAACGGTGTCTCCCCGGTACTGTGTTTCACCGTTGTCCGATGAGCCCACAGTGCTCCGGGGAGTTCGTTCGGCCAATTACCTTTTGAATCATCCATTCTTTTCTTCAAGTACTCAAGTATTGTTTTGTTGGAAGACTCAGCCTGTCCGTTTGCACTGGGGTGATAAGGTGTTGATGCAATTCGCTTGATCCCCCACTTTTCGAAGAAGGTTGTGATTCGTCTCCCCACGAACTGCTTACCATTGTCGCATGTGATCTCTTTTGGGATCCCAAAACGACAAATGATATTCTGGTGAATGAACTTGATAATTTCCTGTTCACGAATTTTAGCCAAGGCAATAGCTTCAACCCATTTAGAAAAATAATCCGTAAGAATTAAGATAAATTTTACCCCACCGGGCACTGTTGGAAGCGGCCCGACCAAGTCCATTCCCCACTTCATGAATGGCCATGGTGACGTGACCGAATGAAGTGGTTCTGCCTGTTGATGTATAAGATTTCCAAATCGTTGGCACTTGTCACATTTGCGGACGAACTCCTTGGCATCTCCTGCGATCGTTGGCCAATAGTATCCAGCTCTTATGATCTTTCGAACCAGTGATTTGCCGCCGGAATGGTTGCCGCATTCGCCTTCGTGAACCTCCTTCAGCACATAGTTTGTCCCGTCCGGCCCCACGCACTTTGCCAAAGGACCGCCAAACATTCGCCTGTAGAGTTGATTTTCTAGGAGGCAATATCTCGCGGCTTTGGCTTTAAGTGATCGGGCAGACTTTTTGTCATCGGGAAGGGTACCTGCCTGCAAATAAGACATACTTGTTTCTCCAATCCCAAGTATGATTAACATTGTTTACCTCTTTGATGCTTCGACATAGTGGGGATTCGAACAAGTGGACCACTGTTTCGTCGAGTTTTTCATCGATGGCCGCTGCAGATCCAAGGTTTGCTAGAGCGTCTGCTTCGATGTTCTCTTCCCTCGGTATCTGAGCTATTTTCCACTCCTGAAAAGAAGTTAGAAAGTTTTGTACCTTTTCAAGCAACTGTTGAATCCTCGGATCTCGAACACAGAAATCGCCTTGGATTTGATTTACCACCAGTTGGGAATCACTTTTGATGTCTATTCGTTCGACTTTCAAATCCTTCGCGATCTTTAAGCCTGCAGCGAGGGCCTCATATTCGGCCTCGTTGTTAGTTTTTGCATGTAATTTGATCGCGTACCTGAGCTTCTCACCTGAAGGTGCTATCAACAGGATTCCGAGGCCAGTTCCTTTGACGTTGGAAGCTCCATCGGTGTACATTACCCAGACTCCGGGGTCTGGATCTCTCATCATCAATTCTTCTTTCTTTGCCTCCGGTAAAATATTAGCGCTAAAGTCCGCTACAAAATCAGCCAGAACTTGAGATTTTATGGCGGTGCGAGGCTGGTAAGTGATGTCGTACTCACTCAGCTCGACCGCCCATTTCATTAATCGACCAGAGAGATCTGGCCGATGTAAAATATTTCGTAATGGAAATGTAGTGATAACGGAAATTGAATGACATTGGAAGTAAGGCCTTAATTTTCGTGCAGCTGTGACTAGTGCAAGTGCTAGCTTTTCTAGATGTGGGTACCTTGTTTCGGCATCCAGCAGTGTTTTACTAACATAGTAGATAGGAAATTGGTTACCTCTATCTTCGCGAACGAGGACGGCACTTACAGCGACATCGGAAACAGCCAAGTAGATTAGCAGCATCTCCCCTTCGATTGGTTTCGACAGAAGCGGTGGATTAGAAAGGTACTGCTTCAGTTCCCGAAGAGCCTTTTTGCATTCTGGTGTCCATTCAAAGCCTTTGCTCTTTCTCAGCACTGAAAAGAACTTGTGACACCGTTCAGATGACCTCGAGATGAACCTGCTGAGATAGGCTACTCGACCGGTCAGCTGTTGAACTTCTTTCTCCGTTGTCAGATCCTCAGGAATGCTTTCGATCGCCTTGATCTTGTCTGGATTTGCTTCGATTCCTCTTTGCGACATGATGAACCCCAAGAACTTACCGGACCCAACCCCGAACGCACATTTCTCTGGGTTCAATCTCATGTTGAATTGCCTCAGTATTGTAAAAGTTTCCTCCAAATGACTTAGATGATTTCCCTTCTCAAAGGATTTGACCAACATGTCATCGATATAAACTTCCATGGTTTTCCCGATCATATTTTTGAACATAGTAGTGACCAAGCGCTGATAAGTAGCGCCGGCATTCTTGAGACCGAAGGGCATGACTGTATAGCAATAAGTCCCCATGTCTGTGATGAATGACGTTTTCTCCTGATCTGATGGATCCATCGAAATCTGATTATAACCCGAATAGGCATCCAAGAAACTCAACATTTCGTGGCCTGCCGTTGAGTCGATCAGCCTATCGATGTGAGGCAGCGGGAACGAATCTTTTGGACAAGCTTTATTGAGATCGGTGTAATCAGCGCATACCCTCCACTTGCCATTTTTCTTTGGTACTACGACCGTATTCGCAAGCCATTCTGGATATTTTACCTCCTTAATGAAACCATTTGCTAACAGCCTTTCTACTTCATCGTTGATCACTTTCCTTCGGAATCCTCCATTCGGCCGTTTCTTTTGCTTCACCGGTCGATGTTTTGGGTCGACATTTAACTTGTGTGTGGCGACCTTTGGATCAATTCCCACCATATCTGCATGGGACCAAGCAAAGCAGTCAGAGTTATCCTTGAGGAAGGATATGATTTTTGCTTTTACATCGATTTCCAGTTCAGCTCCAACATAAACTTTCCGATCAGGGTTGTCTTCGAACAATATTACTTCCTCAAGATCTTCTATCGTAGAGTCTCCAGCTTTTTGTTTATACGGTTCTCTCACACATGGTGAAACCTGTGCGAAGTCGCCTTCGACTTCGGATTCCGGTAGCTGCGTTCGATCGCACGACGGAACCGAAGTGAAGCTTCCGACCACGGGTTCCACTAGCTGTGATTGCTACAATCGAAAGCCTTCCTTGACAGCTACTGAGTAACAGTCTCGTGAAGTCTGTTGCTCGCCTCTGATCTCGCGAATTCCCCATGGGGTAGGGAATTTCACAACTTGATGTAAAGTCGATGGAACTGCTCCCATAGCGTGGATCCATGGCCGACCCAAAATCACGTTGTATGCCATTTCGCCCTTCATCACCTGAAACGATGTTTCACTTTCCACTCCTTCGGCATAGGTCTTGATCATAATTTCCCCAACGGTCACCTCACTTGAATTGTTGAAACCTGACAGGACCGTTGAGCGAGGCACAATCTTATCACTCAGCTGCAACTGTTCAACCACTCTTGCATGTATGATGTTAACCGAACTACCAGCATCGATTAATACCCTTTTCACATCGGCGTCGTCAATTCTTGTCGTTATTACGAGTGCATCGTGATGGGGATGAATCCTCCCATCGAAGTCGGAATCCCCGAAAACGATCTCATCGGTCAAGTCATCTCGTGTTCGTTTGTCTCGTGTGAAAGAGACTTTTGCATACTTCTTTGTGGTATAGGTTACCCCACAAACACCATCTCCTCCGGTAATGACATTCACCGTTTTCCTGGGAGCAGGAGGTTTTGGTGGTTCATCATCTTTCTTCTTATTGAAATTGTTTCGTCCCCTCTCAGTCAAGAATTCGACCAAGTGACCCTTCTCCAGCAGGCTGGCCACCTCATATCTCAGCGCCTTGCATTCTTCCGTCGTATGGCCGAAGTCATGGTGAAATACACACCATAGAGTCTCGTCCCTAGTATTTAGATTTGACTTTATGCGACCTGGGAATTTCACAACTTTATCACCCATCCCTTTCAAGTGATTCACCAGATTTGGTGTCGATATGCAAAAATTGTATTCCGTCACTTTTGGAGGCAGTGGCCGATCTCTTGGAGCCGAAGATGTGCTCGGCTGAGCTTTCTTCGACTGATTCTTAGAGCTACCAGCTTCGTGGTTGTTGCTCCCCGTTCGTGGGAAACTGTAGGGCCCCCATCGTTGGTCCCTATAGTCTCGCCTGTCATTATCAACTCTCCTTGCCGGCCGATCATAATGATAATTATTTCGAGCTAGCTGCAATTCTTCCTCCTCAGCCCTGATCCTGGGCTCGCACTCGCGGTACAATACATCAAAGGTCCATGCATCGATTTCTCTGAGGCGATCCTTCAATTTCCACGCCTCAATTGAATCAGTGCGCAAGTTGTTAGCCTTGTCAAACATGCCCACCTTTCTTCGAGATTTGGTATATGAATCTTCTCATCATTAAATCTTTTTAGAAATTGCTTGATGGTTTCCCCGGGTCGCTGCCTTACGTTCAAGATGTCTTCGACCCTTGGTGCTATCTTTTTTGCTCCAGTATATGATCGAATGAATTTTGCTGACATGTCATCGAAACTTAGTATTTCGTTTTCAGGTAGCTGTAAATACCATTTCAGTGCTGCTCCCTTCAATGTCTCACAAAACTTCTTAAGGCTGACCGAATTGATTTCCTCCGAAGTCAAGTCGTTTGCCTGAACCGCAACCGAAAACATATCAATGTGATCCCTTGGATCTGTGGTTCCATCGTATCTCAAGCTTTCTAATTTGAAAGTTTTTGGTATAGGTAGTGGGGCTACGCTTGCTGGAAAAGGACGCTTTGAGATCGATTTTTTAGTGCCTTCGTCAGCCAATTTCGGAACGCCTGGTAATTTCTCCATAAATGACTTGATTTCGCTGAATTTCTTATCAATATTGTCATTCAACAAGGTTTGCATCGTTGCCATCATTCTTACTTCTGTTGTGACCGAGGCCGGAACTCCCATGGCTTCGGCGGCAGTACCCGATCCTCCAGATCCGACCCCCGCTGCAAGTCCCCCTGTTACGGCGCCCTGAGGAACCGAAGTCGGAATGCTTGCTGGGGGTGTGATCGGAGGAGTGGGCGCTTTACTCCCAATAGAATTAGATAGTGCCTTCAACTGTTCATGTATCATTTCGAACTGAGCGTCGTGCCTCCTCAAATATGCGAGCAGTGCCGCATTTGCGCCTTTTGATTCAATTTCGACTGCAGGCTCCTTGCCCGAACGCCGTGCTTGGCGGGCATTCAACTGTGAACCAGTAGGAATGTCGTCGCGAGTTGGATCCTGTCCGTTGTTGGATTCATCGACCGCTTCAGCATGGGACGGAACATGAACCCCGTCATTGGGATTGAGCTGTTGTTGACCGTTCAGAGCGCCGATGTTACGTTCATCTGCCATTTCAAGACAAGACAAGCAAACGTAAGTAGTATCAAGCGATTCAAATTTCGGAATAAATCGATTGCCTAGACCCCACGGTGGGCGCCAAATTGTATTCCCTAAAAAATGTATCAGGTTTTACAATTAAATTTATATTTAGTTGAGTCTAAGGCGACCGTTCTATATCTCAATTCGATCGTTTGATAAGCAGTTTATGCGAGCAAGTTAACCGATTTCAAGAGTTCTGGCTTGGAAACAATTACGAAATAGATGTCAACTAGATTCGATGTCAAGTTGAAATGCAGATGTCGGCAAACAAGTTCGAATTAAATGACAAGCTGATGATTTACGGTGAGGCAACTTCGTTCTACCAAGACATGCAATTGTTTAAACACGACGACAATGTTTGATTCGATGAAAATAACAGCAATACGATGGACAAGTATAATACGATGATGAATGACTCGCACTACGATGGAAGACAACTATATTCGATCGAACAGTATGATGCAGAGACAATGGATCCGATGTAAAATAAGGATGAACGAGTCGATGAATTTTTAATAAGTAATAACAAAATTGCTTTAAGCCAAATGCAAATAACGAGCAAAAGGTGTTACGATCAAGATAAACACAGATCTAAACGAAATAAGTAATGAATAAATAATCGAAGCAGTAAAGGCTTATTGTATTAGATGGATCGATGAGTGTTGCTTTAGTGGAAAGAACAGATCTCCCTCCACGTTTGAGCTAAGCCACGATCGAAGCTTTAAGTACAATAATTATCCTTGGTGTAATCAGTTGACAAAGTAATGGGAACAAAGTGTAATTTCTTGATAAGGGTATGATTTTGAGAATAGAATAATATTGCTCTGTTGAGATGAACGTGTCCTCAAATGAAAATATGAGGCTCTATTTATAGGTTGAAATGGAGGAGAATCCCAAACCCTAGCAGACATCCACTTCTTCACGCTTCTCTTCCCACCATCTACACGTCGTCATCCACTCCACCAAACTCGCCAAGTTCGTTCCGATTTTTTAGAGATGAGGATCAGTTAAAGCTTATCCACTTGCCTTCGATTTTATCCGATCTCAACACTGCACAACCGAACAAGACCAAGAATAAGCTGCTTCTTTCCGATCTCAACATCTTCGAAGTCAACCGATGCACTGTTACACTACCGATCTTGTTCTTACTGTGATCGAGCAGAAATCGACCAATACAAAAATAAATTGAGAAAATTTATCTCAAAACTATGAGATATCCTACGTTTTAACAATCGTACCAAACCACCCGTAAATGTTTAAAAGTCACTACTATTAAACACGCGACCGTTTCTTAACTTTTGAATACCTCTGTATTGGAATATCAAAAGTCTCTGATTATTGCTATTCAACGTCATGGGTAAATGCCTACTTAAAAATCAGTACTGTAGAAGTAATTGTTGCTTTACCAAGTTTAGGTCCACCTTAGGCAAATATCAGTATGGCACAGTAAAATAATGTATCAACATCAGTAATTAAACTTAACTAAACTTCAAGTTAGGGGCAACTATACCTTTTTCATCTTGTAATTCAGGTTTAGATCAGTGTTACTCCTATCCTAGAATATGTACAATGTGAATAAATTGGGAACCGGATTGGCTCCAGTGACTTGAGAAGAATGGGCCAAAAGACCCTCTCAAGTCTTTAATTAATAAAAGGGGACGCGCGTGGAGCGTTGAATAACGCGCGCGTTTAACATTAAACCATGGGCCATATTAGAAACAACAAAACTTGCGGGGCTTGATTAAAAACCTTTTGGACTGAATTAGCAATCCCAAAAACTTTTAATCAAAAGGTGGGAAAACGAACCGAACGGACTGAGTGCAATGATTTAAAACATCGAACCCCAAAAAATCTTCTCTTACACACTTCACAGTTCTCAAGTTCGTTTCTACAGTAACTCTACGCAGTTTTCTAGACATCATCGTCGCCGACCATAAACATTTTTCCGGTAACATCTAAAGGTAAATTTTGAACAATATTGATGTTTTTCAAGTGAATCGGGTTTTTTCTTTTGCTATTTTGCTATTTTGAAAAAACTATGATTTTTACGCCTTTTTACTAGTACTGGAATGAAGTTCTCGTGAAAATCTTTATTTTTGTTGATTTTTTCGTCAAATAGTACTATGTTCTTGTACAAATAGTGAAGTTTTTGCATGTTTATGTTATATTACCATGTTAAGAGCATACTCCTTCGAAGAGTGAAACATTGTGAGACAGTGTTCTAAACGTGTGATACGATGTTTGAAGTTGGTGATGCATTTTAGATGATTTTTGTTAAAATAAATTAGGGTTTTTAAAATAAATAGGCTAAAGGTTGAAAATATGTTGTACGCATACTCCTTAGCAGAGTCAAACATCGTGAGACAGTGTTCTAAACGTGTGATGGGATGTTTGAAGTTGGTGATGCATTTTAGATGATTTTTTTTTAAAATAAATTAGGGTTTTATAAAATAAATATGCTAAAGGTTGAAAAAATGATGTACATATAGTCAAGATTTTGCATGTTTATGTTTGTGCATACATGTTTAAAGTTCTGGAACATTTGAGACAGTGCTCCGACCGTGCGAGAGGATGATAACGTTTAATGATGACTCTACTTGAACTAGGGTTTGATAAAATATACATATGTATATTATGTTTCACACACCCATATTGCATCCTTGTACATCTTTAATTGATGAATGTACTTGTGATTTGCAGCTACAATGGCTTATACGCGGAGAATTAAGAGGAAGGAGACTACTCCTCCTAGTAAACAGCCTCCTAGGAAGAGGAGACTAATATTGGAGGACGAAGAGGAGGGGTCCCTAGACTATGATGTAAATGTTGGGCCACAGCTGCCGGACGATGGTAATACATCAGAAGAAATAGAAGCGTTGTTTGGTGATGATGACTGGGATGAAGATGGAAACAAAAAAGAGAGCCTTTTAAATATGGCAGAAGATGAGGAGGTGGGAAGGTTGGTAAATAATCTTGCAGGGGGATTTGAAGGAGTTGCAAATGTAGAAGAAGTAGATGATGTACACGAAGTTATAGAGATAGTAGATGTTCAAGCTGGTGAAGGAGGTAGGAATGGTAGGGAAGAAGAAGAGGGTGAGAGATGCGAAGGAGAAGGTCAGTTCCTAGACGACGTGGGAGCTGATTCTGCAGAGCCACCTAGAGAGGTATAGTTGAGAACATACATAAAGTTGTCCTTCAAGGTGCACTAAAAATTAGCCAAAAATCTTAACGTACCCACACCCGATATACCCTTTACAAACACCTATACATGGCAAGGGCATCAAAAGCAACACTGGAAAAAGAAACGAAATTAAGGAAAAGGTTGACAACTCGAAATTAGTTAGATTTGACCTACCCCATGAACTCTATATTTTGCTAATTTTCACTCTTTGGTAATTAAATATTCAGCCTAGGAGTATGAATTACTACTATATTAAACATTCTTGTATTCAATATCCTACTCATCGTCCTTGATTCTCGTGTTTCTGGTGTCGCAGGTTCACATCTCCTCTACCTAAAGATGAAGGCTGCATCTATTGAAGCTGGAGAGTCATCAAAGGCCAAAGTTCATGGAGTGAACAGAGGGATCTCTGTATTTGATCTAGTTTTACGTATTGTTCCAGTTGCTGGAACCTTAGCAAGTGCTGTAGTACGGAGGAAGAAGACAAGAATATTAAGTTGTAGTGTCGTTTTGATAAGAAAACTGTGCGTTTTGGTGAAGTCGCGGGTCTAGAGTTCTTGTAGCGGGTTGAAATTGGAAAACGGGTTGGAGGGAATTGGGATAATACTGAGGATTTATTGGGTGTCTTTCTTTAGCCTGCAATATGGTGATTTTATTTCTCCTTTATCTCCCCAGCTGCTACCTTCTTCTCAATTCTCGATACCTACTCTTTTGTTCATGAAATAGTAAACAGAATGCATTCCTTTTAGAATGGCAAATACAAAATAAATTCTTTGTTTTGCATATTTTTATGTTCCCCTGAAAGATAACTTTTGTGACATGTCTTTTTAAAAGTTGAACATTCTTTATGTTGATAGGGAGCCTCTTATGTTGATTTTTTTTATTTTTTTATTTTTTATTATTTTAGTTGTTTCATGCATCCTATTTACATGAAGATTTGACAAGTCTCTATTTCCTCCCCTTCTTACCGGCAAATTGTGTAGGGATATGAGGTAAGCTTATTTCAACTTTTGATGACAATAGAACATCAATTATTACGTTAAAAACATAGCTTTCATTTCATGAGGTACAATCTCTCATTTAGCAAATTTTCACTAGGAGGTGAAACTTTATTTGCCAATCTTATAAATATTCGTGTTTGTAATTAAAGTAGGTTGTTTTGAATCATTGTTATTTGACTCAGATCTGTTTTAAAAAATTTAGGTATTTCGAGTTATATATTGACATGGACAAAGAAAGGGAAACCTTCGAAATTATTTTAATATTGAACGTCGGAACATATAAGAGAATCTGTTTAATTGAAAAAGAAAATCTTTTGGCTCTTGGTAGTATGTTCCAATCCCCTTATGAAACTTTTATTATTGAGTTAGTCAGACACTTCAATCAAATGATATAAGCTATTTACACGTGCTTTTGCACGTAGTATAGGCTCTTGAACCGAATCATTTATAAAATTTTGCGGCAAAGTTAATGATGTAGGATCACATTTTGTGCTAGATCGGATGATATCTCATGTACTTTAACGATGTTAAGTGCAAAGCGTTATGGTTTTAAATTGTAGTTCTTATTTGTTGGAAAGAAGCGTCTTCCCCAATATTCTCTATTTACTTTTTTCTTTTTTTGTTTCTCTTTTTTGGTAACAAAGGAACCTGTTATTATTCGGGTACGCTCTAGGTAAACTCTATTCCAGTGTAATGGTCTGCAAATCACATAGGAGATGTAAACGCACTAGGCAAGCCCGTGCGACGAGTTCGACAGAGATAACACATGCATATGGTATCGAACTCAAGACCTCCCATTTGGGAGATCCCCTGTCAACAAACTCATTAGGTGTTGCTCACTATGATGGGATCCCCTGCTTAACAAACTCATTAGGTGTTGCTCACTACGATTCTAAACCAGAATTTTTTTGAAGTTAGTATTAGTTTTTTGCTTACCGAATAATTTACTCATATCAACTTTTTCATTTAATAGGACAATATGAATCACTTACATGATCATCTTTCCGACTTGTATCTGTTGAGTTAGCTATTATCTCTCCAAAGTGAAACGTACTTTACAAAGCTGACATTGATTAAAGGTAACAAGACTGATCTTGTGGTGTTCTAGTGTCATCTCCTGTTAATTAATTGGAACTTCTCAATCCATGAACGAGATCAAAATCAATCTAATACATCGTGCTAGAATCAATATCAAATTTTGCAATTCTTTTTTTATATACTTTAGCAGAACAAGTTTTTATACAACTTCATCGACGTCCTGAAGCAAAACTGAACCCATGGTTGTTGAATGTTTAATATACTCTGATGATGTTACCTTATTTGTTTTTCAAGTTCTAAGTTTTTCGGACTTATAGGACCAAGTTCTTGGACCCTCCACGTCCTGCTTCATCCTAAACTCTTTTTGTTACTTCTTTCCAATCCCCATTTTCAAATGCCAAAGATCTAATTATCTTTCTTTGTTATTGGTTTTGTCTTCGTTATGCCGACATACCCAGTATTATGTCCAAAAAATAACTAATTAAAGTAACGCATGACATATATAATAAGTTAAAGTCTTTCTCAATTTGGTGTACAATATTTTGGTTGAGCACACATTTTCTACAACTTTATTTAGACTACTAAATAACAAAAGATGATTTTGCATAGATACTTTAGTTCATAAATGATTAAAGCCTTGGTCTTATATCCAGCACATATAGTAATCTCAACTAACTTGATGAGTTATTTTTAGAATTAAAGAACTCATTTTCTTTTAAGATAGACAGCATTATTATTTCAAGAAGACAAGATATTTACGAGCCATTTCTTAGCATTAAAGAGAATAAGAGATCTTGGTAAGCTAGACTGTATTACTATTTCAATATACTTTACCAAACATGTTAGGTGAGTAAATAATAACGCTCCGCACAAGGTGTCAAACAAAGATTAAGTAATTATATGCAGGTTTTTATGATAACGGGTTTGAAAGGAGACTGGATGTAGTTGCATTTTCTTATTTGTGTACCTGAAAAGCGCATTCTTCTTCTCGCGGATATGAAGACATTGAAATCAGAATATCCCAATTCTTCAACTCTTGTGTGCTCGATTTCCCTGGCTGACTTGTCAACAGCTGCAATACTTTACCTCAATGGACTTTATAGAAGACATGTTTTCGAAACAAGAAGGGATCTCCTCAAGATACTTGCATTCACGTAAAACAAGGTGTTCAAGCGCCTCAAAATTATAACATAGCGGCGGTTCGGTTATATTTAGCGGCGGTTTTGGGAAGAGCTGCATTCGCGGCGGTTTTATGGCTTTTAGCGGCGGTTTTTACCGTCGCTAATACACCCTACTGTCGCTAATACACTGACCGTCTTTTCTAGCATTCTTTCTAATTTGATTTTATACTAACAACATGCAAATTAAATGCGTACAAACCTATTCAAAATCTTCACTTGGATATCTAAAATCACAATTCAAACAAAACCAATATCCAAACATTCAACAAAAGTATTGATTTGTGACAAACTAATTAAAGTTCACAAGAAGGAACCAACAAAAAGTTGAAGTTAACAAAAGTAAAACTGGAATCAATCATAAGCAAAATCTATAGTGAACAAGTATATTCCGGCTTGATTAGCTATCATGTTGGCTTCTAAAGCCTAAAATATAAATAAGCAAAATCCATGGTGAACCGAAATCCATCGCAAGTAAAATCCATGGTGAACAATGAATTATTATGATATTCACTCTAGCTTGATTAGCACCACATTGGGTTTCAACATTTGGATGAGGAAGATGGTCTGAACCCGGGTGTGAAATTGGCCCACATTCTTCATCAGAAGCCTGGAAACATAAACATGTTGTGAGTTTTTAGCATTGAAAAACTTAATTTCGAACAGGTTACATGCGAAAACTGAAGTGACTGAACCCACTTGAGCATCAAAGCTAGAAAACAAGTTAGTCATAAAAGCCACCAAGTAGCAATTTCTTATTATAAGCTTTTTCTTTAACAGAACATCCTTATCTTTGCTAAGGAAGCTTCATACTATCATGTATCAACACCCAAGTTTATCTTAAGATGAGCCAGTTGCGTCAAATCTTTACTATGCTCGTCACATTCTGCCTCTCATGTATGAAGGACAAATTAACACATGTAAAATTCAAAAGAGAAACTATCTGTAAGTGGAATTTTTTCTCTACTCTCTACAAGACAACTAGAAAAAGTAACAGATGTTGCTAATAGAAAAGTATTCTGCAATAAGACATAGCCAAACATATTTGACCCTTTCGATACCGACACAGAACAAAGAAAAATTTCAGCAACCAAACGATTTTCAGCACACTAACAATATAGTTTCTTTCCTGATATGTTTTACCTTATAAAGTAGTTAGAGACCCATGCCAATTATGTAATAAGTAATACAACGGCAAGGATGTAGTAGCAGCATCAAGACATCTGCTTGAAATGGGCTATGGACCCTGCTCCCTCGATTTCTTCCTACATACATTTAATATTTCAGCCATTAGATTTAGAAATTTATATTAGGTAAACACCTTAAAAAAACTAAATATCAATTACTACTTACACCAATAAATTTGGCTGCCTCATTCATATAGGACTTGTCTTTGTGTTGTGCGTCAAAGTCCACAGCTCTCCTCTACTTATGTGTCTCCCACGTTTACGTCCTGTTATTATGACCAAAATTATATCTTCAAGACTAACATACAATGAAAAGTAAAAGACTGGAAAACAAAGAACTCCACCATCAACAAACCTCTTCAGCTTTTCTTCTAAGTAGGCCTTTTGAACCGCAAGTGTGTGTGTATTGCTGCTTCCGTCAATTTTCAGCATTCTATTTGCACGTCTTCTGTGCTTGCATTAACCAAGAATTAATAAGAGCCTTAGTTGAATTCTTTTATTTCCGTATACAAATGCTCTTGTCAGGAAATCTAGGTAAGTCTATGGACATTCTCTCTTGACCTCTTAATATCAATACAATGGATAACAATGGCGACAATTCAACAAGTACGAGCTATCAATTGAAGGAAATTGAACAGAAAGAAACAATAAATTAAAAGAATCAAATGAAGTGATCATGATTTCACCAAAGAATAAGTTACCTGTGTTTTCTTATCCTTGCAGTACTGAAGAAACCACATCCACTGGTTAGGATCGATTCCACTAGGACATCTTGCAACATTTTCCTCTAAAGTCAACCAGTCTTTATAAAAGCAATGATAAAGACTACATCTGGTATCTTTTTATTTCTTCCAATACTTTTCATGATATAGTCTTTTAATCGACCATCCTCCACAAGAATTTTTTTCTGCACAAGACAATATACGCATTAAACAAGTCAAATACAGATCATAACATAAAAATAAAGTAACAAATATATCTATGTACCTGTATAATATCGTCATGCACATTATTCTTATAGTTAACTGGAATCTTACGCCTTGACTTGTAATACATAGGAAACTTAGAGTACTTGGATCCCAAATCTCCCAGAAAATCCACCCAAGAGACCACCTGCATCATTTATGGGTTGACCAAACTCATTGCACGGGACGATAACCTTTTTCCCCGTAGGGAGTGACCAAATATCCCACACCTTCAGTTTTCCTTCTGTTATAGGACCACCCTCATCTATAACAAGAATTGTAATTTTTAACTACATAGAGTCGTCAAGCAAATTAGAGTACAAGAATAATGATGCTTACCAATCAGGTGGTGTAACCTAAAACCGCTTAGGCCTAGCCATTGCTGCAACTCTGTGTCGAACAAATAATGTTTTAAGCATGTGCTTTTATATTTGGAATGGCGCCAAAAACTTGTTGCTCCCAACGTACACGCAAGTATACGTGGTCAACAAGTAATAAAATGATAAGTAGAATATCGTTCCCACGAGGACTATTCAGACTGACGCTTAACAAACAATTTCTAACTACTATTCAGGGATCTTTTTTCAATAGTGAGAGTTTTTATTAACTAAGAGCAATAACTAAGATGATGGAAATTCAGTCAAACAATTGAGCAAACTTTAGTTGTAAACAATATTACGGAGACGGTCCAGGGTCAGAGTTACGAACAATCCAGTTGAGTTTTCCAATTGATTCCACTTCTTAAATCCCGGATTACTAACTAACAGATTAAATTGTACCCGTGAAAACCTTTCGATTCTTCACAGTCTATGCAGGCTACTCCAATCCCTATATGTCTATGGGTTGAATCACGTGCACGCATTAACGAATTCTGTAGTCAGTTAAGCTAGGCGAGCAAGTATATGTCTATCCTACTCACGAATTGGTTCCCCGATGCCCGGGTTCACAAACTAGCCCTACTCTTTCTTATTGCGTTCATCAATTCCCTCTTTCGAGTTCAATCTAAAAACCATAGATAATGCATAATTATCGAGCTCTAATAATTAAACAAGTGAAATCAAGAAAGAATAAATAATCCGTTATGGGATTCAATTAATGGAAATCAATCTTCAAACATCAACTTTCATAAAATACTCTAACCCTAGAACGTAAGATTTAGCTACGCATACTCATAATCGCAAGACATAGATTTGATGAAATAATGATGTAATAGATTAATAGATGAAAGAATAGGAATTAAACCCTTGTTCAATGAAGTATGGTGCTCTCAATTGCTCCAAAGTCTGAACCTCTTTCAAAAACTAAGTAAAAGAGTATATATAGTGTTTACAAAGGCCTAGTAATAAGTTACGCCTAAGCCTAGATGAAGTAGGAAGTCCAAAAGCGCTCTACGTGCGCTGTAGCTGGCGCCCCGCGCCCCCGAACGCGCGCACGAAAGCAGTTTCTGTCGAAATCCACGCGCCATAGCCACGCCCCGCACTGAAAAACGTGCAAGAAGGCTGGGCGCCTTAGGAGCGCGGCGCGCCACTCACAGCGCTGGGCAAATTCTGCTTTCCCTTGCTCCGCAGCTCGCTTCGTGTCGTGCCTTCGTGTGCTTGATCCAATCCTCAATCAACTTCCACCCATTTCTTGCTCGATCATGCTCTTTAAAGCTCCAATTGCACTTCATAACGACTTACACACATACGACACAATATCAGTGCAAAATCACATTCATTAACTAGAAAACGGGCGAATAAAATACTCAAACGTGAGGAAATATTAAGGAAATATAGGCATAAAATGCCAAACATCACTATGATCAATCAATTAGGTGACTCACATATAGATAAGGCCATTTGTTGACTGTTGTCGCCACTAATTATTTTAAACTATGGTCGTGTCATTTATAGAACAATGTTGAAGTACTATGGTACGAGCTTTATCTTCTTTGTTGTATTTCTATATTTGATTTTACTTTGACGTTGTCGGCTGACTAATTCAACCTGTGTGTAGCTGCATAAAAATGTTGAACGAGACAATTAACTACTTATATTGCAGAAATGAATTTAAGATGATAAAGTCTTTTCAATTACAATAAAAAAAGTCTATTTATGGATAAGACCGCATATAACTGAAGTTTAAAGGGGACTATGGCTGGTTTTGGAACTCAAAGATCTATGCATTGCTACACTTGGAATGGTGCTGCAAGATGAATAGGTATGATACAATTATTTTAGTAGTTTCCCACATATAAATGTCAGCCATGTGCTAATTAGTTATGTGCTTTAACGGTACTTCCCTCTGTTATAAATAGAGCCAAAAGAATAGCGTTATGTTTTTAGAATAGTTTTCAGGTATGAATACGTATGTTTTACTAGGGAAGTTTCAACCACAAGGATGATCAGCGTCCTTGCTCAGGAGAAGGGAACTGCACAAATTGCATTTCTTACAAATATGGTATTATCATGTTTCTAATATTACCTTCTATTTAATTGAGCTTTTGTTATGTGTTATGGATTATATATGCGTACTTATCATGTTTTAGTTGCATATTGCAGGATATTGGAGCTGCTGTGATGAATAGATGGAAGCAAATCAAAACCAGCCAAAATGAGAAGTTTCTGCTTCTGGACTGGAACATTGCCCAACGCGATCGCGAAGATTCTCACGCGATTGCGCAGGATGAAAAGAAAAGCCAGTGCAAAGGCGCTAAAGAAGACGCGATCGCGGAGCTTGAGAATTCTATGCAACGCAATAGGGCTAAATTACACGCGATCGCGAAGTTCAGGAAAAGGAGTGCAGCGCGACAGCGCCCGTTTGTGCACGATCGCACAAGAACGCATCTGGACTGCGCTGGACAGATTTAAAATTTCACACCCGCTGAATTGGGAACATATAAATAGCCCTTTGGAGCAACCCATTGAGAAATTCTTAACCCTTTGTGCTCCTTTCTTTATTTTCATGCTTTGTATTGAATATATTTGGTGTGTTGATGTTATTGAAGGTTTGATTTTGTGAATATATTTCATGACTATTTGTATTATTAATTGGTATGATTTTGGACATGAATATATGAATGATTCATGACTAGGAATTTTATATTTATGGGTTTTGATTATCTAGCTTCTATTATTGTGGTTGCTTGACTTTTGTGCTCATGACACTTAAGTTACATGTCTACTTTGCTAATTAAAGACTCAAGAGAGATTAGCTAGCATAGAATAGTGAAGCTAGCGAGGATTTGGGTTGATAGGATATTTCATAGACTAACTCATCTAAAAGAAGTTACGCTTGGAAGAGGTCTTCTTTCCTCAGGTAATGGGTAGTGCTTTATAAGCTCACTCATGGCTTTCATGACGAGCACCGTTAAGGCAAATTTCTTCTAGTTCGGAAGGATTCTAGGGATTACATTACAACGACTCGTCCATAATATATAAACCCCGTGCTATAATTGCATCCTAGGCTCAAAACTTGTCTTCACTGGTTGTGAGAAGGCCATTGATCACCTTTACTTGCTTCCTAGTGTAGTTTGTAGTTGTTAATATCATTCCATCACCTTGTTATCCTAGTTTGGCTTAGTCAAATAGGTTTAGTTCCTCCACTACTTTGATCGCATCACTTTGTTCCTTATGGATTCGACCCCGACTCCTAGTTGGGTAAATTGTATTGCGATGACCGTTCATACCTCAAGCCGAGGTGTGTGTTGAGCGTTGTCATTCCCTCTATTAAACATCGTGAAGGGAAAATCACCGAAGGCAGAGTGGACTCTTCCGTTCTCAGCGAGGGCTTGCAAAGAGCTCCGAAATTGCTTATTAAATTGAGCTTGAGCGGCGGCCTGCTATCTCATTTGCTGTAGTGAGTTCACCATGAACTGCTGGAAGGGGTCGCCAGAGTTTGAGGATGTTGGTTTGGCTGTCAATGCTCCTACGGGAGGTGTCAGACCGATCGGTGGAGTGGGTCCGCTTGGGGGTATTAACCCAACTAATAGAGCTGAGGTGTTCGTTGAGATGGGGCTAGTGGTGGTATTGAGCCGGTTGGGTGTAATGGGATTCCATCATTGGTCTCGGTGGTACCCATTGTCTGGTCTAGTACTTGAATAGTCGTGTTGCCATTAACAGTGTCTGATATTTTGTTTTGGTGGAAGGTCGAAACTGCGGGCTTCAGAACAAATGTTATTACCAGTTTCCCACAGACGACACCAATTTGTGTTGGCCTAAATCAGGATAGGTCAGCAAATTGAATTTGTATCGAGTTTAACTGGTAATTTGCTTGTATCGAAATATTGCTCGACTAAGAACGCTTAGACTAGATAAAATGTTTAAAAATAGCGATGCAAGGAGTAATTTGAATGATAAACGAGGCAACAGGTGAAATAGAGTTGAATATTGTCTTGATCACGTCCTCTTATTTACAAACGAATCCTATTTATAATCAGGAGAAAGAATGACGTTGTAAATATCATAATTGTGCCTTTATGGCTATTACTCCGTACTTGATTGTGGTTGACTCATGATCTATCCTCTTAAATGCCAAAGCAACGGTCGACGGTTACAAAGATTGGTCCTTGTCTTCAGAGGTGTGGTATCCACTAGGGGTCACAAAGTTTTCTCCGAGCTCGGTGCTTCGGGCTCATTTCTCCCCATTTTCTAAGGCAATTTTCGGGGGTGAGGAATCATGAAATCTCTCCTCGCGAGTTTGCCTCATGGGACAGTCTTCGTGTTATGCTTCGAGGTCTTGCTCGAGACCTTGGTGATTTTTATCCAATACATATTTAAAAAGCTAAAAACAAGATAGGAAATGGGGAAAAGAAAAAAAAAACTACCACTAGAGTTAATTCTTATACATTATTTGTTTAAGGTGTCTTATTTGAAAATGAAGGAAGATTGTCATCGGTATTTGGCAGAGTTTAAGACGGGGCTGAGCGAAAAAAGGCTGCGGAGAATACTCTATCGGCTTATAAATCTACTCTGGATATTGCTAAGAGATAATGGTCAAAAACCTCCATAAACTATTATTATTTTTTTAGTTTCCAACTTAAACTATGGAATAGTTACGTTACTCCCTTGAACAAATATTTTTTATATCTAAAACTCCTTTGTAGTATCAAGTGGAAGGAGAGTGGCTTCACTCTTTATAGAGCATCAATGTGCCATTTAAACAATTAATTTTTTAAAGTAGTTCTTATTTTTTATTTCTTATTTGGTATTTTTCTTTTTTTAAATTTATTAATTTTTCTTTCAATTTTCCGTCAAAATCAAAAAAAAAATTACCTTAGTTAAAATTTCATATTCCCAAAATAATAAATATTAACCAACAATTATAAACTTAATTATTATATAGAACTGAATTTACTCAACCATAACAAACTCAATTGAGAATGTTGCATATTAAAATATTAAAATAATACAGTGCATGTTAAGGCTTATGTCTTTTTAATTAAAATGACCATTACTGACAAAATTTGATAGTAAATTGCAATTGAATTTATCACATTTTGGCTAAATTATTTGTAGTATTCTTATTATTCTAAGGTTAATAGGTCTCAACTAGTTTATTGTTATTGACAAAAAAAATAGAGTTATGAAAAATAAAGGAAAAAGACAAAAAAATAATAATAATAACAATAAATAAGTAAAAGAATTTTTAAATTTTAAAAATTGAAGAGAAATGTCGCATGGATGCTTTTTATTGGTCTACTTTAATTTCGCTACACACGACAAAGAGAGTGAAATCACTGGGTTTTGAATATGAAAATTGATAGTTTGTAACATATTCAACTCATAGTTTAAGTGAAACTAACAAAAAAAATAATAGTTTAAGGAGATTTTTTTATCATTCTCTCTATTGCTAATGCTGAGCTTGCACCTACACATCCGATGCGAACTTGGTCTTGCTCTCAATTTCTCTGTGTTTTATTACGAGATTTTGAATTCTCCTGATTGTGCTTGTAATCTCGCTAAACAGGCCTTTGATGAGGCAATTGCGGAGTTGGACACATTGGGCGAAGAATCCTACAAAGAATAGCACTCTGATCATGCAGCTTCTCCGCGATAACCTCACTTTATGGACCTCAGATATGCAGGATGATGGAACTGATGAGATCAAAGAAACAGCCAAACCAGATGTTGAAAATTCTTTAGGATTGAAATGCCATGTTGTAACTTTCATTTAATTGTTTGAATTCAGATTTCTAGTACTAGCACTGGTGATTTGTAATACCCTAAACCATCTGTTTCTTGTTAGTTGTTGTTTTTGTTCGTCTCTCTGTGGATTTTATCTCGTGTTTGGATAATTTCCTTCTACTCAAAGGAACGGCCTATTGGAATTCCCGAGTTTTTTGGTTAAAAGGTCCTCCCAAGCAGAGGCTGATCTAAGATTTCAAGAGTATGAGTTCACTATTGTTGGGAGCTGAGTTACAGCGTTTCAAAAGTGATTGGCGAACAACCTTCATCAAAAAATTGACTGGTTATATAGGTATATTATCATTTTATATGATGATATATTAAGGAAAAAAAATATTAAAGGTCATTTAAGTGAGGATTGATCCCTACTCCTATGTGTAAGTGAACCACCGTTTGACCAAGTGAATCATTTAAATATTTATAATATGCATTCCGAAACATGATAATAGATATATTTTATGAAATATATACATAATAAACTTAATTTCGTGAGGAATGTACGGATTCCTGGGAACCACAATTCTAGGGAAGATGCGCCACTGCTCCCAAGTCTGTTTTGAATGTGCAAGTTTTAATAATGTAGTGGAAGGACCTTATTTAGGATTTGTACTAATAATAACTAATTTTTACTAGCTCAAAAATTCTTTTATTTATACAAAACCCTCTCCACCTCCCTTCTCCGTATTCCTCCCCTTTCTCCTCCCTTCTACACCCTCCTTTCCCTTTCTCCTCCCTTCTCCGCCTCCTCTACCCTTCTCATCATCCCTCATTCCGTCAATCTCTCAATACAAATTTTTTAAACTTCTGATGAGATATTCCGATGATCTCTCAGAATGTTTCGACCGTCTCTCATTATGATCTGAACATTTCTCCAGATGTTTGAACATCTCTCTAGAAGTGTCGGTCTTCCGACTGTTTCCCAGGTGTTCTGGTGAGAGATGTTACAAGATTAAAGTGATGACTAAATGATCATTCACAATTTACATGAAAACTATAAATACTTTTTGAGCTATTAACTCATTGCGTTTAATTTTTTATTTAACCGTATATGAAGAGCTTGCCTTTGGCAATTTGGAATAGCACTTTGTAATTTTTTAATTAGTTGTTTCTTTAACAAATTCTGTAAGATGTTTTCAGTCGTTAAATTCATTGTTAATCACATTTTAGAGTTTTTTGTGCAAGTCATTAGATTTTGAATCCTGAGGTGAATGGTTACCTTTTTTTTTCTTAGGAGTTTAAGCTACTCTTGTGCTTCTTATAATTGCACCAAGATGTTGTTGTTGGGTTTTTTTTGAATAGGTGTGAATGAGAAATGGTTTCTTCACACCTTTTCATAGGAAAAGGCATGACACCTTTTCACATTAACCCTTTTTGGCTATAAATACGATGTCTTCCCCTCATTTTAAACACACTTTGATAAGAAATTCTGAAACACATTTCTCTCCCATGCATTGTTTTATAAAACGAAAGTCAGTCAGTGTCGTATCTCGTGTGATTTGCAGCCGTTGAGTAATTCGCTAATACGCCGGCATTTGAGGTACCGCTACACCAGTGACGGTAAATCCGTTCTATCCTGGGAGGAAATAATCTGCAACCTCGGATACTGGAGGGATTAAGTTCCTTAAGGAGACACCGTGAAGTCGGTGGGCTCGGATTTTGCTCATCGTTCTTCTCTTTCTTTTTATTTCTGCATTTTCTATTTCAGATTATTTATTTTGAATACAGAATTTCTAACAGTTGTGCCACCCCTCTGCTAAAACATTGCTTCTACATTATACAATGCTTTCTTTCCTCTTCTTTATAACTGTTTCTTTTTACAAATTGCCAGTATTTCTGTTCAGTTGTAATCTTAGAAGGGGTTTCAGTCTCAGGAGGAAAAAAACCACAAACATCAACAGCTGCAGAATTTTCCCACAATACTTACGTAACTGAACAGCAGTGATAGCTGGAAGAAAAGGCCCTAGGCAAAATGTGTACTGTATCAAAAACACATCAACATGGTACATTCTTAGTAAGACTTGTGTCAAGAACACATAGACAAGTAGTTATGAGAAAATGCTGCAACTTAAAATGGGCAGCTCCCTTCAAAACATTTAGACAATCAAACAAATGAAGTTTTAGATGTCAATGTTCCTTGCAGGTATTAGGTGTTGATTCAAAGATTAAGCTGAAGAGCGTGTAAGACAACTTGTTAGAGCAAATAATGGACAGTCAAAAACTTTAATTGGACTAGTCCTTTCTGGTTTTTTACTAGGATCGTACTTGATATAAGATCTTTCAGTTTGAAGTGATTAGTAATCCTTCTTAACGTTCATTTAGTTGAGAAGATATATCTAATTAATTCCATACTGAAACAAACCAGAACCTGATAACTAGAATGAGAAAAAGTGAAGTCTATCCGATTTTCCAAGTTCCATTCTTCTATAGAAACAGGAATTTTGCTCACAAACAAATGTCAGGCCTAGGGTATCTTGATCCACCATTCTGGATCCATCTCCAGTATTCTTGCAGCAACTATATAAGTAGGGATCTAGATCCCTGATATCTGATCCACGCTCAATCTTACACCATTAATGGTGAAGGGCGGTCGTCAAAGTATAATACCCGATGTGAGTCGGGGTCGATTTCCCAAGAGAACTAGCACGTCAAGTGAGAGAATTGCAAATAGATATTCAAATGAGGTTTAGTATTGTATTGTAAATAGGCTCTGCCCGTTGAGTCCCGGTGAGTCTCTCACCGGGGAGTATTGTAAATAGGTTAATTATGTATTAGTTATGTATATTGGGCCAAGCCCGTTAGGTTTACTTGGTTACTAAGTTAGGTTTAGGGTTAGGTTGTCTCTAGGTTTCTTTTGTATAAATAGGGGACTCCCCTCATCAATGAAGGCAAGAGTTTTCACCCAAATATTATTTCTCTCGTGTGAGTGTGTTCAGTTTTTACATGGTATCAGAGCCATCGTGAAACTCTTCAAGTAGAAAAGTAATGGAGGCTCCAAAAGGTGATGTTGCATCCGTACGGAAGACAATCTCTCCGTACGATATCACTTCGAATGATAATCCTGGTTTGATTATCACACAGGTCCAGTTGACCAGTGAAAACTATGAGGAATGGGCACGGTAGGTTAGAACGGCGCTGCGTGCAAGGAAGAAGTTTGGTTTTGTTGACGGATTGATCAAGATGCCTGATGAAAAGTCGATCGATTATGAGGATTGGTGGACTATCAATTCTCTTCTAGTGTCGTGGATCAGGAATTCGATCGAGCCTACTCTTCGGACCACCATATCGCACATGAAAGTAGCGAAAGATCTGTGGGAGAGTATTCGAGAACGTTTCTCCGTGGGAAACGGACCTCGGATTCAGGAATTAAAAGCGGCTTTGGCCGGTTGTAAGCAAAAGGGATTGACTGTTGCTGCTTACTATGGAAAACTGGCTATGTTGTGGGAAGAACTAGGAAATTGTGATAAGTTTCCAACTTGCTCGTGTGAAAACTGTACTTGCAATCTAACGGTTGCACTGGAGAAGAAAAGGGAAGAAGATAGGGTTCACTTATTCCTTATGGGCCTGGATGAAGGTCTTTATGGAACTGTCCGTTCCAATCTCTTGGCTCAGGAGCCGTCACTACAAGAAATGAGGTTTTTAGTGGCGAGTTTCAATAGCGACTCTATTAATCGCCACAAAAAATTGGAGATTTTGTGGCGATTTTTTGAACTCGCCACAAATAGTTATATCTTTGGTGGCGACTATTATAGTTGCCACAAACAATATACTTTTAGTGGTGAATAAACTTAAGTCGCAACAAATCAGTGCAACTATAGGACTAAATTTTACTTTGCCGCAATTTTTTTATTTTGGATGCAATATTTTTAGTGGCAACTCGTTGATAGTCGTCACTATTAAGAATTTGTTACGACCCTATTGCCACGAATACATTAATTTTTATTTTTAAAAATAGATTAAGCCAAAAAATATCTAAAAAAAGAAGTGGGAAAACCAAATAATATATCTCTGTTTCCCGCGGAAGTCACAAAGGCTAAAGGAAAGATTAGAACAAAAATAAACCCTACAATTTTGTTCTGCTCTAAAGGGAAAGAAGTTCTCATCTTCACTACAATTCTCTCAAGCAAACCTAACGAAAGAAGCTCTCTGCTCAAATTTCACAAACCTAAGGAACGAAAGAGGTATGTCCTGAACCAATTTTAAATACTCCAAAGTCCAAACGGAGGTTTATATCTCTGTTTTTGCTTAGATCAAATTCGGGTCTCTTATTAGATTTGTTTTGGCTATAGGTTAATTTTTCTCTCTATGTTTTTGCTTTAGATGAAATCCGCTTCTCCGATTAGATTTGTTCAGGCTATAATTTTTTTCTCTCTGTTATTCCTGTGAATTCACTCGGAATTTGTGTTGTGCTTTTAACTTTCTTCTATTTGATTGTGATTTCAAAATTTTGATTTTGTATGTTGATTTGGTATCGACGATACACATTGCCGATAAAGAGTATGTTTAGTCCCTTAGAATTCAAAGTAAAAGTTTGGAGATCGATGACATATTTCTGTCAAGTAATTCAACTTCCTACGTCATTTAGTTCCTGAATCGTCATCTAAATTAAAATAATGGAAAACACTACCTTCTTAACTCTTGTAAAAGCTAGCCCAACTGACTAGTAGAGAGGCAGCAACAGAAACAAAAAGCAGCAAGATGCGTAAAAAAAATTAAGTGTTACTTGAGCATGGAGCAATCTCTCTGTGAAAATCTCCACTTTATAACTAATCTCATGCCATGTGGACCAAACCAATGCTTGTCCCAACTCCGTAGATGAAGCAAAAGTTGATCCAGTGAAGCGTCTTCTTAAATTATATTTTGAAGCAATAAAGGTCATTTATAAAAATCCTATGTTCTCTTCCAAACTACAAGGAAGACTAACCTTAACAATTAAGGATTTAGAGCAGGTAGTTGTACCACCATGAAGTCCAGAAAAATGTAACACTTTCAGTAAGAAAAACATCATAACAAGAAGTTTCTGAGGTGGTGAATTGCATTTGTTTGCGTAGGAGTTTACCTTTTTGTTGTCTCATAGTAATGAATCCTGTGGTAGAATATGAAAGACTTCACCTTTTTGGATTAAATGCTTCTCGTATGCTTCTCTTATGTTTAACATAATATTAAAATATATGGATTATAGTCCAAGAACTAATACAGAATTTCAAATACATCTTTGTATCGAGTCTAAATATATTTGCTGAAATTTTTCCATTTGGTGTTAAGTGTTCTGCAAAGAATCGTGGAGATAAACTATTGTTGAGTTGTATTGAGATAACAATTGCCTCACTATATTTTCTTGGCATAGAGTCTTATCAGTTATTTCTTCTTTGGCTTCACTCGTGAAAGATGAGTTTGAAGTGCGACATAGTAGAATATGGTTGTTTTAGCTAGTATAAATATATACTTGTTTGAGTTCTACTAGAATGCATATTTGAATACCAAATGATAATGGAAAAAAGCTTGGGCAGGTAGAACTGGTAGCTAGCAGGAACTTATGGAATAAAAGATGAATTTTAGGATCGGCTAATTGCTATTTATTTAATTATACATTAATGAAGCACAACTACATCGTTTATCTCATTCCAGAATATTATGTTTGATTTTGATTAGGAAAAAAAATTTGTGTTGAAATTGGGTTCAATACTTCTGGTATATCTTCTTATTGTGGAATAAGTTCTTAAAATGAAAAGAGGTGTTTCCTTCGAAGGAATGTATGAGCTATCGATAGATATTTCATCTAGAGTTGTTAATTCTCTGAGATTTGGGGGAAGAAGTTGAAAGCTTTGCTCTACTTTTGCTCTGCTATAATAAGTTGGAACCATGGTTCTACTGAATTATTTTTAAGAATATCAAATGTGTTCTCATTTACTATATTTCTAATGTCTTATATCCTAGTATTTGTACTAGTACTAAAAGTTGAGGCTACATTTCCTATGTTGTTCTAGTTTCATTGTTTAAGGTATCTCATTTACTTGCTTATCTAGAAGGGGATATTGATTGGAGTAAAGGTTGATCTAAACACAAGTTAACTAAAGAACAACATAAATAAGATGGAACAAAAATGGTGGCTTTGTCTCCTTTGCCTACTGCCAGAAAAGTTTAGTTATTTAAATAGTTAATATTTGTTATGCATTGGTGTGGAGATGTAAAGGCTGATCCCTCAGCTAACTAATTGATACCAGACCATACATGGTTAGTAACCAAGGCATGTAATAGACCATGTAATAGATGCAGAATATTGCATTTTTACAGAGCAATGACTATAGTTGCTTCAACAAGAGGTGCAACTTAGTCTGAAAACCAGATTTGCTGGTCCTAAAGCTTGTTTCATCACTTCTGCAAATTGCCAGTATAACTTGGTTAATTTTTATTATTGATGTGCTTACATTGAACCGGACATTTGCTTATATAACTTGGTTAATTTTTATTATTGATGTGCTTACATTTTTTGTTCATTAATGATTGCATTTTTTTTTTGTAGAAAATAGCGATGGATAAAAGTTGGCTGAATATTAAAAATAGATGTGATAGAAGGTATATTACAGGAATAGACAACTTTCTTAATTGGGCATACAACCAACCAAATATTACATATATTACAGTAAGTAGTGTTTACACTTGTCCTGTTTCCTTGCTGCCTTTATGGATATACGAAAGCTGGTGCTAACCTGAGTCTCTTTTCCTTTAATTATTTGAGTCATGACTAATTAGCAATGATGATAGGCTCATAAAGTGTATATTACACTACTGCTCACGGAAGTTGCCTGCACTTGTACTATATTATATGCACCCAATATGTGTGGCTCATGCAGCGAAATATAACATTAATACGAGGGAAAAGGAGCTTTATACATCTAGTCTAGTTCATTAAGATTGTTGCAAAAGCAGTAAGAACTTTAGTTTGTTGATCTTTGAGAAAACATGGCAGCCCTTAGCTTACTGTCTCATGATTTTCAGCGGCTTCTATATCTGCTTTCCTTTTTCTTATGACAGAATATGTGAAATCATCAATTATCTTAATACTTGGTCAAGGATGGTTACTGAAATCATCAATTATCTTATCAACATTACATAAGTTCTGGGAGTATCTTATTACTATTGCATTTCATTTCATTTGCAATAATAGAACTCAACTCACCTGCATGTCTACTTGTTAATTCTTGAAAGATGCTTGACTTAGAATCTAAAAGAGTTTAAGGCTACAGTCCCTGAAGGCATTCATTTTTTATTTTCGGCCATAACATGTTGAAAGAATTCGTATAGCCAATTATTGTAATTTTATCTTGCACCACTTAGAACATAAAAGGTTCCAAGTTGGACTTTTTAATCTTGGTTTCTAGTTGCATTAATAGTAGAGGCATTTCCTTTAGTATGTGCCTGCTAATAGTGTTCATTTTATATTTTTTTGTAATGGCAGGAACAAAGAACTTCAACAAGGAAATGAAGTTGCGTTATCAGAATAGTTTAAACATATTGGAGTAGTTTAAAGACATTGAACCAGTTTGAAGTTTTTGGAGTATTTTAAATAAATTTTTATGTATTTTTTACTGCGGACATGCAATGATAATATAGTAGTAGCTGCTTTATGTTGTATAGACTTTTTAGCAAAGAAAAGATTCTATACAAATTTTTTTGAGAATATTTTGTTTACAGGTTATTTTATTATAGTTCAATAACTAGCACGTGTATGTGTATATATATATATATATATATATATATATATATATATATATATATATATATATATATATATATTTGTGTGTGTCTTTTTAAAAAAAAATAGAGAATTGTTTTTGTTGCGACTATTATTGTCACAAAAACAAGAATATTTGTGGCAACTTTTCGGTGTCACAGATATGTTAGTATTGGTGGAAAATTTCGTGCTGCCACAAAAGGCTAAGTGAATATTAGTGGTGACAAAAGTTGACACAAAAGGTGACGCATTTGGAGCGACTAACGTTGCCACGAAAAGGTAAACCTATCGTGGCGAGATGGCATCGCCACCGATGGGCGACATTCAGTGGCAACTAGCGTCTCTAGAAAGTCTTTTTTGTTGCAATCTTAATTACCTTTTGTGGCGATTAATGTCGCCACTGAAAGAAGACTATTTGTGGCGACCAGTATAGTCGCCACGATTAAGTATCAGCCACTGAGTATAGCCAACGACCATAGGGTCGCCACTAATAGTATTTTGTGGCGACTTTTGTACTTTTAGTGGCGACTTTTGTACTTTTAGTGGCGACTTTTGTCGCCACAATAAGCCCCGTTTCTTGTAGTGCGTTGCCATCGATGAATCAAGTCTACCAAAAGGTAATCTAAGATGAACGGGTCAAAGGGATGGCACGAACTCAGGAAGAACGAGGGGAGGTGACGGCGTTTGCTGCACAACGATCACAACCGCCGAAGACAGGCTATAAGGAGTGTCACTTGTGTGATCGAGGAGGACATCCTCCGGAACGCTGCTATGAAGTCATTGGCTATCCGGAGGGGTGGGTGCATTATCCGAAGCAAGGCACTTCGAATGGAGGACGTGGTAGAGGAAGAGCTGAAGGTAACAAAGCTGGAAGAGGCCGTGGACATCAACAGTTTGGTTCAAATGCTGGTCGAGGACGTGGCAATAATCGAGCAAATGCTGCTCAAGCTGAGCTCGAGAATGGAGAAAACGGACACATGAGTGTGCCCGGACAGACTAATCTGTCCGGAATAACAGGTGATCAGTTGCAGATGCTGTTTGATCTGCTGAAAAAGGAGAAGGCAAGCACAAGTGAACCATCGACCGGTAAGAAAACTCATCCTTCATGGATTATTGACACGGGGGCGTCAAATCACATGACCGGTCAGATAAGTGTTTTGGAGAATTTACGAACAATACCAAAGTGTCCGGTATGTTTACCGAACGGAAGCAGTACGATGGCGACTCAGGAAGGATCCATCAGATTTAACGAAGACATAGTTCTTCACGGAGTGTTATATGTGCCCGAAATGACTTGCAACTTGATTTCTGTGTCTCAATTAATTAATCAAGTTGGTTGCAATGTAAATTTCACTAATGATTTGTGTGTTATGCAGGACCGGGCTACGGGGAAGTTGATTGGAGCGGGTGAACAAAAGAACGGACTCTACTGCTTTCGGACGATACTCGTGGTGAAAGCTGTGAAGGTCGATGTGGTAGATTTATGGCATCAAAGGTTGGGACATCCTTCGATGCAAGTAACAAAAACTCTTTCAGTCTTAGAAGGTAGTGGGAAAGGTAGCTTTGAAGAAAAAGCATGTGATGTATGCCTTAGGGCAAAGCAAACTAAAAATGTATTTCCTTCGAGTAATAATAAAGCTGCTGGACCTTTTGATTTAGTACACTGTGACTTGTGGGGTCCTTATAGAACTGAGTCTTCGTGTGGTGCATCATATTTTTTGACTGTCGTTAATGATTGTTCACGAGGAGTATGGGTGTTCCTGTTAGTTGATAAGAAAGAGGTCGGACAAAAATTGAAGGGTTTCTTTGCAATGGTAGAGAGACAATTCAATAAACGGGTTAAGTGCGTTCGGAGTGATAATGGAACCGAATTTGTAAGTCTGAAAGGGTATTTTCTCGAACAAGGGATCTTGTTCCAAACTTCGTGTGTGGGGACACCCCAGCAAAACGGTAGAGTTGAACGGAAACATAGACATATCTTAAACGTGGCACGGGCGCTACGCTTTCAAGCTAATTTACCGATTGACTTCTGGGGAGAATGTGTGATGACGGCATGTTATTTGATTAACCAGACACCCACTAAGTTGTTGAATGGGAAGACACCTTACGATATCTTGATGGGTGTGACACCGAATTATGATCATTTGAGGGTGTTCGGTTGCTTGTGTTATGCTCGCAATCAAGGACGAACAAGTGACAAGTTTGAAAGTAGGAGTCGTCGATGTGTGTTTTTGGGTTATCCAAATGGGAAGAAAGCGTGGAAAATGTATGATTTGGAGGCAAAGGAGTTTGTGTTCTCGAGGGATGTGGTGTTTTACGAAAAGGAATTTCCATTCGCATCAAAGGAGACTGATGCCGAAAAACGGACACAAGATACGGCTTCTGTCCCCGTTGCATTGGAGGAGAAAGAGGAGAGTGTGTAAGGAAGGGGGGGTGTTGAACCCGAAGTCATGACTCCGGTGATTGAACCCGAAGTGGTGACTCCGGAAGCTGAACCTGAGGTTGTTCCCGAAGTTGAACCCGAAGAGTTGGGTTGGGGAAAACGAACTAAGAAAGAGAATATCTTGTTGAGAGACTTTGTTACTAATACGGTCCAAAAGATGAGTCACCGGGTATCGTCCTGTGTTCGAAAGTCTGCTTGTTCATCCGTTTCTCAACAACCCTCTGGTAAGCCCTATCCTCTAGCACACTATGTCAATTGTGATAATTTCTCTTCGAAACATGTGAGTTTTCTTGCAGCTATAACGCAAGGACATGAGCCTACCTCCTATTCAGAGGCGGTAAAAAGTGACAAATAGAGAATAGCCATGGGGGAAGAATCGAAGGCGCTGGAAGCGAACAGAACCTGGGAGATAGTTCGCTTGCCTACCGGGAAGAAGGCCCTCGGATGTCGATGGGTATACAAGATAAAGTACAACTCGGATGGAACTATTGAAAGGTACAAAGCAAGACTGGTGATTTTTGGAAATCACCAAATCGAAGGGGTTGATTATACGGAGACATTTGCACCGGTTGCAAAGATGGTGACTGTCCGAGTTTTTCTGGCCGTAGCAGCTGCCAAAAATTGGGAATTGCATCAGATGGATGTGCACAATGCATTTTTGCATGGTGATCTTCACGAGGAAGTATATATGAAATTGCCTCCGAGACATCGCATGACGGGGAGAGGAGCTGTGTGTCGCCTTCGAAAATCATTGTATGGATTAAAACAAGCTCCCCGATGTTGGTTTGCGAAGTTGCCTGCTGCACTTAAGCAATATGGGTTTCGACAATCATATTCGGATTACTCATTATTTACGATGAAGAAGGGAAATGTGCATTTAAATATGCTCGTTTATGTGGATGATCTGATTATATCGGGCAACGATTCGAAGGCAATACGAATTTTTAAGTTATATCTCTCGAAATGTTTCCATACGAAGGATTTAGGTGCCTTGAAATATTTTTTGGGAGTTGAAGTGGCAAGGGCTCCGAAAGGAATCTTCCTGTGTCAGAGAAAGTATGCATTGGATATCATATCGGAAGCAGGCTTGTTGAGGGCAAAACCGGTTGGTACACCGATAGAACAAAACCATCGCTTGGCACTTGCGACTGGTCGTTTTATCAAAGATCCTGAACGCTATCGGCGACTGGTTGGTAGATTGATTTACTTGTGTTTTACGCGACCGGATTTGTCCTATAGTGTGCATGTATTGTCACAATTCATGCAGAGTCCCCGTATTGAGCATATGGAAGCGGCACTCAGGGTTGTTCGATATTTGAAAGGCTGTCCGCGACAAGGCATTGTATTTCATTCTCAGTGTGATCTGAGATTGCACGGGTGGTGTGACTCCGATTGGGCAAGCTGTCCGTTGACACGTCGGTCATTAACAGGTTGGTATGTGTCGTTAGGGGACTCACCGATATCTTGGAGAACGAAGAAGCAACAGATCGTGTCGAGGTCCTCCGCTGAGGCAGAATATAGATCGATGGCAATGACTGTGTGTGAATTGACGTGGTTGAAAGAGATTTTATGGAATCTTGGAATTGATCACGATTCTCCGATGAATTTGAAGTGTGACAGTCAGGCTGCGTTACATATTGCTCGGAATCCTGTCTTTCATGAACGGACTAAACATATCGAAGTCGACTGTCACTTTGTTCGGAATGAAATCATCGGAGGGGTCATTCGTCCCAGCTATGTGCCTACGACCACGCAACTTGCTGATATTTTTACGAAGGCGCTGGGACGCGCCCAGTTTGAATTCTTCCTTAACAAGTTGGGCATAAGGAACCCTCACGCTCCAACTTGAGGGGGGGTATTGTAAATAGGCTCTGCCCGTTGAGTCCCGGTGAGTCTCTCACCGGGAAGTATTGTAAATAGGTTAATTATGTATTAGTTATGTATATTGGGCCAAGCCCGTTAGGTTTACTTGGTTACTAAGTTAGGTTTAGGGTTAGGTTATCTCTAGGTTTCTTTTGTATAATTTATAAATAGGGGACTCCCCTCATCAATGAAGGCAAGAGTTTTCACCCAAATATTATTTCTCTCGTGTGACTGTGTTCAGTTTTTACATATTGAGTCCTAGAAATATGATTTGTTCGATGAAAACTATGATTAATTCTAAAGTGTAAGCAATTAAACGAGTGAGTTGTTCGATATTACTAGACTAGAGGTGCAACCAACTAATAGTGATTTCCAACCAACGGGTGTCTTTACTTCACTTTCCCAATACAAGTATAATTATGGTCGAGCATTCCGATCGTGATCTCTAGAATCCTTCCGGCCTAGGAGAGATCTTTCACAACCCGCTCGTCAAAGCCTTAGTTGAATGCTTGAAGCACTACTCAATGACCCGAGGAAAGGAGACCTCTTCCGAGCGTAACTCCTTTTATATGAGTTACTCTATATGAATAGCCTATCAACTCAAATCCTCGCCAACTCCACTATTCTACACTAGGTAATCTCTTCCGAGTCTTTAACTAGCAATGTAGACAAGAAATCCCAAATATCATGAATTTTTGGATTTTGATGTTATTGTAATGGGGAGTTGGATAATTGTTACTTGTGTTATGGTTAGTGAAATAGAACAACACTCATTAATTTTCTATCACAATAGCATAATTACACCCCTAGTTATGAGTTTAGCTACTCATAACTAGGGTTTGAATCATAGTAATAAAGATGTAATGAAAAGATGAAATCATGTTGGACATAAGTTTGAATTGATATATGGAATCAAGATTCAAAGTTACAAGATTAGAAGCTTACAAAATGATGTTAAGTCTCCAACTTGGCTCCCAAAATCGCCCTAAATATAGAGTAAAATGTAATGTAAGAGTTTGTGTAATAAAACCTCACTTTCCTATTTATACTCCTAAGAAAATTACACAAAAAATCTTCTTCCGTCCCAATTGTGCTGACCGCACAATATTGTGCTGACTGATTGTGCTGACCGCACAATATTGTGCTGGCCGCACAATTCCTTGAAAACTTGAAGTAGTTGCTGCTTGTTTTTGTATTCTTGTGCTAAGCATTGTGCTGACCGCACAATATTGTGCTGACCACACAATTGGGTCTTTTTCAGCATTGTGCTAAGCATTGTGCTATCGCACAATATTGTGCTGAGCATTGTTCGATCGCACAATATTGTACTGAGCCGCACAAATCCTTGAAAACTTGTTCCATTTTGCATGACTCCAACTTCGACTCGACTCGACTCGACCTTCTTTTGTGTTCTTTCTGCTCAGTTTCTGGCCTCGAGCGTTTAAATTAAGTAGCACCTGGAATCACGCAACATTACATAAGAATTGGTAGTGAAATTAGCTTAAAAACACATAAAATTCCTATAAAGGAAGGCTCAAAGTCGGTAAAATGTCGACTTATCAATGTCTTCCAACGAAAAATATTCTTCCCAGCTAATGCCAAAGAGTGCATATCATCAAATGATCCAGCTTTTATATAGTGTCGCTTTATCTATTCGTCCCAAAATATTTTGGTTTTCCATATATTTATATATTTTTTCAAGTAAAATTTTTCGACGAATCAATGTCAAAGTGACAGCCCTTGCATAGGGTAAATCCGCCCCTGGCGACAGAGACAATGTACAAGATTTCAATCTTTTAAATTCTCAATTCATACATTCAGTATGTCATCCCCTGTCCCTTCCCTACTCACTTTAATACAAAGTAGATTTTATTAGTTACCTGACAAGGAGAGGGTTAATTTAATCTCTAAGATCCAATAATTCACAATTTGTTCTTTTCATCAGCTAATTTAGATGGAATAAAAGCAAAAGAAAAATTAATATAGTAAGAATTGCTAGAAAAGTTAATATAGCTAGTAAGGATTCCTCTTGTACTCCATGGCAATTTCGTCATCATAATTGATGTTCTTTTCCCACAGAATAATACTTCAATTAACATGATGGGCGGTTGATTAAATAAATTGAAAGATTCCACAATGAATAATTGACTCAACTACTCCCTCTATATTTTGTGGTTTCCCGTTTTCACTTGGCAGATATACATTATATTCTCACCTTTTATAAAGCGGAAAATGGCCAAATATACCTCTAATTAGGGGTATACAAACCGAACCAAACCGTAAACCAAATCGAATCGAATAAAAAAACCGACTCGTGGTTTGGTTTGATTTGATTTGGTTTTGAAAAAATAAAAACCGACATATTTGGTTTGGTTTGGTTTTACCATTGTTGTTACAGGTATTATCCTCCCATTGTTGAAGATTAACCACTCCACTTTAGTTCAGTTCATTGTATCAATTGTAATCGTTGTATCAGTTTAGAAATTCAATAAAATTCCCAATTATCTCAATTTGAAATTTAATTACAATTCCAATTCACTAGTTCATTACAACTTGGTATCAGAGCTACATCTTGGGTACAGAAATGGTGGAATCAAGGCAGAAGAGTACAGAAGAACATGTTAACAAGATTGACAATCAATTACAGAGTTACATGGCATCTACAAATCAGAAACTAGAGGATACTAATGCAAGGTTGAATGACACGAATGTCAGATTGGACAATTTTGGGGATAAATTGGGCCTACTGTTGGAGAAATTTGCATCAAATACTGGGCCTGCATCATCTTCACCAATTCCCAATCCAGAAGGCCTGCTAGGACACAAACCAGTTCAAGAAAATGGGTTAGGCCTAAGAAGAACACCAGAAAATCAAGATTCTCACAACCACCGAGATCAGGTAGATCATTTTACACCCAAATTGAAATTTCCAGAATTCGATGGAGCATCTGACCCTAGGGTTTGGCTAAGAAAATGTGACAAATACTTCCAGTTTTATCACATAACCGACCCAAGAAAAATGTTAGAAATAGCAACTATTCATTTGAATGACAAGGCTGAATCATGGTTCTATGCCCTTCAACTAAGTAGAAGAATGATCAGATGGGGAGAGTTCACTACAGAGATCTGCCAAAGATTTGCAGATATAGCTAATGATTCCTTAGTGGAGAAGTTCAATAAGATATCACAAAAGGGGACAGTGAAGGAGTATCTGGAGGAGTTTGAGGATCTAAAAACTTGGGTGATGATTAAAAGCCCCACCATCCCTGAAGAGTTCTTTCTTAAAACATTTACTGGGGGGTTGAGAGAAGACATCAAGCATGCAGTGAAATTCATTAACCCATACTCACTTAATGATGAAATAGAGAAGGCTAAGCACCAAGAAAGACTAATAGAGGCAGAGAACAGGAGGAACAAAATGCTATGGTCCAGATGGTACCCAACCAGTGGTCAGAACCCTATCAATACTACTAGAACTAATTCCAATTGGCCTAAGGATGGGGGTAATGCCTCTAGCAACAGTAAACTCATGGAGTACAGAAGGACTAATGGTCTTTGTTACAAGTGTGGTGATAAGTATTCATATAATCACCAGTGCAAGGGAAAGCAGCTTCAGCTCATGGCCGGAGAAGAAATGGACCAGGAGATACTTACAGACACAGAACCTCACAATGAGGAAGTTTCAGCTGAAATTGAAGATGGTGCCATAAGTCTTAATGCACTATCTGGAACATCTATACCTAATACCATCAGACTAAAAGGAGAGGCTAAGAAGGTACCCTTGACAATATTGGTGGATTCAGGAAGCACACACAGTTTTTTAGATTACAACACAGCTAAGAAGATTGGGTGCAACAGTGTTGAGGATGTGCCCATGAAGGTAAGAGTGGCTGATGGAAACCACCTCATGAGTTTTCATTCATGTTCAAGTTTCAAGTGGAAAGTGCAAGGGGTAGAGTTTGAAACCAAGGTGAGGCTGATACAGTTGGGGGGTTGTGAGATGGTACTGGGGGTAGATTGGATGAGGCTTTATAATCCTATCAAATTGGATTTTTTTAACTGTAAGCTACAAGTGAAAGTTAAGGGAAGGAAGGTGCAGCTGAAGGGTATGACTGATCAGAAAGGGGGAGCTATGCAACAACTAATCAGAAAGGGACAGGTTGTTTGGGCACACTTGTTCACTATTACAGCAACAACAAATACACAGGAGCCAGAACTGATACCTGAGCAGATTCAACAGTTGTTACAGCATTATCCTGATGTTTTTGAGGAACCTAAAACCCTTCCACCCAAGAGGGAGCATGACCACTACATTCCCTTGAAACCTGATTCAGTACCAGTGAGCATTAGACCTTATAGATATAATTTCTTCCAAAAAAATGAAATTGAAAAGCAGGTGAAAGAAATGCTGAACAATGGAGTTATACAACCTAGTCACTCACCCTTTTCTTCTCCAGTTTTACTAGTTAAAAAGAAGGATGGGACTTGGATATTTTGTGTGGATTATAGGGAACTTAATAAGCTCACCATCAAAGATAAATTCCCTATACCCTTGGTGGATGACTTACTGGATGAACTTAGTGGTTCCAAGGTGTTTTCAAAAATTGACCTAAGGGCTGGTTACCATCAAATTAGGATGTTTGAAGGGGACATTCACAAGACTAGTTTCAGGACTCATATGGGGCACTATGAGTTTAAGGTTATGCCCTTTGGGCTAACCAATGCCCCTGCCACATTTCAGAGTCTCATGAACCATGTGTTCCAAGATTACCTAAGGAAATTTGTGCTGGTATTTTTTGATGATATCCTAATATACAGTCCCAGCATAGAGCTACATGTATTGCACTTTAAACAAGTGCTGGATACCCTCAGGAAGGAGAAATTGTATGCAAAAAGGTCCAAATGCTCATTTGGACAAGAACAAGTGGAATATTTGGGACACATAATTACTGGGGAAGGAGTATGCACAGATCCTAAAAAGATAGAAGCCATGACACAATGGCCTACCCCCAAGACCATTAAAGCCCTGAGAGGATTCCTTGGGCTTACAGGCTATTATAGGAGGTTTGTCCATTCATATGGACTGATAAGTAAACCACTCACAAACCTATTGAAAAAGAACTCCTTTCAGTGGAACCCTGAAGCAGACTCAGCATTTGCAGAACTTAAAAAAGCCATGTCAACAGCTCCAGTATTGGCCTTGGCAGACTTCACCAAGCCATTTGTGGTGGAAACTGATGCATGTTCTAAAGGAATAGGGGTTGTACTTATGCAGCAGGGCAGACCTATTGCTTATTTTAGCAAGGCCCTGGCACCTAGACACTGGGGACTCTCTACTTATGAGAAGGAATATATGGCAGTGCTAGCAGCTGTTGAGAGATGGAGACACTACTTACAAGGAGGACACTTCCTAATCAAGACTGATCATCACAGTCTAAAATACCTCCTAGAGCAAAAGGTGACAACTGCATTACAACAGAAGGGCCTCACAAAACTCCTAGGACTGGACTATGCAGTGCAATATAAGAAGGGCAGTGAGAATAGAGTGGCTGATGCCCTATCAAGAAGACAAGAGGAAGAAGGTAATCTTAATGCACTCACAACTGTGAATCCTATTTGGTTACAAGAAGTTTGTGACAGCTATGATAATGATCCAATGGCCTCCCAACTCATCACAGAACTCATTACAAATCCTGATGCTAAACCTCATTACACCCTTCAGCAAGGCCTACTCAGGTATGATCATAAGATTTGGGTGGGCAGGACTACTAACCTCAGAGCTAAAATAATTGAAACCCTACATAATTCCCCCTTGGGTGGGCACTCAGGTCAGCAAGGCACATATAAGAGGATCAGGATGCATTTTCACTGGCCTAATATGAAAAGTGATATCTGCAAGTGGGTGACAGAGTGTGATGTCTGTCAAAGAACTAAAGGAGAGAACATACACACCCCTGGCCTCTTACAACCACTACCAGTGCCTAATGGTCCCTGGCAGGACATATCTATGGATTTTGTGGAAGGACTCCCTAATTCTGGTTCCAAGAATGCTGTGCTAGTGGTGATAGACAGGATGACCAAGTATGGCCACTTCCTACCCTTGAAACATCCCTGTTGAACCCCAAAAATTACCCCCCGTGAAAAGGGATGAATTCCGGAATATCGACAGGATGGACTAACTCTTTTGGAGTTTTTGGAGTCGCCACCTAATTTAAGGAAAACAGGGAACCAAATTAACAAATGCGTGCAAAAACTCCGTTTTTAGGAAAGACGGTCTTTTCAGAGATTCTAAAGGTAAGAGGTTTTATTAATTTCGGAAGAAGGTTTTTAAGGCACTTCCGAAATTCCGTAAAATACGGTTAATCCGACAGGTTTCCAAATCATTTGCAAAATATGCTTTTCTGGAAAATTTATCTAAAATAATTAATTGAAATAAAACTTGTTTATAAAATATTTAGTTTGCACGCATTTTGCTAAATGGCCCCGGTTTGCAATAAATTAAATAACGACTTTAAGATAAAAGGCAATGATCATAAAGTAAAGCAATCGACAAACAATCACATATTATTGATAAATAAAATATTCTACACATTTATTTGCATAAATATTTCTAAGGAAAGAAAGGCAAAGTTAAAGATAGAACCGGGAAATTGATCAACTCTCGGGAGTCTTGATTTTTCTAAAATTCCTAAGTTTTATTTCTGAATGCTCGGGTCCGGATTCAATCCAAACGACTCCAATGCAACGGAAGTTAGCCAGGAAGCGTTCCCGAATTGCTCGTGCCAAGATGTACCTCGCAATAACATGGGAATTTAAACTAAATTAGTACGATAATAAAGTGTAATAATTAATAAAATAAAATAACAATAATAAAGTAATAATAATAATAATAATAAAATAACAATAATAAAGTAATAATAATAAAATATATAATAATAATAATAGAATATATAATAATAATAATAATAATAATAATAATAATAATAATAATAATAATAATAATAGTAACGGGGGTTGTTTTGCAAAATTTAGGCTCAGGTTTGTATGGCGCGTCGAATAGAGGCTCGGGATTTGGTACGGTTGCAAACACGGAGCCCGGGCCGTATTGCCGTGCCAAAGCACCAAACCCACTACTCTATTCAACTTGCTTAGCATTAAAATGCATTCATCATCGCCTTTTGCTTTAGGGACACGGGAACGGGGCGATTCAAGTGTAGTATCATGTTCAAGATCAGTCCCGAGGCCTCAATACGTGCAAATGTATTTTTTCATTGGCCAGTGCAGTATCGATTCAATATCAGTCCGTCAATTCTAACGTATAGTATCCGTCAATTCGTTGTATAGGCTTCAAATTAAATATTTCCATAGGCCAAGCAACTGTTCAGATTAACAACAGTAAATAATTCCAACCAAACCAATACGTCAGCATCAATGCAAACAACGGGTCCAACAATCTGTACTGTAAACATCAAGAACCAGACTGAACCACCCATGTTACTAAAATAAGCGGAGACAATCAACAACAAATCACCAGTGGAATTTCTGGTGAGGCAACAATAAGAAACAGTGAGCGGGTTAATTAGTCTGAATATCGAGGCTTAGCAACAACAAGGAGTGTCGCCGGAGAAAAGGCTAGGCGAACGTCACTGTCACCGAAACAAAGCAGCAAACACATAGTAGGAGAATTCAGATTCGCCGGCGAGAACAAACAAACGAAGCAGCCCTTAGACCAAAAAGAGGAGCGACGCCGGCGAGGATTCTGGCGAGCCTCGCGACGCCGCTGCTACTCTCTACTGCTGACATCCCTTTGTCATTTTAGTTTCAACAAAAGCCAACATGAGCGAAAACGAAAGAGCAGGTGTCGCCGGCGGTAGAACTTCCCGGCGATGGGTGTTATCAGCATTACGAGCCGCCTCTGGTGGTGCTAGTTTCTGCTCCTTGTCGTTTGCAATCCCCTGACCCCTGATCTCCCTTTTCTGTTACAGATCTGAAAATATTTTGGACAAACAAATACTAGTAATAGGGGAAGCTTCGGGTGTTGACGGCGGGTTTAATGGGAGATCAATAATGGAAGGGGCTGATCTATTAATTCTAAATGGGTGTCCCGTTTTTTTGGTATATATAGGAAGATGATGATGATGGTTACTGTGTGTGGCTCTGTATAAAAATGGGTGTTGGTCTTTTATGCCGCGTGTGTGTGCTTGTGGTCTTGAGAGGAGAGGCCATTTTTAGATCTGATTTTTTTAAGTAAAAAGATGTGTAAGGAAGACGATGAATAATGATGAATGGGGCTAGGGTTTAAGGGTATATATATGGGTGAGGGTTTGCATAAATAGACTAGATTTTAAGAGGGGGAGCGGATTTGGCACAATTCTATAATTAATTAAAAAAATGAATGAGTTGCACGAGTGGGTTAAGTTTGGTGGGATTTTGCAATTTTAGCACTTTTTCTTTGAAACTGCAATTGATCCTCTTTTATTATCATTATTTATTTAATTTTCCAATTTAAACCTCAATTATGAAAATATTACCAGAATTTAATAATTTTTTTAAAAAAAAATCGGGACAAAATTGGGTGTCAATAATCCCTACACTGCCCAAGACATAGCAGAGCTTTTCCTAAAGGAGATTTACAAGTTACATGGGCTGCCTAACACAATAGTGACAGACAGAGACCCTATATTCACCAGCTCATTTTGGCAGACTTTGTTCAAGTCCCTGGGCACAAAACTCAACCTGTCCACAGCCTACCACCCACAGTCAGATGGCCAGACTGAAAGATTGAACAGGTGTTTAGAAGCATACCTCAGGTCCATGGTTTACCCAAATCCCAAGAGGTGGTGCCAGCGGTTGCCCTTGGCAGAGTACTGGTATAATACAAACTACCATACCTCATTGAATGTGACACCCTTTGAGGCCCTCTATGGTTACCCACCCCCTCAAATTCACATGGGCTCCCAACCTTACACCACCAACACTGCAGTGGGTACTTGCATAGCCCAGAGACAACTAATGCTGCAAAACCTAAGGGACAACCTCATCCAAGCCCAAGCAAGAATGAAGTATTATGCAGATCGCAACCGCACAGACAGAGTTCTACAGACAGGGGATATGGTCTACCTAAAGCTTCAGCCATACAGACAGTCGACAGTGGCTATTCGTCGTAACCTTAAGCTATGTGCAAAATATTATGGGCCATTTAAAATTCTAAATCGAGTGGGAACAGTGGCTTACCTATTAGATCTTCCACCCGGCTCTCAGATCCACCCAGTGTTCCACGTATCACAGCTGAAGAAACGAGTGGGCCCCAACATCCCGGTTCAAAGCCAACCTCCCACTTGTGATGACGACGGTAATGTACTGATCCGCCCAGTTGCCATTTTGCAACGCCGGATGATAAAAGTAAACAACGCAGTAGCCGTTAAAGTCCTGGTTCAGTGGGCCAATCTTAGTGCAGAAGATGCGACGTGGGAGGATTGGGGTCATATACGGAGTCAATTTCCTGACTTTGTGGCTGGATTACGACCTTGAGGACAAGGTCGATTTGGAAGGGGAAGGGATTGCTATGGAGTATTAGGGTTTGTGGAAATGAGACGAATTGAGGATCTGAATTGGGGATTTTGGAGTTAACGAGGAGACATTAATCTGAGTAGTCTTAGGTTCTGGTCAAGCCACGCTTTTACACGTCATTGTTGAGTGGGCGTTACAAGGCGTGCGATTGGTTATTAATACACATGTGGCAGCTGAAGTGGAGAGCAATAAGAGAAATTCATTAATGCGCTGGAGGGCTAGGATTGATCCTAAATCAACGGCTGAGATGAGATCAGAAGTTAGTTAAAAGATATAGCTTGAGGAGTAAGCAGTTAGTTGAAATCTGGTAAATTTACCCACTTTCTCTCTCCTATCAGTTCTTCCCTCCGTTCTAATTCTTCTTCTTCCTTACTTCAATTTCCTTCTTGTTACAGGTATTATCCTCCCATTGTTGAAGATTAACCACTCCACTTTAGTTCAGTTCATTGTATCAATTGTAATCGTTGTATCAGTTTAGAAATTCAATAAAATTCCCAATTATCTCAATTTGCAATTTAATTACAATTCCAATTCACTAGTTCATTACATTGTAGGTTATACAGAGTCGAGAGGTCGTCAGTGACCTCATCAAGTTGTATAGGAAACTGTTGACAAAGGAAAAGGCCAGCAACTACTTGAGAAATTTTATTACATGTCCCACACATTACCTGATACTTCTGTGAGGTTCTTAATTAGTATTTGACTAGTATACGAGCCCGTGCATTGCGCGGTAGTGAAAAAACTGAAAATATATTTTTATTTTAGTGTCATAATTTTAATAAAGAACATAAACTTCTACAATTGACCTATATAAATCAAATATATAATCTTGAGTAAGAAAGATAGAAGGTAAAAGAAGTGAGAAAACATGATTACGTAATTCTTTGGGAATGTCAATGTGAGATGTCGCTGCCATTTTTTTTTTCTAAGGCTTTTTAATGGTATGGATTTTTTAACCTACCATTCATAAGGTTGATATTGTCCCGGCCAAATTGTGAATTTGACTCGTGTAGAATAGTGTGAGTATATGTACGTGATAATTCAAAGGACTGACCAGGATCTATCAAATTAATTATCTATAACTATGGGATCAAAGAAAGTCAGATTGATCACCAATGGCTTGATGTGGAAAATCCACTTTCCAATTTGCACATTTTAGATGCTCTATTAAGACTGAAACGCATACTTTGCAGCTTAAAATATACAGTAATTAAAGCAATGGAATAAATGTAAGATATCTAATGAAGAGAACAAAGAAAACCTCAAATATTAGAATTTCTTGTCTTTACGATGATCTAAATACTATTTTTATCTTATCATATCTACATACTCACCAATAAGAACCCTCAAATACTATAATTCCTTGTCTTCATAATGATCCAGTAACAATTTCAATACTCTATTTACCTACATACTTAATAACAGTAAATATACAGGATGATGTTTGGTATTTTATGCCTATATTTTCTTAATGTTTTCTCACGTTTAAGCTTTTTATTCGCCTGTTTTCTAGTTTATGAATGTGATTTTGCACTAATTTTATGTCGTGTGAATGTAGGTCGTTATGCAGTGCATATGGAGTTTTTAAGAGCATGATCGAGCAAGGAATGATTGGAAATTGATTGAGGATTGGATCGAGCACACGAAGGCACGACACGAGGCGAGTTGCGGAGCAAGGAGGAGCTGAATTCGCCTGGCACTACAGGCCACGCGGCGCGCCTCCCACAGCGCTCCACTGCTGGCGAGTTTTTCAATGCGGCACGGAGCCAAAGCGCCCACTTTCGACTTCTTCTGCTTGTCCAAGCGCGGTCGTGGGCGCGGGGCGCCAGCTATAGCGCCCCTGGAGCGTGTTTTGACTTCCTATTTCGTCTAGGCTTAGGTGTAACTTATTACTAGGCCTTTGTAAACCCTATAAATACTCTTTTACTTATTTTTTGATAGAGTTCAGACTTTGGAGCAAGTTTTGGAGGAGAGGGGAGGAGCCCTAGATGTCTTCTAAACAAGTTCTTTCTCTCTTTCTCTTATTCTTCTCTTTAATTCTATAGTTTGTTCGTTCTAGGGTTAGAGTAAATACATGAAGGTTGATGTTTGAAAGTTGATTTCTATCTATTAATTTACCATTACAGATTGTTTATTCTGTCTTAATCCTAATTGTTTGGTTATTGAGGCCTGATAATTGAACACTATCTATGGTTCTTAGATTGAACTCGAAAGAGGGAATTTATGAACGCAAATAAGAAAGAATAGGGCTTGATTGTGAACCCGGGCATCGGGGAACCAATTTGTGAGTAGGATAGACATATACTTGCTCACCTAGCTTAACTAATCACAGAATTCGTTAATGCGTGAACGTGATTCAACCCATAGACATATAGGGATTGGAGTAGCCTGCATAGACCGTGAAGAATCGAAAGGTTTTCACGGGTACAATTAACCTGTTAGTTAGCAATCTAAGAAATCAAGAAGTAGAATCAACTGGAAAACTCAACTGGATTGTTTGTAACTCTGACCCTGGACTGTTTCTCTTTGATTGACAACAACTTAGAATTTGCTCTGTTACTTGATCTCAATTACTTGCTTTTGATTATTGCATTTAGTTAGTAAAATCTCAACCATTGGAAAAAGATCCCTGAATAGTTAATAGGAAATTGTTTGCTAGGATTCAGTCTGAATAGTCCTCGTGGGAATGATACTCTACTTATCACTTTATTACTTGTCGACCACGTATACTTGCGTGTGCGTTGGGAGCAACAAGTTTTTGGCGCCGCTGCCGGAGACTAGTAATTGACTGATTTCCTTTTGAACGATTACTTATTTTCTATTCAGGTTTAATTTTTGTTTAGTTTAGTATTGTGTTACTTGTCTTATCATGGCATCTATTAATGAAAATTGGTCAAATGATGATTGCTCAAATTTTGATGATCTCCGTCTACTTTGCGGAGGAACCCACTTGTGGAAAAATTGTCCAACTCTTTCGACCCTAGGAGACTGGTTATGTGAAAATTCTACCACCTTTGATTGGAATTTTTGTAAATTGTGTGGTGGTCGGTGGAATGATTGTCCTAAGTGTCATGCTCCTTCCCCCAATAATTTTTGTGATGATTCTAATGATGTTTGTGAGTTTGACAGGAGCGATAAAGTACAGGTTGTTAGTGAAACTTGGCTAATGGAGCAAGCCAAACTCTTAGAAGCTTATGGGGATTTCAGAAGTGAACTAACAAATATGACGGGGCAATTTATGGAAGAAAGAGTGGAGCTCGGACAAGAGATCGACGAATTTGGCTTGACTATTCACGACATGGAGGCGAATTTGAGTGATATGGTTGAGGTGTCTAATGCCCAATTATCAGTTGTCGTGGATAGTAGATTTGAGATAGAAGAGCTTCGAAACCAATTTGAGGAGCAAAAAGTGGAATTCCTACCATTCGACCCAATATTAGTTGATGATGCCAAGGTTGAAAAAATTACATTAGAGTCAAGTCAGGAAATAGGAAACATCATATTTGAGGACTCTAGTGTTTGTGCAAGTGAGGGTGTCAAAAGTAATGCAACTTTAGAATTGAAGCGCATTGGACCTCATTCCAATCATTTTTCAACATTGTGTTTGGATGGTGACATGAAAATTGAGCCACCCGAGCCTATGAAGAAGCCAAAGGAGGAGGAACAAGGTGCCTATATTTTAAAGTTTGTGATGCCGAGGAGACAAAACGACATCCCTCATTTAAAGGCTAAGAAGTGTAAAATGCGACATTGGTTACTTGGTCCTTTTGTATTTTTGCCACCACCCCAATACCATAGTCGTAAGCTTGAGGTAAAGTTGGGAATTCAATTCATTAGTTCAAGGTGGAGGAAAAAGTGATGAAGTTGTCTTCGTCGTGCTGCGACGTTAAATCAAGCGCTTTTTGGGAGGCAACCCAATTTGCTTGCTTTACTTTTTATGTTTATTATTTTTATAGTTGTATATTACTTTGGGTGATTCTTTGGATTGCAGGTTCATGTAATGTCGAGTTTAAGTGTGGAGTGTCCTAACCCCTGCCTAATATTGATGACCTGTTGGGGGAAGTCTGAGTACCTCATGTTATACGGAAGCTTGGAGGATGCTAGCACCAAGGGCTAGGCCGATTGGCCCACAGAGAAGTTTTCTTTACCCTTGCACTTTCTTATTTTTTTGTACTGAGGACATTGCATTGTTTAAGTGTGGGGTGGGGGAGCTCCCCTCTATTTTTTGAGGTTAGGGATGCATGTACCGTTAGGATTTTCTTTTGTCACTTGACTTTATTTTTATTTGTTTCTTGCTTTAATATATGAAAAAAAATTGAAAATTAATGAAAAATTCCAAAAAGATTTTATTTTTTTTAGTCGTTGTTGGTGGTACATGTCATCCACCCCATGGTTTTTCTTATGGCATCGGTTCTTTTTCACGGGTAGACCTTTGAACCGGGTAGTTTTTTATTTTTATTAGGATTAGAGTAGTTAGTTATAGGTGGCCCTAGACGAAAGAAATAGGTAGAATGCTAGGTGCCTTTGATTTGTTTGATACCGATGTACTTGGACTTGAGCATATACTATTTGTGGTGTCTTTTGGTTTTAAATTGAGATGCATGCCTAGAGAAAAAATGGAATGACCCCCTTGAGATACTTGAGTCCACTCACTTGACTTTGTTGTGAACCTTTGTGTATTAGTGCTTAAATTTCCACAAGTTGCACCCTATTTTCTTGATTGAGAGTTGTGATGGAGCTTTTTTGTGTGGATCGTGTGCAATGTGTGTTGTGAGGCATATTCTTATTTTACTCTATGTTTGCATATTGGTGTCTAGAACTTGCCCCGTGTGTGTGCAAAGCGAAATCCTAGGTTTGCTCTAGTCGGAAAATGATACAGGCCTTCTTTTGATTTGCCTACCCTTAATTATATGCACCCTTGATTGTTGTGACCATATTGACCTCTTGTTGGCACCCACACCGCAAGCCTACCCACTTGTTCTAAATTGCTTTCCTTTGGCCCTTTACTCCTTAATTACTTTAATTGATAATGTGATATTATTGTGGAGTTGTGGTTGAATATTGAGAGGTTTTTGAGTGGAACCAATGAGAGGATATTTGAAATAATTTGTGAAGTAGTGAAAAGCATTGGCAAGGTTTGGAAAGTAATGAGTTGAAAAGAAAAAAAAAAGAGCAAAGTTGAAAAAAATTGGAAAAAAGAAATAAAGATAGAAGAATACCCATCCTTGCTAGTGTGTGCTTAAAAAAAATATGCTACTTGTTGAGAAGGTGTGTGTGAAAGTTGTTGATTGGGTGGCTTTGATGAGATTTGTGCTTAAATTAATTGGAATGTATTAAAGTGCTTAAGGAGGTAGTCACTATTACCCATATGTATCCTACCAGCCCCTTAGCCTACATTACAACCTTTTTAAAGTCATAGTTAATCCCGATTGGAGTGAGCCTATATTAGTGGAGTCCTACACTACGGGCAAGCCTATGGTACATCGTGTGTGACATGTGAGATTTTCATGAGAGTGCGCGAATTCTTTCTATGTTATTGTCCCCATTCTATTCTTGATATTTATTGTTGTGTGTGATATTTGGGGGACACTCTCTTGCTTCATTTTGGTGAGGGCACATGGTTTGCATGAAATATGTAAAGTCGTGGCTTCTTGGTTGAGTAGATAGGTGTGATTTTGTGGGAGCATGGTTGCAATGAGTTGGGTTTGTGCATTTGAGTTATCTTGGGCTGGTTGTTCTCATGTTTTGATGTTTGATAAATTATTGGCATGTTTGTTGGACCCATAGTAGTCATGTATGCGTTTGTTCAATGGTCGGTATCAACCATAGTCATAGGCAGACCTGTTCTACCTAGGTTGGGAAGTTATTTGTGATTGCTCGAGGGCGAGCAAAGGTTCAAGTGTGGGGTGGTGATGTTTGGCATTTTATGCCTATATTTCCTTAATATTTCCTCACGTTTAAGCTTTTTATTCGCCTGTTTTCTAGTTTATGAATGTGATTTTGCACTAATTTTATGTCGTGTGAATGTAGGTCGTTATGCAGTGCATATGGAGTTTTTAAGAGCATGATCGAGCAAGGAATGATTGGAAATTGATTGAGGATTGGATCGAGCACATGAAGGCACGACACGAGGCGAGTTGCGGAGCAAGGAGGAGCTGAATTCGCCTGGCGCTACAGGCCACGCGGTGCGCCTCCCACAGCGCTCCACTGCTGGCGCATTTTCCAATGCGGCGTGGAGCCAAAGCGCCCAACTTTCAACTTCTTCTGCTTGTCCAAGCGCGGTCGTGGGCGCGGGGCGCCAGCTATAGCGCCCCTGGAGCGTGTTTTGACTTCCTATTTCGTCTAGGCTTAGGTGTAACTTATTACTAGGCCTTTGTAAACCCTATAAATACTCTTTTACTTATTTTTTGATAGAGTTCAGACTTTGGAGCAAGTTTTGGAGGAGAGGGGAGGAGCCCTAGATGTCTTCTAAACAAGTTCTTTCTCTCTTTCTCTTATTCTTCTCTTTAATTCTATAGTTTGTTCGTTCTAGGGTTAGAGTAAATACAGGAAGGTTAATGTTTGAAAGTTGATTTATATCTATTAATTTACCATTACAGATTGTTTATTCTGTCTTGATCCTAATTGTTTGGTTATTGAGGCCTGATAATTGAACACTATCTATGGTTCTTAGATTGAACTCGAAAGAGGGAATTAATGAACGCAAATAAGAAAGAATAGGGCTTGATTGTGAACCCGGGCATCGGGGAACCAATTTGTGAGTAGGATAGACATATACTTGCTCACCTAGCTTAACTAATCACAGAATTCGTTAATGTGTGCACGTGATTCAACCCATAGACATATAGGGATTGGAGTAGCCTGCATAGACCGTGAAGAATCGAAAGGTTTTCACGGGTACAATTAACCTGTTAGTTAGCAATCTAGGAAATCAAGAAGTAGAATCAACTGAAAAACTCAACTGGATTGTTTGTAATTCTGACCCTGGACCATTTCTCTTTGATTGACAACAACTAAGAATTTGCTCTGTTACTTGATCTCAATTACTTGCTTTTGATTATTGCATTTAGTTAGTAAAATCTCAACCATTGGAAAAAGATCCATGAATAGTTAATAGGAAATTGTTTGCTAGGATTCAGTCTGAATAGTCCTCGTGGGAACGATACTCTACTTATCACTTTATTACTTGTCGACCACGTATACTTGCATGTGTGTTGGGAGCAACACAGGAAAATGAAATACGCAACAAAAACCACTCTTTTCAAATATGTTTGTACTTTTTAACTCTTTTGTTCACCAAAGAATGCATTGACATCAAAATTTCTTGGTGAAAAAAGTGAACGAAATTCATAATCTTGTTTAGCTTCATTGAAAGTTTGTTCGCTGATGACTTGAGACATGAGAATACTTTCATTTAGAGCCAAAAGCCATTGCTCCTCCGTACTCGTCTCCTCTGTCAGAAAAGAAGAGTAATTTTATTATCCAATGAAACCCAAAAAAAGTCAAGTCATTCACAAAATAGAAATGTAAAAGTTATCTAGTCTAAAGAAGTGAAATTTCTCAAACAGAAAGAAAAAGAAGATAGTGCTAAACATCAAGAAAAAAAAGGAAGTAAAAGAGAAAAACCCAATGCAAATTAAACAATCATTATAGTGATATAAACTAATGAAATGCTAACCGAACAAAATTTCTTCCTTAGTATTTGCTCTTCAGACACATTGTTAAGCATAGAAGAAATGCCTGATGACTTCCTCCTACATGCTTAGAAGATATGAACATTATATAAAGAAATACCAATAGTGTTATAAATTTACACATTAAATTCTTGGAGGTTATGAATATGAAAGCTATTGGAGTTATAAATTATTAATGAATAGAAATTATTACGATGCATTGATTTGATGAGTTATGGTGGTAATTACCGTAAAATAAATGAAAATAGATAAAATCTGAAATAACATTGGAGGAAAAGGATGAAAGAAGACGAACAATTGTTTTCTTTATATTTTGAAGTGAAAGTAAATCATAATCAAAATACAAAGCAAGTTTCAAGAGAAGATCGCAAATTAAACAAATAGATCAGATACTATAAATAGTTGAACAATATTGTTACTATTTAACATATAAAAAAATTCATGACTACATGTAAGTACTCTTCTCCGATGAAAATCCACGGCCATATCTCAATGAATTTGTAGACCTGTTAAGTACATGCAACTTAAATTACTATTTGATCTCTTCAATATTGGCTTGTTCTTTTCAACTGTTTTGAACAATGGAAGTGAATAATAAGTGAAGAGAATAAAGAAAATTTCAGTAATAGACGACAATTTAAACAAATAGATCATATACTTCCGTGTGATTAACTCTCTAAGGATATACAACTAATCTATTTCAGGATTCTTGAAATGCAAAGCATCTTCCAACTACTTGTTAGTATCACAGTCGATGAGAATGGTGCCAAACTGATTTTGTGCCCTTAATGATATGTTAACTCGTGATGTAATGTGCCAGCTGGAAACTAAAAACAATTGACATCACTGTCTACTGCAATTTTGTAGAATATATAGCAAAGTTCAGCATATTAACTCCTTTTTGGATAAATTTTGCTAAACCAATCACAGCCTAACAAAGAAATCTCTCAAAATTAAGAAAAATAATACAAATGATATCCGGATTGAAATAAAGGCAATGTTTATGTCGATTTTTTTTTCTACTCTTACCTCCTTCATTGCTCCAAACAAAAGAAAAACTTTTCTGCTTTTCATTTCTCTCAGCTTCCAAACTAAACTTTTGCATTTTGATATATGAAAGGAGGAATAAGTGCCCCACGTTTTTGTATCTATATTTTGTTGTTATCATTTATTACATTCAATTCCCTCACCTACAACGGTTGCCTCATTTGCACTCTTACAATAATGAGTATTTCCATTAATTATATTGTAGCAACCGTTGGCTTCTTATTTTGAAAGGTTCAAACAAACTTTTAATGTAAAAAAGAAGAAAAACACCCACAAAGAAAACCATTGTTTTCTTTACTTTTGGATGGAATGGTGACCATAGAGGCATGCCACATTATTTGCATATAGTTCTCAGTTAGTATATATATAGAAGATAAGTGGACTCATGGGTCCCATCTTACTCATGAATAAAAAATTAAAACCGTAAATTTTTAGTCTACAATTATTGCTTTTAAGATTCTTAATGGAAAGATTAAACTAGCAATTATATTAAAGATTTTATGGTAAAAAAATTTGTTATTGTAAATTTGAAGAAGAGAACTTGACTGACATTGATTCGTAGGCTTAATAATCAATTTCTCTGGCTTTGGTTTTGTGCTTCTGACTATGCCTAATTGGTTATCAAGTTTGCATTCAAAAACTTAAGAGGTTTTCTCAAGACTTTCAATACCAAACTGATGAGACTTGCCAGGGCAATTAATTAATATACTTGTTAGTTAATACTCCCTCCGTCCCATTTTAGTTCTCACATTCAGCTTTTTCACGTCCATTAAGAAAATTAATAAATAGACTATATATTATATTACCCCTTAATATATAAGTAATTTTTTTTAGAATACCTTTAATAATTAAGGGTATAGTTGGAAAGTATTAATAAAATAATTTTGAAATCCTAAAAAGACAACTAATTTGAGACACAAGATTTTTGCTAAAATGACAACTAAAATGGGACCGAGGGAGTAGATGTACTAGTTAGCTCCTAACAGGGTTGTAGTGAACTTTTTCTTTTTCTTAATTAATACAGCTTCCAGTGCGAAAATTAAATAAATCAATAACGGTGTAATACTTATGAGAGCTTGAGCATTTTATTAACTTGAGAAGAAACTATCTGTTGTACACAACGGAATCATATTTTCTTCAAATTCTCAATCGAATTTTCTTCCCATAATTTCTATAACATCACTTGTACTATTTAAATCTTTCAATTAAGAATCTCAAAAGCAATAAATGTGGATTAAAAAGTTACTATTTTTAATTTTAGTTCTTGAGTAAGATCGAACCCATAAGTTCACTTTTTAAATAACTAGTGTCTCGATACGTGCTTTACACGTGAATACCGACACATTCCTTATTATTGGGCAAAGGAAGTCTACAATAGAGAGTGCATGTGCAGCAGCTATCTTAAGACAAGCAATTAAGAACCCCATCTGAATGCTTAATTGAATAGCAGCTCAAACTCAAAGAGTTAATGAAGACAATTTAAACAGTTTGTTAGTCGGTATTCTCTCAAAAACTTTTGCCCTCTATAGTAAAAGCAATCACAAAGGCATATGGCATAATGTCAATATATTTTCTTAATGAAAATTTTAAAGGATTACTTTCTAACCAATTTGAAGCAGCATCTTTTGCTGGACATTTCCACAACATCAGTTGTTCACTTAAGTACATTAAATCAAATACTTTAAGAAGAACTTCCATCAACTTGCAAGAGTAAAAATTATTAGGCAAGCTCTATTTATGTCACGCCCGCATACATAATTTTGAAGGTGAAACCACACTTCCACGTAAGACATAAAGGATGGTGGGCTATAATGGGTTAGCAAGATTGGCCCTTCTAAGGGCAAATATATGAAACTGACTTCATAGCAAATAGGCCAATACTTTGATTTCTATATAGTTGTCTAGTAATGAATAATAAAGCATGCCCGAAGCTTTTACTTTCTTATTCCTTTCTTCCAAGAATTCCACATGCATGATTGTATCTCATCAACGAAATGCTTGCCATATGAATAGAAATTAAATATTGAATTGTTTGACAGGTCTGATGACAAATGCTCAACACACACCTCGGCTTGAGGTATGAACGGTCATCGCAATACAATTTATCCAACTAGGAGTCGGGGTCGAATCCACAAGGCACAAAGTGATGCGATCAAAATAGTGGAGGAACTAGACCTATTTGACAAAGCCAAACTAGGATAACGAGTTGATGGAATGATATTAACAACTACACACTACACTAGGAAAGCAAGTAAAGGTGATCTATGGCCTTCTCACAACCAAGGAAGTCAAGTTGTGAGCCTAGGACGCAGTTATAACACGGGATTTATATATTATGGCCGAGTCGTTCTAATGTAATCCCTAGAATCCTTCCGGCCTAGAAGGGATTTACCTCAACGGCGCTCGTCAAAGCCATGGTTGAGCTTATAAAGCACAACCCATTACCCGAGGAAAGAAGACCTCTTCCGAGTGTAACTTCTTTTAGATGAGTTAGTCTATGAAATAGCCTATCAACCCAAATCCTTGCTAGCTTCACTATTCTACGCTAAGTAATCCCTCCCGAGTCTTTAATTAGCAAAGTAGACGGGCAACTCAAGTGTCGCAAGCACAAGAGTCAAGCAATCAAAACAATGGAAGCTAGATAATCAAAACCCAACAATATAAATTTCTAGTCATGACTCATTCATATATTCATGTCCAAAATCATATCAATTAATAACACAAATAGCCATAAAATATATTCACAAAATCAATTCGTCAATAACATCAACAACACCAAATATATTCACTGCAAAGCATGAAAGTAAAGAAAGGAGTACTAAAGGTTGAGAATTTCTCAATGGGTTGCTCCAAATCATCACCCTCTTCGTGTTCTTGTTGATGGATCCTTGCTCCAAGATTGGAAAAATGGCCAAAAGATGAGCCCTAGGTCGTGCAAGGGCTGAATATATGTTCCCCATTTAGGCTACTGTGAAATTACAAAACTGTCCAGCGCAGTTCAGACGCGAACCTTCGCGATCGCTCTCTTCTTAGCGCTATCGCGCTTCACTTCTTTTTCCTTCTGCGCGATCGCGTGTGACACTGGCGCGATTGCGATGAATTGTTTCAGTCTTCTGCGCGATCGCGATGGTTTTTCAGCCAGAAACAGAAACTTCACAGATTGCCTTGTTTTGACTTGTTTTCATCCATTCATCACTACAACTTCAATATCCTGTAATATGTAACTAAAACATGATAAGTGCGCGTATTTAATCAATAATGCACAACAAAAGCTCAAGTAAATCGAAGGCAATGTGTGGTATTTTTCCCACACATCACACTCCCAAACTTAAACTATTGCTTGTCCTCAAGCAAAGCACACTTCAATGGACCCCAAGTTGCAATTCATCAACTCATGCATTTTTTTCATTAAAGCCACAACAAGCCAAAACTCGATTCAAGTTCAACAACTGATGACATTGGTTGGTGCCAATAATTAAGCCAAACCATGTGAGCATCACTTTCATATACAAAACATCAAAGAAAGCAAACATGCCATGACACAAGACTTTCAAAGTTTGCCTCTTCGTCACAAGAGTTTACCTCTTTGCTTGCTCACCTCAATTGAAAAGTGAAATACAAGTCCTCAACTCAACTTCACAAGTGCCCTCACCACTCAAGAGAATATCCCAACCACAAAAATGCAATGACAACACAAATTGGATTGAATGATAGGAAGAATTCGCTCGCTCTCTCAAAAGAAGTTCATCATGCACACTAAAGACCCATAAGCTTGCCCTTCGTGTACCTCTCCACTAATGTAGGAATGCTTGACCCGAAATCAATTAGGACTTGTTAGGGTTGTAATGTAGGCTTTTGGTCAAAGGTGGGATAAAATATGGGCAAATAGTGACTACACACCTTCTTGAGCACTACACCATACAAAAATTAAGGCACACTTCATTTTTCTTGCACTTACACCTTGCTAAATCGAGGATTATACACTAATATTTCTCCTCTTTATTCATCAATTCTCTTTTTCTTCTTTTTCTTTCTTTTCTTTTACTTGCTTCTTTTTTTGTTTCTTTTCTTTTCTTTTTTTTTTTTTTTTTAATTCAACTCACTTTTGTTGCTCTTTCTTTTCATTTCTTTTCTTTTGATTTTCATTAACTTCCACACTTTCACCATAACTCGTGCCACCCCCAAACTTAAGCTTTTGCCTAAGTTGCACGTCTTTCAATGCACTCAAGGAGGTAGGGCCAAAAAGAGGGTTAGTGCTTTAAGCACTTAGAATTGGTCCGGGTTAATAATGTGGTTGCCAAAAGAAAGGATATTAAGCTCAAAGGGGTTGACTAAGGATATAATGCAAGGGTAGGCTTTTTAGATTACTGAGCGGGCTAAAGAAGACCTAAAATCATTTTTCAAGTTAAGCATCACCTAGGATTTTGCCTTGAAGCACACTTAGGGCAAGTTCTAGATCAAGAAGCACACACATGAACACACCAAAACCTCACCACACATGGCACAAGTAAAGCAAGGAAGACGAGTATATTCAAGTTTCAATCAAAGGCAATTAAGCATCCAAAGTTTACTCATAGCCTAATGAGAGCTAATTAGTGGCATAAGAGCCAAAAGTTGAACTTAAAGATCATAGCACAATTCACCAACTAAATTTTTCTATTCATTTTTCAAAACAAGCTCACATGATAAGGATTAAATAATGGTGGAACTAAACATGCCAAAAGCTGCCAAGGAGCAAAAATCCACAACTAATCATCATTATTTACAACTAACTACTAACTAGTACTAGAGATGCCCGGTTCAACACAATTACTTCTTTGGAAAAGAACCATGGCAAAGAAAACCTAAGGAGGTTATTTCAAAAATTTTATACAACATGGTATTTACAATGAAAATGGTTGTTCGGACCCAAATGAGGCTTTCGCACCCAAGCGGGATGCCTACGTATCACACAAAGGTGAATCAGATAAAAAGAAGCAACATTCCAAGCGTAGTTCATGGGAGTACTTTATATATATATATATATATATATATATATATATATATATATATATATATATATATATATATATATATATATATATATATATATATTCTAACTAACTACTAAATATAAACAAGCTATTAACACAATACTATAATAACTATTAATACTAAATATGCACAAGCTATTAACACAATACTTATACTAATATTAAAGAAAATGATCATCCACAAAAATTTTCACAATTTGCTTACAAACAAGGACAAGATGAGGAAGATATATCATAAGCATCAAGGACACGAGCAACATCAATACTACACCTAGAACACAAATACACCCCCAAACTTAAATTATGCACTGTCCTCAGTGCAACTAACAATATAATACAAAGGGTGTAAGGAACTCCCTGACTAGCAGATCACTCCTCACTGTCAGTATTGGGGTAGCGAAGCTCATCCTCGGACTCCTCATCTGAGCTAGTGGAGCGACAGAGCGAATTCAGCTTGCTCATCATCTTGTTGAGGAAGTTGCTTGTTCTCTTGCCGAAATTTTTCTGCTTCCTCTCCATTTTATCCAGCCTGACCTTAATCTGCTCTTGCTCAGATGCTACGGCCTCCAATGATAACGTGCTCGGAGGCCTGGAGGAAAAACCCTGTCCATGTGGGCCTGAAGGAAGCCCTGCTACTAGCTGTCTAATCTGGGCGTCTACCTCATGTTAGACGCTCCAGATGCAAGTAGTGGAACTGGAGTGTAAGAACTCCCTGGTGCAGTAGTAGTAGCAGGTGTGGAGAATTGCCCAAAAGCTGGGTCCTCGACATCAACCTGGGAAGGCATCTCAAATTTTCTCTTCTTGCTTTGTATTACTCCTCCCCGTCCTTTCTTCAGCAGTGGATAGATAGGTTTTTCAGGACCCACACTTTTGTCAGTAGTGCGTATCTCCACCCCCGGCATCTATGCATAGCCGGTGAATCAAGCTTGGGAAGAATAAACTCTTTGTTCTTTCTAGCACCACTTCATGAATCTCCCCAACAATGATTTCACCAACATTGACTTTGAGCCCGTCAATCAGTGTTGCGACCAGGCGAGCTTTTTCAGGAGAGATATCACTCTCATTGCTCGAAGGCATCACCCTAGTGCACACAATGGATAACTAAATGCGGGCCTCAGCTGTGAAGTCGGTAGATACAATCTTGTGTCTGAATGTGGACCAACCTGAGTGGTTGCCCCCTTGAACCATATCGACCATCCACTGCATACCTCCTTCTGAAGCACGAGCTTTGTATAAAGCATTGTCAACATTCTCGAGCTCGTACACCGCATTGATAGTAGCTGCATCAAATCGCACCAACTTGCCCCTCACAGTGGTGACCAACTCCCCACTAAAATCTGTTCGAGTGGCGTCTGCATAAAACTCCCGCGCTATGGTAGCATTTGCCTTCTCCGGTGTCTCAGCAAAATAGATCCACCCATTATTTTCTAGCTTTTGAAAGAATTCGGGGAGTTTCTCTTCCACTTTATCCATATGGATCCCTCTTTCCTTGATGAAGCTCATTTCAAGGTCCCTTTGGAATTTTTTATAGCACGATCTGGATAAGAACCTCGTTCTGTCATATGTTGCTTCTTCTCCTCCTGTTGAGTTCCGTTGGTTGTTTCCTACGGCCATTGTAAGGAAAAAGTACCTACAAAGATCAACATTGTTAAAATACGATTTGGGTACTTAATATATGCATTAATAAAGCTCAGGAGCCAAAGGTTGAAGCTAAAAAATTTCAGCAGTCGCCTGTGCAAACTCACTGTTTCTGGCAAAAATTGCATCTCATCGCGATCGCGCAAGGACAGGCGCGATCGCGCTGAGTTGTCCAGGACACCTGCGCGATCGCGTTGAGTATGACGCGATCGCGATGGTCTGTCTTGGACAAAGCAGCGCGATCGCGAAGGTCGTCACGTGATCGCGAGGATTTCTTCTCCAGCTGGAGGAGAAAGACCTCGGCAACAGCACCCAGAATTTTTTCCACGTTTTACACCTCTATCACAGTGCACATCTACAATTTAAACAAGAAAAACATCAGTTTTGGCATCAATTCGTCGGATCTGACACTGGGGTTTTTAGTTCAATTGAGCATTAATCAACTAGTAACCTAACCTATTTTTCTTCACAAACAATTTGTCTATGAGGGTACATAAGACTTCCCCTATTGTCCATAAAAATCCCTTTGTTTTCTTATACATACAACCACTAATGGAACCATACCTTGATAATGGAGATGGAATTAACAAAATTGAAGATGGAAATTGGGAAACATACCTTGATAATGGAGATGGAGTGCTTGAAAGTGGAGTAGAGGATGCAATGAAGCACTTGGAAAGCAAAAATGGGGGAGGGGAATTTGAGAGGATGAGAGTTTTAGAAAAAAATAGGTACTTGGCCTCTCAAAACTGCCTATATCTGCCTGACGTGTTATTCTTCGCGATCGCGTGACATCAGTCGCGATTGCGCTTCTCTGATAAGGTAACCTACGCGATCGCGATGTCCACGTACACGATCGCGCAGGTATGCCTTACAGTGAAGCGCGATCGCGTGTCCTTTGACGCGATAGTGATGAACACTTTTTTGTCCAACTACCAGTAAGCAGAGTTTCAGTGAGGCGGTCAGCCCCCAAACATTAGGCGCTCCGCCTACTGGGATGCAGAATGTCAAATTTCAATGGGCGGTCCGCCTCATCTCATTAGCTGGTCCGCCCTACACCTCTGTGCAATCCATTTTTTCCATGTTTATGCCTTAAATCATGCATCCTAACAACTAACAAATGTGGGATTCATGTGAGCTGATCAAAAACAACAACAAAAACTAATCTAACCTAACATGCAATCAATGAATAACTAAAAACTTCAAAGAGGTTCGGGTTGCCTCCCGACAAGCGCTTTATTTAACATCTTGGCTAGACGGTACCCATGATGCTTTTCTCTCCACTTGGTGAAGGTGAATTTTCTCCCCAACATGGCCTCATGCTTTTTGTTATGCTCTTTAGGCGGGGGTACGCCTTTCCAAGCTTGCGAAGCCGGATTCTTCATCTTGCACTTCTTCGCCTTCAAGTGGGGGATGTCATTTTGCCTTCTTGGAGTGGCAAATTCAACAATGTACCCATTTTGCTCATCAACGCCAAAATCATCCGAAGGTGCTTGTTCTTCCACTTCTATTGCCTCATCCATACATAGTGTTGAAAAATGAAGTGAATGAGGTCCCAATTGTTTTAGCACCAATGGAGCACCAAGCTTGACATACTCCTCTTCAACTATGCTAGAGTCTTCATCACAAAAGTTCTTCATTTCCGCTCTAGACTCCAACACAAACTTCTTGTTCACGGCATCATTACCAAATATCTTGAAGATGTGATCACTTCCATGAGTTCCCATGATTTGACTTGTGCTCTCTTCCACAAATTCGCTCATTTCTAGCATATCATTCACTATTTCTTCATGTTGAGCCTTGGAAGCTTCAACCACTTCATGCACTAGAATGTTCAAGACACGAGCGTCAAGATCAAATTGGTTCACTCTTTATCCTAGTTCTTCCTTTTCATGTTTGAGATCCCAACCATCTACATTTAAGTCATGAAGGCATGCTTCATGGACTTTCATTTTACAAGCTTGATCTCGGAGCCAAGCTCGGCTCATAATTTCTTCTTCATCCCAATTGTGCTTTTCTTCAATACTTCTTTCTTGGTATTCAAGCACATCTTCCATGGAGGATTCTTCTTAGAACTCAATCTCATCTTCCATGTAAAACCTTTGTTGAGATTTGGCAACACCTTTAGCTTGTTGATCATTGAAAGTGTCAACCAATTGGCTCAATTGAGTCTCCAAGTTGTGAATTGCTAAGCCATTTTGATGGATCGTTTCTTTTATCTCATTGAAGGCTTCGGCATTCTCACAATTGTTTTTAAGTATTCGCTCCATCAAATGTTCCAATCTTTCATTTTCATTGCATTCATCTGGTGAAGTCGATAGGTCCATCTCTTCTTGAAGCTTCTCTTGGATGCCTTGCCACTCGGGTTCAAGCTCCATGTTCATGTTTGCATTTGCCCTATCAAACTCATAAGAATCATTAGCATCATTATAAAAATCATTGAAAGAAGAACAAGGAATATTAGGACAACCGTCCGAATAGCCATTTTGACCCCCACACTCATGACATATGTCCCACCCAAAGGGTTGAGAATGTGCACACAACTCGCCCCCGGAAATAATTTGACAATCTTGCCAATAGTGAGGTCCGCCACAATAAGGACAAGGGTCACTCATGTATGGATTTTCAATATGGGACCAATTTTGGTTCCATGATGCCATTTCAAGATGACTACCACTAATCTAAACTAACTAACTAACACAAGTAAACACTACACACAAATAAATATTTATAATTTATAAAGAACATTACTACTATTCACAATTTACACAACAAAGATTCACAAAGTTTGGAACTAAGTCAACTAGCTCAACTCCTCAAACTACTCTAATACACCAATTGTTCCCCGGCAACGGCGCCAATTTTGACAAACGCTCAACACACACCTCGACTTGAGGTATGAACGGTCATCGCAATACAATTTATCCAATTAGGAGTCGGGGTCGAATCCACAAGGAACAAAGTGATGCGATCAAAGTAGTGGAGGAACTAGACCTATTTGACAAAGCCAAACTAGGATAACGAGTTGATGGAATGATATTAACAACTACACACTACACTAGGAAAGCAAGTAAAGGTGATCTATGGCCTTCTCACAACCAAGGAAGTCAAGTTTTGAGCCTCTGACGCAATTATAGCACGGGGTTTATATATTATGGCCGAGTCGTTCTAATGTAATCCCTAGAATCCTTCCAGCCTAGAAGGGATTTACCTCAACGGTGCTCGTCAAAGCCATGGTTGAGCTTATAAAGCACAACCCATTACCCGAGGAAAAAAGACGTCTTCCGAGTGTAACTTCTTTTAGATGAGTTAGTCTATGAAATAGCCTATCAACCCAAATCCTCGCTAGCTTCACTATTCTACGCTAACTAATCTCTCCCGAGTCTTTAATTAGCAAAGTTGATGGGCGACTCAAGTGTCGCGAGCACAAGAGTCAAGCAATCAAAACAATGGAAGCTAGATAATCAAAACCCAACAATATAAATTCCTAATCAAGACTCATTCATATATTCATGTCCAAAATCATATCAATTAATAACACAAATAGCCATGAAATATATTCACAAAATCAATTCTTCAATAACATCAACAACACCAAATATATTCACTGCAAAGCATGAAAGTAAAGAAAGGAGTACTAAAGGTTGAGAATTTCTCAATGGGTTGCTCCAAATCTTCACCCTCTTGGTGTTCTTGTTGATGGATCCTTGCTCCAAGATTGGAAAAATGGCCAAAAGATGTGCCCTAGGTCGTGCAAGGGCTGAATATATGTTCCCCATTTAGGCTGCTGTGAAATTACAAAACTGTCCAGCGTAGTTCAGACGCGAACCTTCACGATCGCGCTCTTCTTAGGGCTATCGCGCTTCACTTCTTTTTCCTTCTGCGCGATCGCGTGTGACACTGGCACGATCGCGATGAATTGTTTCAGTCTTCTGCGCGATCGCGATGGTTTTTCAGCCAGAAACAGAAACTTCACAGATTGCCTTGTTTTGACTTGTTTTCATCCATTCATCACTACAGCTTCAATATCCTGTAATATGCAACTAAAACATGATAAGTGCGCGTATTTAATCAATAATGCACAACAAAAGCTCAAGTAAATTGAAGGTAATATGTGGTATTTTGCCCACACATCATCTGACAACTACATTTCATTTCACATAATACAGAGACTTTTGACAACTATCAAGGCAACTCTTACTCCTCTCAACATGCGTTGATGCTCTTCATTAAAAAAAAAAAAGAAATAGATTCAATAAAACTTAAGAACACATGTAACTAATAGATGAAGAAAATATAAGATACTTTAGGACAACTGATAACTCAATTTTTTTCAAACCTTAAAAGGTAAAACTGTAATATTTGTGTCACATTTTAAAAATGTTTGCATCATATAATATACTTTGATCCATTATTGTAGAAAGAATTCTTAATCTAAATTTTAATTGTCGAAGTTTCATTTTTTAAAATTACCTAAATTTTGACACCTAATATGTCATATCAATGAAGCCATCCAGCAGAACCTTCTTCATGAAGTTCTTTATACTAATCAGCCAAGACCTCTTTCCAAAAATCAATAGAGCGTAGCATGAATATACATACTTCAGTATACCTACTCCCTTGATATATATCCCTTCATTCTTCAACAAATCATGCTTTAGTTTGTGGTTCGCTTTCCTTTATAAACTTAGAACATTATCAAAGACAATGCTTGAAGTTGCAAGTATGAAGCGGTGTTTTGTACTTCGTTTTCATTTTGGGACTGTATTATACCAAACGTCTAGGTTTCATGAAGTTGCAAAACATAGAGTTCAAAATTAGCAAAGACAAAAATATAGAACACATCACAACAGGAAATTGGCAAAGAACAAGCGAAATTAAGAAAGAATAACACTTCCTACCGGCACTTCAATCCAATTGTAAAATTATCATTAACGTTCTGAATATTCGAGCAAATTGATTTGGGGCACAATAAAATTTATACCGGATGAAAAATCCATGATACTTCATTATGTTGAGAGAATATTTACCCCCTCTATGGGTCATCAGGGAATCCACGTAGTATTCTAAATTCAATCCCAAACCTATCAGATTGCTCTAACAAATTGTGACAGGCGGAACTTTGAATATAAAATGTGTTGGCCACCTCTTTTAGGCATGGGCAGATGCATGCAATGACATCGTTTGCATATCAATCAACAAACATATCCTAATTAAGTGTCCGTTCGTCTAAGGTGTAGGTTTTTTTAAAAAAAAGTCTGGCATTATTAGGTTTTGGAAGGGCATTTTTATAATCTGACTTTTGAACAAAATAGCTTCATGCTTTTAAAGTAATACTCCATCCGTTCCAAAATGGTTGTCATAGTTCAGATTTCGAGAGTCAAACGAGTTTAACTTTGACCGTAATATTTTCATATGTCTTTTAATATTTTAAATTATTAATTATTGTGACTTATAGTACTTTTTATATAGTTTCTAAATATATAAACATCGTTACAAAAAATTTGAAGATTATATGTTTAAATTCACGGTCAAAATGAATTCGTTTGACTCTCGAAATCCGAACTATGACAGCCATTTTGGAACGGAGGGAGTACTAGTTTTTTGACACGTGCGATGCACGTATATTTCGAATAATTTGTATAAAAATTATAAATATTTTGTAATAAGTGTGTATAGTTGTTCGTAAATTAAAGAAAAAATGTAAATTCAAAATGCTTATATATCGAATCATTTCCGGTCGAGCCAGTAATTAATATTTAAACGATTTTAATTATGCAACAACAACTACATATCCAGTATAGTCCCACAAGTGGGATCTGGGGAGGGTGAGATGTACGCAGACCTTACCCCCCACCAAGGTGGAGAGGTTGTTTCCAGTAGACCCTCAACGATTTTAATCATGCAAATTTTATAATATACCAAGTATTCAACTTAATATCAATACCTTTTTTTATACCTCAATAACACATAATTTAATAAAAGTGAATGTGATCAGCATTTGCTATATTTGCAAAAGGTAATACATCTTAAAGTTTTTATCCTTTTCAATAGAAACTGTTATCTCCTCATTTTTAGAGCTGCGAACAAATCAAGATGTTGTTGCCGGATGAAAATAGTGGTTTGTAAAAGTTGTACAGTAATTCGATCACATGTCTTCCTAAATATGGCTAGAAGATCATTATCAATTTTATGGTCTACACAAATTAGTTATTTGTGTAAAATAATACTTTTATCTGTGAATTAACAAAGAAAAAGTATTTTTTAAAATTGAATAAATTAAATAAATACGTATGAGAGTGTTTTTTTTTTAATTATAATATATATCCTTACAAATTAACAAAAGAGAAGTTATACATAAGATTTAAAAGAGAATAAATTAATCACTATTGTGTTTATTTATCAAAGTTTGGTCTAAGATTTTGATATCTTCTTTAGAGAATAAGTCGAAAATAAGGTAACAACACAAAAAATATAAAAATAAGTTATATATAAGATTTAAAAAGGAATCAACTAACAATTACTGGATTTATATATCAACCTCTAGTCTAATATTTTGATATCTTGTTTAGACAATAAACCAAAACAAAGAATGAACGAAAAAGAAAATAAATGGAGTACATTTTAATTCACTCATTTGGCATCAATTATATTTCTACAATTGTTAGTTTCAATTTTTTACTTTTGGTTATTTTTATTAAATATTTTTTATTAGTTTTAATGGATGTATAATTACATCTTTGAGCATGAAAAGTTCTTGGATTAATAGTTGGTTGAAAGAATATTTTGGTCTTTTGACTTTGCACTTTTAGAGACTTTTCACTTATAGAATAGAATAGTAGTAGATGATATGATGATTAAGAGCCTCTGCAAATATGACTGTGACAGAGAGAAAAAAAATTCTCTCAATTGCTTAGACAAGTTTTACGGGTGAAAAGTTTTTCAGTTGATCCTTTAATTTGTGGTTAATCTTTTCTTAAGGTTGCTCCATGTGATGCAACAACCCAAAGGAGCGGGAGTTGAAAAATGGCCAAATTAATGCGCTGTCTTGAGCATTTCGAGGCAGGCATCTTTTTCCAAATCTATCAACTTGAATATCAGTGAGTAATGTAGACATATAACAGATGCCAGCCTTGAATCATAAATGATGATTATTATATTCACAGACGTAATGATTATTTTATTAAGTGCTTTGTGTACGCAGATCCATTCATACTTGCAATAAATTGACTTTAATTAATACTCCCTCCGTCCCAATTTATGTGGCACCATTTGACCGGGCACGAAGTTTAAGAAAATATAGGTACACCATTTGACCGGGCACGAAGTTTAAGAAAATATAGGTTGACCTTGTTAATTATCAATTTTACCCTTGAAAAAGTAAGAGAGGGAAGATTTGAGTAATAAAAAAGTTGTTGGTAGGTTTAAAAGTATGTAGGGCCCAACAATGGTAAAATAGAGATGATGCATTAAATAGTTGTCAAATAAGGAAAGGTGCCACTTATTTTGGGACAAACAAAAAAGGAAATGGTGCCACATAAATTGGGACGGAGGGAGTAGAAAACAACCACAAATTTTATTTGTATCTCTACTTCTTCTTCCCTTCACAGTAACTTGTGAGAAAAGAGGGAGAGTGATGTCTTTCACTTTAGACAAACTAAAAGAAGACTTAGCCATAGTATTGAAGGAAGCGGATAGCAGCCTTTGCGATATTGCAAGGGATCGATACAAGTTTTTTATATGGGAATTAAAATTTCTGAGTATTTTTCTGGGTCCGCAGAGTTTCGCCTTTGGAGATGAATGCGGCATAGTTGATGTCACCCAGAAAATGCAACATATTTGGATGAGGTTTTATGATATTTGGATGAGGATATATCCTAATTGGAACGAGTCCGATGATGAAGCTGCAGTGGACTACTCGGAGGAGTCCTTTGATTACCTGGAGGAGTTCCTTGAGGTTTCCCGAAGGGACGAGTTCATTGATCCAAAAACTGATCCCTTTCCCTTTCATGTCCCAACAGAAATTTGGAAGATCAAGATGGAATTCAGAGCAAAATACTACTTTCCTAAAATATCATTACCACTTGATCCAACCAACAAAGATGGTGGCGTTGCCACTTCCAAACTTGTACTCGACTTCGTCGATGCTGCTGTACGGATTCTTGGTGATTTAGTAAAGGATTATGATCCTTGGTCGCTGTTTCATCTTCCAGGACTTAAGGAACAAATAGAAGAGGTTCTAGAGGAGCTGAATTTGATGAGATTTTTCGTCTCCTTTGTTTCAAACAAATGCATAGACCCTCAAATCCGACATACTTTCTACACTCACGTTTTAAATGTGGCCATCCACGCAGCAGTGGTTGTATGGTTGTATTTGCCCAGTCACTATGACCGTGAAAATCAACAAGCGGCACCAAGTCGTGAAATGAATGCTTTGCTTTCTGATCTTCTGCAAATGAAGATTAGGCCAATTCAGCCTGCCATCCGCAAGATTTATATTGATGTCCTGCAAGCTTTGAAGTCGTCAATAAAACCAAGTTGGCATCCCAACATTCAAAATACGCCTGCAGCTGATGGTGGCTCTGTGGAGACCCTCGCACAAAATTTGGTGGAGACGCCAACTGTTAGTAATCCTCGGGAGATCTTACAGGAAATGCTCAGCCTATTAAGAGCCAATCTCCTCCATCTGCCAGTACTTCATCTTCAAGATATGGACACTGTTATTGTTGATGCCGGACTTCTAATTTACTCACTATATGATAGCAATGACGAGAAGGAAGACACAAAGTTTGAGGATGTGAACAGAGCACTTGGTCTTGATCTTCCGAGCAACATTCAGCCCATCAAGGCAATGATCTACCTCATCATTCGTAAGGCATTTCAATCTAACTTGCCAAGAATTCATGGGTACGGCTTTGTTGATTTCCTTTTAAAAAATCTCAAGGAGTTCCAAAGCCGACATGCAGGCCAACTTGCTTCAGTCAGAAACCAACTTCAAATAATTGAGAAGGAATTTCAGAGCTTTCAACCTTTCCTACAGGCTGTTACCAAAGAGCAACAGTACAATAAGCTCGCAGATTGTTCAACACAATTGATTAGCAAAGCATATGAGGTGGAATACATCGTTGGTGCTTGTATAAGCAAAGACGTTCCTCATTGGTGTCTCGAGCGTTGGCTCCTGGATATCACAGCTGAGATTATTGGTATCAAAGCAACAATTCAAGAAAAGAACATGGTTGAGCATACAATAAAGAATGGCACTGCTCGTACGTCATCACAATTGGATAGGACAAATAAAGAAATTGTGGGGTTTGAGGATGTAACAGAAAATTTAAGAGATAAACTACTGAAAGGAACCAAAGGACGAGATGTCATCTCAATTCACGGCATGCCGGGTCAAGGAAAGACGACTTTGGCATGCAGGCTCTATTCTGACAGGTCAGTTATCTCTCAATTTGATATTCGTGCACAGTGTTGTGTGTCTCAAGTATATTCTTATAAGGACCTGTTATTGGCCTTGCTACGTGATGCTATTGGTGAGGATTCTCAACGTGTAGCAAGGCATGCCGATGAATTAGCTGATATGCTTCGCAAAACTTTAATGCCCAAGAGGTACCTTATCCTTGTTGATGATCTGTGGGAAACTAGTGCTTGGGATGATTTAAAAGGTTGTTTTCCCGATGGCAACAACAAAAGCAGAGTCATTCTAACAACGCGACATCATGAAGTTGCCAAATATGCTAGTGTTCACAGTGATCCCCTTCGTCTCCGTTTGTTTAATGAAGATGAAAGTTGGGAGTTGCTAGAAAAGGAAGTGTTTGGTGAAAAAAGCTGCCCCCCTCTCCTAATGGATGTTGGGCAAAGAATAACAAAAATGTGTGCACAGCTCCCCCTTTCTATTGCTTTGGTGGCTGGTATTCTAAAAGATATGGAGAAGGAAGAAGAATGTTGGGAAAAAATGGCTGAGAATTTAGGTTCTCATATCCACGGTGGCTCAAAGGGTGTTATTGAACAAAGTTATCAGAATTTACCTTATCATCTTAGATCTTGCTTTATTTATTTTTCAGCATTTTTGGAGGATGAAGTGATTCAGATTTCAAAGTTGACAAGATTATGGATCTCAGAAGGATTTGTAATAAGTTGTGGATACAAGAGGAACTTGGAGGATATAGCAGAAGATTACTTGGAGAATCTTATTGGAAGAAATTTAGTGATGGTTGCAAAGAGGTCCTATTCAGATGGTAAAATCAAAGCATGTCGCCTTCATGATGTATTGCTTGACTTCTGTAAAGAAAAAGCAACTGAGGAGAATCTTCTGCTATGGATAAAACGGTAATTTACTAATTAATGGTACTTTATTTATTCAATCAATCATGTATTTACAAGTTATTTGAAAAATTATTTCTATGATTTTATAAATTTATGTCTGTACAGTGATCAAGTTTACAAGTTATAGTTGAAAATTGATGTTATAATTTTGCTTATTTATATATTCATAGGGATCAGAATGCCAGTCCATCTTCAAGTGTTTACTCTCACAAGCAGCATGCTCCACATCGCGTGGTCTTTTCTGAATTGAATGATCTTGTCAAATGGAGATCGTCTTGCTCACTTGTTGGTTCAGTATTATTTAGCAAGACTTATACTAACATGGCGTCATGGTTGTTTCAAAATTTTAAGTTTCTCAAAGTGTTGCACTTAGAGAACATAGATATTACTACTTGGTTCGAAACTGAGCTAGTTTACTTGAGGTACTGTTCTGTAAGAATGGACCCAAATTTAGCTCTATCATCCTTGGACAATCTCTGGAACCTGGAAACTTTGATATTAGCAGGATATAAACGAATAGAGTTGTCAGTAGCTGTTAATTTTTGGAAGTTGGTCAACTTGAGACATCTGCATGTTAACATTACTATCCCTATGGAAAATGTAGAAGAATTATTTGCGGACTCTTCAGAACTTTATGATTTGAAAACTCTCTCCACTCCATATTTCCGTCGTGTCAAGGATGCAGAATTGATGTTGAGAAAAACACCTAATCTTCGGGAACTGAGATGCACAATCGAGCCTTGCAGAGGTCCATTACTCGTATTGGATTTTCTAATATCGCTTGAGGCGCTACATGTTTTTCAGGAGTTCAGTGACGAGCGGAGATTCCCTATATGCATCTGTGCTCCAAATCTCAAAATGTTGAAATTGTACAGGTTTGACCTGGGGCTTGAGCATTTATCAAACATTGCAATGCTGCCCAACCTCCAGGTACTAAAATTGGAATGGATTCGTTTTGATGAGGACGAATGGGAAGTGAGCAATGACGAGTTCGCTCAACTCAAAGTCTTGAAACTGAGAAGATGTGCATATCTCAAAGAATGGACCGTCTCCGGTGATGCATTTCCAAACCTAAAACGCTTGGTTCTGAATGTATGCACCAGTCTTATGGAGATTCCTTCCTGTTTCGGGGACATCTCTTCGCTAAAGTCCATTGAGGTCTATTATTGCCCCAAATCTGTTGAGAAGTCAGCACAGGATATCCGAGAAATACAAGTTGAAGATTATCAGAATACTGAGTTCGAGCTCGTCATAAAGAACCCCGCTCGAGAAAAGAGGTACACTACTCAAACAATACAAATACATCCGATTTTTAAACTCTGCTAAATGCATTTTGCTTACTATAAAAAGTTGCCTTTTAGTAACTAGGAGTATTTCTTTTGTTTCATGGCATTTCGTTTAAAGCTTTATATTTTTATGTTTATGTTTCATTTATAAAAAAGAGCTAAATTTCTAGAAAGAGAAAATTGATAACCTTGGATTTTGTCAGCTCCTTAACTTTATAATGTCTTTTGTGATCTTGAGCTAAGCTCACATCGTCGCCCCGTCTGTAACTATCACATCCCCTGGATGCCTTTAATGATATTCCACCTTTTTTCATCAAAAAAAATAATCTGGAGGGTTGTTTTTCCCTGATCAAGCCTGCAAATTGACTATTTGAACTTAATTGATTATGTAACTAGAGAACTTGACTTGAATTTACCTTACCGTTTGAGTTGGATACGTAATCTAAGTCAACAAAATTAATAAGGTAAACTTTTATGATCTTCTCATCTTCTTTAAGGGTTAACCCAAAAGTCATGAGCTAATGGACCGAGTTCATATTCGAGACCCAAAACTTAAGTTCAATCCAAAATCCAGTCCATGAAGTTTTAAATTTTACCTGTTAGCTTGGATACGCTTGGAGTTTTGACTGATGACTGAGGAATGGATTCAAAGGACCTGTTCCTTTGAATCACTGCAGCTAAATGGATAATTCATGCAAAATCGTTTAAGTTGAGATATTATTAATTATCCTAAAACTAATGTTTATCTTGACAATTATGCAGGTCTAAACAGATACGAAAAGATTGCATAAACACAAGGATAAGGATAGAAGATCCGGATTCTAAAGAGTAGAATCCAATTAGGACTCAAACTCATGGGAGCTTTGGAGTTCTAATTCTTGAAGACTTCTTGGCTGCTGGAGCTGTAAAACGTGGAGCATATCAGCCATAGAAGTGTACACAAATACAGAGAGCATCGAGCAAAAGCTGAGAAGAATTATTAGCTTATTTGTGTAATCAGTTAGCTACAGTAGAACTAAGTGAGAACCTGTTCCTTAGATTGAATCTTATAAAAGTTCGAGTCTTAGTTCAATTGTAGTAAGCAAAAATCGAGTTGTAAACTGTCTGGTTCAAGTCGTGGACTTGACACAACTTCACTGATCGTGAGAAAGATCACTAAAGGATTATAGTTAGTCCTAGGTTAGTAAGAGTGAGTCTTGTAACCAAGTGGGTCTTTTTACATAGTGAAGTTGAAATCCTACTTGAGAAGTAGGTCGTGGTTTTTTGATCCCGTGTCTAGGGGTTTTTCCACGCTAATATCTGGTGTTCAATTACTTACAGTTTTAATTCCGCATATCGTAGAGTAAAGGAACACATTTTAAGGAACTGGTCCTTAAAACGGTAAAGTGGTGTAATCGTGGGAAATAACAATTGGTATCAGAGCAGGTTATCCTTGAAAAGGCTAACACCTAGGATTAGATGAGTACATCACGAGAGAACAGTGAGGGCTAGTCAATGGTTAGAGCACCTTACTTCAATGGGAAATACTATTCATGGTGGAAAGAGAGGATGCGTGATCACCTTCAAGCAGAAGATTACGAATTATGGGACATAGTAACTAAAGGTCCCATGATCCCAATGAAGAAGGATGCTGATGGAAAGGATTTTCCCAAAACCAGGAAGGAAATGCAATGCTGAAGACATAAAGCAATGGGAAAAGAATGCAAAGGCAAGGAAGTGGCTGGTTGGTGGACTTAGTCCTGACGAATGCACGAGGATCAGAGGGTATGCCACTGCAAAGGAGATTTGGGATGCTCTACAAGTTGCACACGAAGGAACAAGTCAGGTAAAAAGGTCCAGAGGTATACTTCTTTATGCTGAATATGAAAGCTTTAAAATGAAAGAAGAAGAATCAATCTCTGAAATGTATACTAGATTTAATGCCATTGCCTCTGAACTTATCTCTTTGGGAAGGGTTTTAACTGTGGAAGATAGGGTAGAAAAGATTTTAACTAGGGTTCTTCCAGACTCTTGGGAGATCAAAGCTTGTGCTATCATTGAAAGTAAAGATTTAACCACTTTATCCTTAGATGAGCTTATAGGCAATCTAAAGACTTATGAACTGAGGAAAAAGGTTAAAAACATAGGAGCACCAGTTAAAACTGAACCTAACCTAGCCTTGACTGCTGGTGATAAAATCATTGATGATAAGGAACTGGTCCTTATCGCTAAAAGTGTTCAGAAATATTTGAATAAGAAAAGGGAAATTAGTGGACAGGGTAGGTCTACTAACATGAAACAGGCTGGAGAATGCCAAAAATGTGGAAGCTCGGAGCACTACATCAGCAAATGTCCAATTATGGAAGGAGAATGGACGAAGAAATTCATTGATGAAAGGAAGAAGGCTAGGGAACAGGTCCATAAGAAAAGTGGAAATCCCAAAGCGCTGGTGGCAGGATGGCAAGACAGTGAAGACGAAATAACTGATGACGATCTGGATGAGGATCTTGCTCTAATGGCACTTGGAGATTCAGAAAATGAAGAGGATCCTGACGTATTTGTTTCTAAACTTAAAGAAGATGTAAAAAGCATGTCTAGAGAAAATTTGGTTAAAGTATTCCATATTGTGCTAAATGAATTTAAAACTCTGAGGGATGATAATCACCAACTGCATGATAAAGTTGACTGTTTAGAAACAGAATGCAAAGAGGAAATAATTAAAAATAATTTTCTGGAAAGGAAGATTAGCATGCTTGAGGAACAGGTCCTCACACTTGAAACAACTGCTCAGGAATTAGAAAATGTCAAAACAGTTGTAAAAGGTAAAGGTATTGCTAATTCTCATCAGATCATTGCTGAAGAGAAACTAAAAAATACAGTTGATGAACTGTGTAAGAAAGATGAAAAGATAAGATCTTTAGAAGAAGACTTGGTTAAAACAAAAATGGATTTAAGAAAAACTGTAGAATGGAACAAGGCTTCTGAAGCACTAGAATGGTTACAGGATAATCATAGTAGTAACAGGAAAGATATTGGATTCATGAAAGCACAGAGTTCATCCAAATGGAATCCAAAGAGTAAGTACTTATCATTTCCTGAAAACTGGCTATGCACACACTGTGGAAACACTGGTCACCGGAAAGAAGATTGTCAATCTTTAAAAATGGCTGCCTAGAGGAACAGGTCCTATAAACCTGTTCAAAATCCTGTAAAACAGAAGAATAGGTCCTACAAACCTGTTCAACATTCTGTAAAAAGGAGAGATGTTCATACAAAGAAACCTTTACCATTCTGGGCTAGGAGAGATCTGATTCATCCTTTTTCAAAAGGAAAGGATTAACCCCTAGTTTTTTTTGCAGGCTAGAGTGAAGGAGACAAACCACAAATGGTACATGGACAGTGGTTGCTCAAGACATATGACAGAGCATAAGGAACTGTTCCTTTCACTCTCGGCCTTCCAAGGAGGAAGTGTTTCCTTCGGTAATGGTAAGAAAGGGGAAATTATTGGAATTGGAAAGGTAGGTAGGTCTGACTCACACTGCATAGATAATGTATTTCTAGTAGATGGGTTGAAGCATTGCTTATTGAGCATATCTCAACTGTGTGATAGAGGTAATAATGTTAACTTCTCATCTACTGGATGCACTGTGACTAATCAAACTTCTGGAGAGGTTATTTTGCAGGGAAACAGGCATGGAAACATCTACAAAGTAGACTTGCTAACACTTTCTGATGGAAGCTTGAGCTGCTTAAGTGTGGTGCAAAATGATCCCCTCCTATGGTACAAAAGACTAGGACATGCTAGTCTTTCACAATTGAACAAACTTGTGTCAAAGGACTTGGTGATAGGTCTTCCTAACATCAGGTTTAATGATAAAAAAGTATGTGAAGCATATGTCAGGAGGAAGCAGGTAAAATCCTCCTTCAAATCGAAGAAACAGGTAAGTACCACTAAACCTTTGGAACTGGTCCATATGGATTTATGTGGTCCAATGAGAACAATGAGTCGTGGAGGTAAGAAGTATGTTATGGTATTGGTGGATGATTACTCTAGATTTACATGGACTATATTTCTTGTATCTAAAGAAGAAGCATTTAATGCATTTTCAATTTTTGCTAAGAAAGCTCAAAGAACTCTAGACAGTCATATTGTTGCCATTAGGTCAGATCATGGAACTGAATTTGAAAATCATATGTTTTTTAATTTTTGCAATGAAAACGGCATCAATCACAATTTTTCTTCACCTAGAACTCCACAACAAAATGGTGTAGTGGAAAGGAAAAATAGGACTCTAGAAGAAATGGCTAGAACTATGTTAATATCTGAAAATCTTCCACAAAATTTTTGGGCTGAGGCTATTAATACTGCATGCTACATAATAAATAGATGTATGACTAGGCCATTAATAGAAAAGACCCCATATGAGTTGCTTAAGGGAAGAAAACCAAACATCTCTCATCTTAGGGCTTTTGGTTGCAAGTGTTTCATACACAACAATGGGAAAGATGTGATGTTTGGCATTTTATGCCTATAATTCCTTAATATTTCCTCACGTTTGGATACTTTATTCGCACGTTTTATAGTTTATTAATATGGTTTTGCACTGATTTTATGTCGTGTGTATGTAGGTTGTTATGCAGTGTAACTGGAGCTTTTAAGAGCGTGATTGAGCAAGAAAAGATTGGATTTTGATTGAGGATTGGATCGAGCACACGAAGGCACGACACGAGCGAGCAAAGGAGCGAACGGAACAGAAAAATGGCCTGGCGCCCTAGCCCATGCGCCGCGCCCCTTATAGCGCGCAGTGGCTAGGCGCGGTTTCCCATGCGCCGCGTGGCCAAGGCGGTCAACTTTCGACGGGTTCTGTCTTGGGCAGCGCGTTCTGAGGCGCGGGGCGTTGCCACTCATAAAGCTCAGCTCTATATATCAAAGACGCTAAGGGTTCTTCTCCACCCATAAGGCAGTTCGATTTTTGGGTAAATTTACTGTCCATTTTTTGGGGTTTCTTCTCTGTAAATTATTTGTATATTTTTCATGTGTTAACGCTATTTTCGGGTAAATTTACTATCCATTTCTATGCATCTTTCATGTGTGTATTCTCTCTGTTTTTCCTTTCTTTCACTGTGTCGCTCCATATTTCTCATTACTGTTGTGCTGCTTTTTTAATCTTTTTTTACTGCTATTTTTTGTCTACCAATTAAAGAGTGAACAACTCACTGAACATGTTTTAATGAAAACTAGTACGCTTTTATTATCGCAAAAGAAAAAACTCACGGAACATGTTCAGAAAGTACAAGTGGTTCTTTTTCAACTTAATATATTTCTCTGTTTCTTTGCTTTCTGATTCGTTTTTTGGTGTCATATAGGATATTTAAAATTTAATGGGGAATATTGATAAAAATTGGATGGGTCTTCAAAGGACAAGCAGTGAATACATCCAAGGAGTAAACGATTTTCTTGATAAGGCATTTGAACGAGCTTCTCAAGGAAATCAAATTTTATGCCCTTGCAAACAGTGTGCAAATTGTTTTTGGCATTATAGAAAAGTGGTGGAGGGTCACTTATTTTTTAAAGGGTTTGTTGATGGATACACCAAATGGGTTTTCCACGGTGAAGGGTTTTCCTCGAGAAAGCGTCGACGTCAAACCAATGATGATGAAGGTCTTGAGATGCATGATGATATTGATGGACTACTTCATGACACTTTTCGAAATGTAGAGGGTGACTTAGGACATGAAGGAGTGAGCGAGGGACCATCCGAAGATGCTAAGAGATTTTTTAAATTAGTGGAGGAAGGGAAACAGGAGTTATATCCAGGGTGTGAGAATTTCTCCAAATTGGGTTTCACCATTCGGTTGTACTTGCTTAAATGCATTCATGGGTTGAGTAATGTGGCTTTTTCAGACTTGTTAGAGTTGTTAAAAGAAGCATTTCCATTTGCCAAGCTACCTGAATCTTTTTACAAGGCAAAAAGTATGATTAAAGATTTGGGACTTCATTATGAAAAAATACATGCATGTCCTAATGATTGCATGTTATTTTGGAATGAAAATGCAAAGGCAGACAATTGTTCTATGTGTGGATCTTCTAGATGGAAGAATGTTGTTAATGACTTGACTAATAAAAGCTCCAAGACTCCCGCAAAGGTTTTAAGGTATTTTCCATTAAAGCCTAGGCTCCAGAGGATATTCATGTGTCCTGAAACAGCTGCAGCTATGAAATGGCATGGTACGGAACGTCCGAGAGATGGAAATCTAAGACACCCTGCCGATGGGGATGCTTGGAAGGATTTTGACTCCTTGCACCCAAGCTTCTCTAGTGATCATCGTAATGTTAGATTGGGTCTTTCAAGTGATGGTTTCAACCCGTTTCGAACAATGAGCATTTCCCATAGCACGTGGCCTGTTATGCTAATGAATTATAATCTACCACCGTGGATTTGCATGAAGCCGGAGTATATAATGTTGTCAATGATCATTCCAGGTCCATCATCTCCTGGAAATGATATTGATGTGTACCTACAACCGCTAATTGCTGAGTTGAAGGAGCTATGGGAATTTGGTGTAGAAACATTCGATGCTGACTCTAACCAAACATTTCAAATGCGTGCAGCTTTAATGTGGACAATTAGTGATTTTCCTGCACTAGCAATGCTTTCTGGGTGGAGCACCAAGGGGAAATTGGCATGCCCCACTTGTAATTATGGCACTTGCTCTCAATATCTCAAGCATAGTCGTAAGATGTGCTACATGGGTCATCGGGCATTTCTTCCTCCTGAGCATCCATTTCGAAGTGATAAGAAATCATTTGATGGCAAGGAGGATCACAGACTCGCGCCGACTCCCTTGTCGGGCACAGAAGTGCTCGAAGATCTGCGTGAATTCAAAAATGTCTTTGGGAAGGGCCAAAAGAAAAGGTCTCGGAGTAACAAGGGTCCGTGGAAGAAAAGATCTATCTTTTTTGAATTACCATATTGGGCTACTAATAAATTGAGGCATAATCTTGACCCGATGCACATTGAGAAAAATATATGTGATAGTTTGCTTGGTACTTTATTAGAGATAGATAAAAAGTCAAAAGATCATGTAAATGCTCGCTATGACTTGCAAGAAATGGGAATACGAAAGGAGCTTCAACCAATTCAAGATGTTGTAAGTGGAACAGTTTCTTTGGCTAAAGCTTGTTTCTACATGAAACCAGAAGAAAAAGGGTGGTTTTGCAGTGTCTTAAAAAATGCCAAATTACCAAAGGGCTGTGCCTCAAATATATCACGATGGGTGAATGAGAAAGAGCTGAAAATATCTGGTTACAAGAGCCATGATGCTCATTTTATAATGCATTACTTGCTCCAGATTGCTGTTAGAAAATCTTTTCCCAAGAATGTTTCTTTGGCATTGATTAGGTTGGGGAACTTCTTCAAAGCCATATGTGCTAAGATTATAAAGCGAGGAGATCTCGATAGATTACAAAGTGAAATCAATGATATTGAATGTGAGCTTGAAAAGATTTTTACTCCAACCTATTTTGATATAATGCCCCATTTGCCTATCCATTTAGTAAATGAAATTAAGCTGGGGGGTCCGGTTCATTGTCGTTGGATGTATTCCAGTGAAAGAAACATGTGCATATATAAGGGGTTAGTCCATAATCGTACTCATCCAGAAGCATCAATAGCGGAGGGGTATTTGGCCGAGGAATGCTTGACCTTTTGTTCGAGATACCTTCATGACGGGGTGAAGACAAGGTTCAGTAGGTACCAAACTGAGGATGATAAAGACATTGAAGAAGCAGATTTGTCGCCTATATTTCCTAAATTGGGCCATCCCATCGGGAAGAGAGGAAAGAATTTTGACATGAATCTGAAGTTATGTTCTGAGGCACATAGATATGCTTTGTTTAATACGGGAGATGAACAAGTGGAGGCGTTTATCATGTAAGAAAGATATAACCATCAGTTTTATTAAAAGCTTCATTTAATTTATATCATAAGATTTTTTCAATTTCATTTATAAGCCTAATGACTTAATTTGAAATACATGCTCCCAGGGAACATAAGAATTTAGTTGATAATCATTCTAGATCAAATGCATGGATCAGAGCAAGGAATCATAGCAGGAACTTTGGTGATTGGTTTAAAGAGAAAGTTAAAAGTGTTGAAGTGCCAAAACACTTGAAAATGCTAGCTAAAGGGCCTAATACAGTGGCTAAACGATATACTGGATATTTTGTTAATGGATACCGGTTTCATACGCTGAATTATGATGCCCCTTTGAAGACTCAGAATAGTGGAGTGACTTTGTCAGCATCAACAGATAGTTTTGCTAGTGCAAGGGACCAAAATCCCATCGATGGAGAGGTTCTTTACTATGGAGTTATTCAAGATATCATTGAGATTGACTATTGGGGCCATTTCAGTGTTGTATTGTTTAAATGTGATTGGTTTCGAAATGAAGTAGATGAATTTGGATTAACTCGGGTATACTTCAAAAGATTATGTTGTACTGATGACCCTTTTGTATTAGCATCTCAAGTAAATCAAGTTTTTTATGTGGAAGATCCAGTTGAGAAAGATGTCTATTATGCAAGAAATAAAGTCCCTGTTGATTTGTATGATTTGGAGGAAGAGGATGTTCCTAATATTGAGGAGACATTTTGGAGGGAGCCTGATGATGAAGTCGGACCATCAATTAGATTTTCTGATGTTGACGTCAGCTGGTCAAGAGAAGATGTACCTGTTGATGTCGTTGATATGCCATCTCCTGCACAACATTCACAAGATGAACCTATGGAAACATCAGAAGAAGAGGACGAGCGTGATGATACTGATTGGGATTGGATGGAGGCTGATGATTGAGAAAGGAATATTTTGTTTTTGTTATGTAATAAACTAGTTATATATGAAACTGGAGATAGATGTTTATCCAAAACTTATTTTTATTTTTTGCTAGCTGTTATTGCTTGTTGTTGTTACTTCTTGACTACTGTCTGCTAGCTTCTACTGTCTCTGCATATGTTCATTGTGTTGAGATAGTATTCTGGCCTGCATCAACTCTTAACTCTCTTACTGGTGCTTTTTATATTTTTGAATGCAAATAGTTCGGTATCCACTGTTGTACTATTATTCTTTGCTTACCTCTTTATTTATATTCTTCATCAGATTCGGATAGTCATGAGTCAGGAAAGGCCTTCAAAACACAAAAGGAAAACAGGTGCGACATATATTAAAGCTGGAACAATGGCTTCTTTGGCAAAGCAAATAAGGAGCTCGTATAACCAAAAACATTCTGCTGCACCTAAGAAATCAAACAAAGAGGGTCAGAGACATATGATTGAAGAACAGCTATTAACACCACAATCTACCACAGGAGCAGCCAATGTAGAAACTCAATCTACCATAGGAGCAGCCCATGTACAAACTCAATCTACCACTCCTGCAATTCAAGCAACAGAGGAGCATGTTCAACTAGATTTTGTAAATGATCTGACAGAGGATGAACAATGTGAAGAAGGAGGTAAGAACATTTAAATTTATTTGGAAGTGTTGACATCCTATTTCAATCATAAAAGCGTGCATTGATGGCTTTCTTTGGTTTGTATGCTCTAGGACCTTCAATTCAAACAAGAAAAAGAGGTAAAACAAAGATGAAAAATGTCCATGGACGGAGTGAGCGTAAGCTGATTGTTCTAAATGAGCGCAATCAACCTATTGGGCCTACTGATGACATTATAGCAGAGCTTGGAAGCTTTCTCGGAACATTGGCAAGGAATGCGACTCTCTGTCCTCTTGATATTTTAGAATGGAGGAAGATGGACACAAAAGAGGATTTATGGGAATATACAAAGGTTTGAAGTTTTCAATGTTCAATTCTTGGATGAACTATATTCTCTGTATTATTAACTTATTGAATTAATTTGTAGGATAAATATGATATTCCTGAAGCTGGAAAAGATTGGATTTTGGAAGCCATCAACCAGGCTTGGAGAAGGCACAAGTATCGATTGAGAAAAGAACACTTTAAAGCCTATGAAAATGATGAAATTCGGATGCAAAATGCTCCTGAAGATGTTCCAATATCTCAATTCAGGGAACTCCTTAAATATTGGAACTCTGAAAAATTTCAGGTAAGTCCTCTAGTCTCAACAATCAGTTGGTTTTCATATGGTATCTCTGCAATATGCTGAATATTTGAGACATTAAGTTAGGCTCCAGTAACATTGATAAATCCTTTTAACTCCTCAGCACATTTTTTATTTGTCAAACTGATATCTTTATGTCATGGTAGTGTGGTAGCTGATGCATTCTTGACTGGAAGTGCTACATAAATGTCCCTTTGTTGAGCTGCCTGAAGTAAAAAAAGCAACTTCAGCTGCCGCTAGTGCTGCTGCCTCCTGCTTTACGTGAAAAAGTAAAAACCACTGAAAAAATGACATAAAGACCATTCTTAACTACTGAAAAAGTAAAAACCGTTCAGTAAAGCTAGATTTCATTTTTTAATAACACTAGATTAATCTGATATCGGAATACCTGCAGGACGACAGACGAAGTAATGAATCCAAAGGCATATTCACCAATGCGTGGATGCCTTATGATGGCGACCTCCTAGAAAGCTTGTGTATTCTGATCTGTAGTGATATAGGAGGTTATATACCAGTTAACACTCTCTTTTGGTGAAAATAGTATGAACTGAAATCCATAATGCACACCTGAAAATATGGCAGCACTGATTTGAACTAAAACAACAAACATTAACATATGGTACCATAAAAATATTTGCCAATTCTCTGAATACTTTCTTGGTTAGCATAGAATGCATTCTATGTCCAAAGAAAGACAAAGACTCTCCAATAGTAAGTGAGTGAGTAACAAATAAAAGGTTAGAGGTAGAGAATATATTTTAATCATAACTGACACTGAAGACAGACAAATCATGTCACTCTTTTCCCATGGCACTTGCAAGCAGCATAGTGGACTGGTTTAATTGCTTCATAATCAAGTTTGTTTCGGTATATTTCATCCCTGGCTTCCAGTCTGTTTAGACAGCTGATCAAAGGTACACAGTTTCTGCCATTTTTTGCTTTGTTTCATCAATTGGAACCTTGTGTATCTTCTTCTTTTTCTTTCTTAATGTTGCTGCATTTTTTATACTTTCAAATACTTTCTTCTCTAGAGAGTGATGAAATGAGATCTCGCTGATTCTTATTTGTCGTTACTGCTTCCGCTTTTTTTATTTTTCTACTGATGCTTCTTGTCCGTTGTTGCTGTTTCTTTTTTCTTGCAGAAATCGTCCAATATTAATAGTGAGAATCGAAAGAAGTCGAAGAATCCACACACTACTGGGAAAACAAGCTTTGCTGTATTTTGCAATAATAAGGTGCGTTCACTTATACTTATCATGAAATATGAACTTGTCATTTTAAGTAACTTTTTTATACTTTATTTCATGTAACTAGGTAAAAGAGAATGAAACTTTTGATCCGTCCTCACCAAAGGATATCTTTATAGCTACAAGAAAAAGGAAACCTGGTCGATCATACAAGTGTTCGGATGAAGACACAACTAGTAAAATTGTGCGAACTTTATCTGATTATTATATTGAGATCAGTTGTTTTCGTCAATTAAATTACGCTATTTATTTATTTTCATTCTCTCTTTTTAAAATTTCCTTGTAGGCTGAAATGGAGAATATTGAAACACAACAAAAAGAAGATGGTAACGAGTCTGTAGAGCCATTTGCATCTGTCATGGGACCTGAACATCCGGGGCGCCTGAGGTTGTATGGACGGGGGGTTACAAAAACTAAATTGAGAGGGAAAGTGGGATACTTTGAGCCCTCTTCAAATGCTACTACTGATTTGCAAAGAATGGAGGAGAAGATACAAAGATTGGAGGAAAAAATTCAGGAACAAAATAGGACTATCCGGCAAGAAGTAGTTTTGGATGTCCTTGCACAACTTCAGAGTGCAGGACATGAACTTGATGCTAACATTATTCTAAGGGCAATGCGTGATCGTTCAGCAGGAGAAGCTTCCTCTGCTCAAGCAGCTATTCAACCAATCCGCCGTCCATCTACAGGTAGCAACAATCAAGGCCAGCTTATTCCAGGTATTAACTCGAAATATCAATCTTCTTCTTTTCTTCTCCTCTTTTCTTAGTCACACAACTATAATTGCAACAACAACTAGAATATCAGGCATAAACTAGATCTGTTCCCTGTCTAGTTTCTTTCCTTTTTATGCATCAAGTAAATTACTAAATGTAAAGCTTTGACATAGTATTGGCACCGTTATTTCTCCATCCTAGTCTAGTCTTCAAAAAGGTGATCTGCAGTTTCAAGCATTGATTAACAGATCGCTATGAATATGAATTCATATTCCCTGCATTACCTATTTGGTATATTCCCTGGACAATTTTTTATATTAGGGGAAGGCGAGTGAGCTAATAGTTCTTTTGCGGTGAAGTTTCTGTGTGACTGAGAGCTTTTCCTAATTAGGGCCGCTAGCCACGAATTGCCAGTCTTGGAAATGGGGAGGCTGAGAACCTCTGAAGTTGAAATGACTTTCTAAAAGATGAGCTCAATTTGTTACTGAAGTGTGAACTGAAAACTATTTAATAAAACCGTAAGAGCACATATCTCAGCATACTAGGATTTTAGGTACACCAAGGGCTAGGTGAAAGAAACTTAAAGCTTTGAGGAGCCTGAGAGAGTTCCATTTTACTTTTGTTTCTATGTACTCATGTACGAACAACCTATTATTTATTTCAATGAGAGAGTTTTTTGTCATGTAAGGCGTAACTCTTCTTTACTGTATCTAAGTGTTTGCTGTAGTGCCCATCTCTAACACAAAATGCTACATGATTAAAGCTTCAAGCTTTATTCATTCAAGGGTAATTGTTTCAACCATATCTTTCAATTAAAGTAGACAAGAATGACGAGAAGGAAATAGAAGAATTTGTACTTGTGTCAGGTTTAAAGAAGAGAGGTATGAGTTTGCAGAGAGCATAATAAGGAAATAGGCCCTGAATGTAGGAAATAGGCCCTGGCGTTCGGCCATTCGCTATATGAATCCTGTGCATCTATTTCTCTCTTTTAGAGATCCTTTTTTTTCGTGTATACTGCTTGTTTTCAATAGCCATGATCATAATTTTACACCCTCAGTCCCAATTTAGCTGGCGTTCGGCCATTCACTATATGAATTCAAATAGGTAATGCAGGGAGGAATATGAATTCATAGTCTTAAAGCATTGATTAACAGATCGCTAATCCGTTAACATTGACATTTGTCGCTTCCGCATTTGCATATTGCATTTGCATTTTCTGCATCCTTGCTCTTGTCAACAGTCTGTCTTGTCTCAATATTGTTAAGCTGCTAATAATGTAACAAAGTCCTCGAATTTCCATCTTGCATGTTCCTTCTTTCCCAGCTTGAGCTAGCTTTAGACATGTTTATATGTTCATCCAGATTGTAAAGTAAATAGCCAATAATATGATAATAGTTGGTGCAGCTGGGGCATGTCTCTTCTTTTTTTTTCTTGATTCTGCTAAGCCACACTCCGCTTCACTCTTTTCGCAGCTTTAAGATCCACTCATTGTGAAGCTTGTGTCTCGGTTTCCATGTTGAATCTAGTCTATTTGAGCAACATATTTTCTTGGTGGCTTCAGGTAGCACTGTTTCTATTTTGTGAGACCGAAGAGTCAGACTGATCACATGCTGAATGAAATGAGCAGTATAGTCATTCATTGGTGCTGTTGAATTGCTCATATTTATGCAGATGTAGTTAGGCGTAGCTGATGGATACAGATTGAGTTATGGATTTTGTGAAGTTGAATGGACTACATTTCTGTAGATTCCTCTAAAGTTGTCTAGTATATCGGATTTTGAAGTTCCTCTAGAATTGTTTATGCTGTGAAATTTACTCATAAGTTTGTGCATTAGATTCAATATCTTGCTAGGGATATGACATTTAACTACATGCTCTGTGATGTAACACTGTATGAAGTTATTAAGAAAGCTAATTTTGATGATATATGATGAGATATGATGGTAATGTGTGTCACCTAGGTTGATTGGATGGTATTTGAGTAGGCTGGAAAATTTGTGATAGTTGTATTTGCAAACGAAACTCTGCCGAAAATTTTAGTAATTTGGAGTTAGCCAATTTCGGGTTATGCAATTGATTAGTAGAACAACATAAAGGATATTACTTTCGTGGAAATTTTATTGGTGTTGTACTTCTATCGGGTTTTTCGGGATATGCGATAAATTGAGAACCTCTTTGTAAATTTTTTATTAATCATTAATTTATCCTCTTTTGTAGGTGAAGCAATTGATGAAGAAGAGAGCAGCAGTGAAGACCTTACTTAGGAAAGCAGCTAGTTGGGATATTTTAAATATTAGGCCTTTTTGTAAACTTATGGATTGTTAAAAAGAAACACAATATTTTGTTTTGGATTGTCAAAAACAAACATCCTATTTTGGATTGTGTTTTGGATTGTCAAAACCAAACATCATATTTTGTTTTCCTTTATGGATATGCAAGTTGTTCGATACATTTCATGGTTGATTCAAGTTGCGTCATATAATATTTGGTTAGGTATTTAAAATGTTCCCTCAAAACTGTTCCAGCAGGCATACAAACCGTTGCAATAGTCTACAAAATAAGCGTGACAATATATCAATAAAACCGTTGCTATAGCTTAGAAACCTTGGTGGTAAGACATATGATAACGGTTTTAAAAGTGTTCCATCAGACCAAAAACCCGTTGCCATAGAGTTACATAAGGGACGGATAATTAACCGTCCCGATAGATGTCATATAGCAACGGTTTAATGTACCGTCGCAAGAACCGTTCCAATAACCCTATGGCAACGCTGAGTCAGGTAACAGTTGGCTAAACCGTTCCATTAGACCAATAGTAACGGTTAAGCAGTCTATAGTGACGGTTTTAAGGGCGTTGCTACAGGCCTTATTTCTAGTAGTGTTGAGAAGTAGGTCATGGTTTTTTATCCCGAGTCAAAGGGTTTTTCCACACTAATATCTGATGTTCAATTACTTACAGTTTTAATTCCGCATATCGTAGAGTAAAGGAACACATTTTAAGAAATTGATCCTTAAAATGGTAAAGTGGTGTAATCGTGGGAAATAACATTGCCCGACATCACTTTATGTATTTAAGCATTAATGTGTTTTTAGTGAGAAATGTGAATCTTTGATCTAGAAGCCAGAAGCTTGGTGCACTCTGTCCGGAAGAACTTTTTAATTGACGCATGAGCTTTAGTGCTAAAAAAGATTAAAATGTTCTATTCGCACCTAACACAATGACTTTGTTGGCTTTCTCTGTCAGTATAGTTTTCTTTATGCTGTTATTACCATATATCTCTTTTTCCCTTGTTATCAGGTGATCCCTTTGGACATGTGGCCTCCATACTTGTTAACATCTCTAAGAAGCAAGAGGGGAGAAAGAAAGCTTTTGCTTGAACAAAAACGAGGCCTTCTAAAGCAAATAATCCGGCAGTTTGACTCCAACAGCTTGTTGCGGAAGAAAGGGGTATGTGGAAGGATACCTTTCGGTCTTAGATGGCTTCGTTGTGGATATACAGTCTTCTGCTTTAGAATTTTATGTTTTTGAATGTAAACTGAAATTGTGCCCTTAGACTGAGTGGTTGTGGTTTGGTCCAGCTTTAACTGTATATTTATAGCATTTTTTTTTTTACAATCATATTAGCTAGAAAAATAATAATGATTCTTGGATACAGGTGTCCGGAACCATCCGCAATTGCTGCTTTGAAGCGGAGAATCAGCTCCCGGATTTGCTTCTGGTTTCTGAGTTCTTATGGCCAGCTCTGCTCCTACCTGTTGCTGGAAATAAGGTGACTTGATGTGTACTTATATAAGGAATGTGTCAACAATTATTCATATACTTGTGCATTTTCTACTGCGATCTTCAAGTCTCTGTAATTAAAGAGTAAAATAACAGCCGTTATTTGCTTTTATAGGCCACATGAAACTATTTTTTCCCCTCATTTCTGTTTCGTACTGGTAAGGCTTCCATCATCGTAAAGTTAGAGAAACTGTTACTAAATTCAAGCAGACAGATACTAAGTAAACTAAGGACTCTTTCAAACCATAAGGTGAATGGAACAGCAAATGATTCCATCTGGTTCTAATGAAAGAGCTCTCTGCAGTGATGTTCTATCAGCAACTATAATGAGAGTCGCTATGTTTGGTTGTTGTTATCGGTGTGGCATTTTCTTAAATGTACAGAAGGAAATTCTTTTTATGCTTAGATGTGATAGCTAAGATCTGCTGTAGTTATGCTTTTTTTAACGACAAGTAGAGAAAAGGTGCAGCTCAGTTAACTATTCACTTCTCATTTACAGATGTTTGGCTTAATTTTATTTTCTCAGTTCTCCATGTTCCTATCCATATGAATTGAGTGATTCCTTATAAAACAACGTCTGACAGGTTTATAGTGAGCAAGACACACGTGAAATGCCACAAGAGCTTGCAAGTGCACTCTCAATTGAGCAAGAACCTGTTGCTGATCCTGAAATTCGCGTCCAGGCGCTAGAGGCTATTTATTTGCTCATATTACAGGTCTAATCTGATCTGTCCTTTTTGTCGATACTCCTTCTCCTTATCAACCTTTACAGCTATGATAATGAGCAGCATGTATTATAGCCTTTCAATGTTTAAACTTCATAACTAGCCACCTGAAATAGAAGCTCCGCTTGCTCTACATATTTAATAATCTAAAAACTGTTCTACTTTCGAATGCATGGATTGAAGGGTTTTGTCTAATGAAAACAATTAATCAAAGAACTGCCAGCATTCTGTTTTTGGAACTTGTAACCCCCCCCCCCCCCCTTTCATAAAAAGCGAATTCTGTTTTTTGACCAATTGTAGAGGGTGGTTGTCCAAGAACAACAGTACTGTTTTTCTGTATAATTTTACTGGAAACCCTTGTGTATGAGTGAATCATTTTTCCTACATGGTCGGATTGTCAAATCATTTATTCTTTAGCTGTTCTTCTTGAATAATATCTTCATTGATTTACCTTTACAATCCCTTTCTACTTGCTAGTCGCTGCTTTGTCCCAGGAGACAACAGATTTTATAGTATGGGGAAGTTTTCCGTAGAGTCTTGTACTATGCGTGATTTAGTAGGCAAGTGTATGATATGCTCCATTGGCATCATGAACTGATTGCAGGAAGCAGGCCGAAGAGCATTTTGGACAGTGAGTGGACCCAGGATATTGCAAGTCGGTTATGAAGACGAGGATGATCCTAAAGCGATGGAAGCATATGAGCGATCTGGTTCCTTGGTATTTCAAACTGCAGCCTATCATTCATCTTTTACAATATTAATTTAATCTCCCTAACCTAATTTCTTCTGAATGTTAATAGCTGATTCAAGAGGGTGGCCTTGATGAAGCAGCAACAGAAGAGACATTGATAAGCCACCTGACTCTTTACAAATATCTGAAATTTTCACATCTGGAGGATTAGGAGTTAATTACAGTTATTAGGAGTTATGTGTTAGGCAGTTACTTATGGTTAATAGAAGTCATCTATCTTTATCCTAAATGTTAGAGTAGTTATGGTCTGTCTATTATATAAATAAGCACTCTAGTAATGTTGTAACCAGACTGAAGTTATCTTCTTTTAAATGCAGACATCTTAGTTTATGAGATACGAAATGCTTGTGTCTCTTTATCTTTAAATTTCAGCATATTGCTTACCTTTATTTATTTCTCAATCTGCTGTTTCTATCAATGGTATTAGAGCAGCAAAGATCAGCCATGGTGAATACACGGACCACTACTTCCCACAGCGAACCCATCCTTCAAACATCTGATCCAATTTCCCAACAGTTGGCGACTATAGTAGCGAAATTGGAAGCCATAGATTCCCGGGCTGCTGATGTGGCTACCTTGAAGGCGCATCACAGTCAGAACCAGCAAAGCGACCACAACAAAGATCCTAACGATAAAGGGAAAGCTAAACTCTCACCGGAGGAGGTTGAGGTTGATAGCACTTGGTGGCATCGTGATACTTCTCGTCGTTCGCATACAAAGATGGAATTTTCGAAGTACAAGGGAGGAGATCCTCGTGGATGGATTTTGAAAGCAGAAAAGTATTTCCAGTACTATCAAACACCTGATGATCACAAGGTTGATGTGGCTTCAATGTACTTGGAAGGAGATGCATTGGATCTTTTCGCTTGGATCAACAGCGAGAGAAACATCTATTATTGGGACGAGTTGGTGAAAGTTTTGCAAGAAAATTATGGACCTGTGGAGTTTCAGAACCCGGATGAACATTTATGCAACATCCAACAAACTGGGACGGTTCTTGAGTACAGACAGAAATTTGCAAAACGAGTAGCACGTGTGCAAAATAGGCTAGAACATTGTTTGCTCGGAGTTTTTCTTAGTGGGCTCAAAGAAGAACTTCGTGTGGATGTTAGGATTCACAAACCATGATCAGTTTACAAGGCAATAAGTTTGGCTTTAGAATATGAAGGAAAACAGGGAACAAATCAGTTCATAAAGGGATCCTCTTGGTCTTCTGCATCACGACCTTCTTCTGTTGGGACATCAGTTCCTTCTACTCGAGAGTTCTTCAATTCTCAATCATCCCATCAACCAGCTACACGTCCTGTTGAGCAACCATCCAGTCCAAATTCTCGCTCGTTGAATTCTGACCAACAAATTCGGCGAGATAAAGGTCTATGTTACCGTTACGGAGAAAAATTCAGCCCTGGTCATCGATGCAAACCAAGAACTTTTGCTTTTTTGGAGTTAATGCACGAGGAGAACGGTGAGCATAATATCGAAGATGAAAACAAGAATGATAATGTGCCTCCTATCGATTGTGCAGAAATTTCTTTTCAGGCAATTTTGGATAAAGGAACAGCCACAACCTTGAAGCTTCGAGGTACTCTTTGTGGGCGTGAAATGTTGATGTTGGTGGACAGTGGCTCTACACATAATTTTATAGCAGAAGAAATTGTCAGGGAACTTGGGTTAGCAATGCAATATATTTCCACTTTTGGTGTTCAGATAGGGAATCGTGACATTATCAAATGCAACAAAGTTTGCAACAACTTGTCAGTACAGCTTCCTGAGTTGGTCATAACACAAGATTTTTTCCCTTTTTTTATTGGTGGTGCAGACATTGTGTTGGGTATTACAATGGTTAGCATCTTTGAACAAGGTACAAGCCAATTGGAATGAGATGTTTCTAATTTTCCAATTGAACGAGAAAAAATACAAGTTGCAAGGAGTTCTAAAGAAAACACATACAACAATATCCTTCAAAACTTTGGTGGCTGCAACTGAACATTCAGATTTTCGCCTTGAGGACAAGTCGACTTTCCAGGAGGGGTGTACTGATAAGCCACCTGACTCTTTACAAATATCTGGGATTTTAACATATGGAGGATTAGGAGTTAATTACAGTTATTAGGAGTTATGTGTTAGGTAGTTACTTATAGTTAATAGAAGTTATCTATCTTTATCCTAAATGTTAGAGTAGTTATCACTACTAAAAAAACAGGCTTTTTCGACCGATTGTGGTGGTCGACCCAATTATGGTCGAAAATCACCCTTCGACCGAATTTCGGTTGAATTTCGGTCGAAGGCCTATCGACCGAAATTCAGTCGACAGGCTGGTAATTTTTTTTTGACCAACTATCGACCGAAAGTCGGTCAAAAACCTGTAAAAACCTGCAACATAAAAGCTGAAATTAGCCCTACACTACCTGTAAATTCAGCAACACGTAGAAAAACCAGACAAAACACATTCATAAACGATATTCAAACAAGGCTAACAAAGCCAAACAATAGAAAGGAGTCTTTCAACATTAGTTCAAGTGTTACAATAATCAAACAAACTTAACAAACAGTTTAAAGTTCAACAATCACTACTACTGGCTAGATGCCGAACTAGACTCGGCATCAGACTGAGACGGCGAATGGTGGCGACGCCTGCTCTTGCTCTTTCCCTTTCCCGAGCTATCACGCTTTCCTTTGCCTTTTTTTTTTTGGTTCCTTAGGAGCTGTTGCATCATTTCATGCATTTCTCTTTGATGAGCCTCCTGTGCTAAGCGCATAGCTTCATTTTGTCTTTTCAGCTCTTCAATCTCCTGTTCCATCCTTGTCATTTTTTCAGGAGTTACATAGCTTGAAGGCGCAGTAGAACACGAGCCCAAATAGTTCGATTTATGCTTGCCAGATGAATACAGAGTTGCAAGGCCATAAGCGGACCCCTTCTTCACCCCTCCGACCGCTTCCAACCATAAATTGGTTTCTTGCTCGAGCGTTAGCGGTGCTGGGGTACTGCTTCCGCATTCAGATTGTTGAGTCGCGGTCCAGTCCTCAACGGCCTTTGTAGCTCTTTCCTGAAAAACAGAAATATATCAACGGTACAAATATGAAGTTTAAAAGTTGAAGGATTGGCGCGATTTTAGTTTGAATTTAATTACTTACCCAGGTCTCTTGTGCGCGAGGCTCGACCCAGGCTTCTCTGCCCTTTTTATCTTTCTTGATATGGCGGATCTTGTGCATTTCAGAGAGTGGAATAGTCCGATTTTCTTGCTTTTCCTACAAATTAAAGAAGAGAACAAGTTAGATAAAAAATAAACTATTATAGTAATTCTTATAAATTAAATTACTTTACCAAGCGCATTCTGCGTCGCAGCGCTAACTGAGCCACCGGTATGCAGCGATTCACCCTTACTTGATGCCCGTGCTTTCTTCCCTTGTTCGCTCTTCTTTTGAAATTCGGGAGTATCCCAATATTGCTGCAGCTCTCTCCATTGATGATCATAGAGGAAGCCGGGCATTTTCCCTTTTTTGCGCGCATTATACATTGCGTTCTTGAATAACTCCCCGCATTTCTTGGGGAAGTTAGAACGGACTTTATAGTCCAGAGCCGGATGCCACTTACACTGAACCTGTAATATTCATCAAAATATTTTATTTAAACATAATCATTAAAAAAAACTGCAATTAGTGATAAACCGTATGCATATTTATCACCTCAAAAGCCTGCATTATCCATTGCTTTACTTGAGGGGGCACAGCGCCCCAGGATGGCCACGATTCTTTCCATTGAGATTTCATGCATTTCGTCACCACAGGAGTAGCATCAGTGTTGGGGCAAAAGCTACATAAAAAAACAGCCGTGTTAATAGAAATACTAACATTTAAAAACTTACTACTAAATAGATAAGAACTTCAAAAATACTATACTTACCTGTTATCCCCCTCGGGATAAATAATCAACCGCCCGTCTTCCCATGTTCCAGGCTCACCGATGTAATAGGGCGATCTCCGATCATAGTAAGGAATCTCCTGCTGTACCGAAGGGCAGGTAGGACTAGATGGGTCAGAAGACGGCTGAGTCGACCCAGACGGACTAGTAGACTGTGTGGGATTGCCTAGTCTGGGAACGCCCTGGGATGGACCGGCCTGGGTCTCAGTCATGTCATAACTGCTGAAGTTATGCCGCCAACCAGGATGGCCCTGAGACATGCCAGGTGGCCTGAAAAAATCTGGACTGTATCCGGCAGGTGCTCCTGTAGGAAGGTGATGCGGCACCTGAGACATGCCGGGCGGCCTGAAAAAATCTGGACTGTATCCTGCAGGTGCTCCTGTAGGAAGGTGATGCGGCACCTGAGAGGTAGGAGTGTCCTGTGCCGACTCACCTGAAGGCTCACCTGCCTTTTTAGGCCCCTTCCTTCTTGTAAACACTTTCTTCATACCTGTTGACACATTCACATTACTTAAGGAACAAGTAAATATGTAACATACTAGCACATTCCTTGCACAAAAATATGTAACAGGTTAAATAGATTAAATAAACACATTCATTGCACAAAAATTAGGCGGGTTAAATAGATTAAATAAACACATTCATTGCACAAAAATAATAATAATTTGGCATAAACCCCTTCTTATACAAATGTAACTCGACATTCTCCAAATCTTGTATCTTTACACATTCGCATTTTTCACATGGACACCTAATTTTACCATGCCTTAAATAATCGTCTGTGTTGCGGGCTATATCAAGAAATTCCATAACACCCACTACAAACGAAGGCCTCAACCCTCGCCGCTCGGGAAAGTTTCTATTATCCATCCACAGACGACGTCGATTAATGTCCATATCTACACAAACATTGCAAGATTGAGAAACAATATGTATGATTTTTTATAATAGTTTGCCACTTTTTTGTAATCACTATAGCAAGATTAATATCGTCGGGTTTGTTAATGCACGCAACTTGTTTGATGAAATGCCCCAAACAAACAATATTTTCTAATAACACCCTATTAATTACTATTATCAAAGCAATTCAAACCAACAAAAGCTTATTCGTTTTAGGCATAACATGTTCATCTTCTCAACAATACCAAGGCAACAACACATTCCAAACAACACTACCAAACAATACCAACAACTACAACAATCCCAAACAACACAAACCTAACTTTATAATAGCTAACAACACCAAACAAGTTCTTCAACATCAACAATAACTACAATAAAGTTTGCTAACTAATAATTAACTACCTATGCAACATTATAGGCCAAAGTTAAAAAATAATTAAAAACATAATTAAATTCAGATTGAATAAAAAAAAAAAAAAAACTTACCTTGAGGTTGATTTGTGTTCCAATAGCACCTACTAATGATTCCCCACTAGTTATATGCTTCAAAACTACAAAAAAAAATGAGTTAAAAAGTTAGGGTTTAAGTTTTACAAAGTAATTAAAATAACCCTAAAATTAAGAATTTACCTTGAATTTCTTGTTATAGGTAGTGATTAGGAGGGTAGATTGTGTTTGATTGTTGATTTTGGGGGTGGGTTATGGTGGATTTCGAGTATGGAGGTTGGGGAGGGTTTTAAAGAGTGTTTTATGAGTTTGGGGAAGAAGGAAAATGAGCCGAGAATGGTGTTCTGCCCCAATTAAAAACGGGGCTTCCGACCGCTCCTTCGACCGAAATTTGGTCGACAGGCACAAAAAATTTAACCTATCGACCGAAAATCGGTCGAACAACTATTTCGACCGATTTTCGATCGAATAGTCGTGACAGTCACAACCGTTCGACCGAAAATCGGTCGAAATAGTGGTTCGACCGATTTTCGGTCGATAGGTAGTAGTCGAAAAAATCAGTTTTTTTTAGTAGTGTATGGTCTATCTATTATATAAATAAGCACTCTAGTAATGTTGTAATCAGACTGAAGTTATCTTCTTTTAAATGCAGACATCTTAGTTTATGAGATACGAGATGCTTGTGTCTCTTTATCTTTAAATTTCAGCATATTTCTTACCTTTATTTATTTCTCAATCTGCTGTTTCTATCAGACATCCTCGTAGCTGTCCACCTTTCATGCTGATTTTGATATTCCAATATTAAAGACTTCAAGAATTGATCCAGACAAACTGCAGGTTTCTTAGACCTGAGATCTTTCTCATATTCATTGTTCTCTTTTTGGTTTCTTATGATGGGGTTGGTGATGGTCCTATGAAAAGACTTCATTTTGATGAGGACGAATGGGAAGTGAGCAATGACGAGTTCGCTCAACTCAAAGTCTTGAAAATGGTAAGATGTGCATATCTCAAAGAATGGACCGTTTCCGATGATGCATTTCCAAACCTAAAATGCTTGGTTCTGAATGAATGCGCCAGTCTTATGGAGATTCCTTCTTGTTTTGGGGACATCTCTTCTCTAAAGTCCATTGAGGTAGAGGATTGCCCCAAATCTGTTGAGAAGTCAGCCAAGGATATCCGAGAAATGCAAGTTGAAGATTATGACAATACTGATTTCGAGCTCGTCATCAAGAACCCCGCTCGAGTAAAGAGGTAGACTACTCAGAAAATACAAATACATTTGATTTTTAAACTCTGCTAAATGCATTTTGCTTACTATTAAAATTAAAGTTGCCTTTTACTAACTAGGAGTATTTCTTTTGTTTCATGGCATTTCGTTTAAAGCTTTATATTTTTGTGTTTATATTTCATTTATAGAAAAGAGTTAAATTTCTAGAAAGAGAAAATCGATAACCTTGGAGAATCTGACATTGAGGGTTTGTTAGTTGGATTTGGGGGTGTGGGGGGGGGGGGGGAGAGAAGGATAAATTAAGTGTCTAAATTTTAAGAAAAGAAAAAAGACAAAGAAAACTTGGTTATAGAAGGTCAATATTATAAATGATGGTATAAAACTTTAATACACCAACGTTAAAATGTTGAATAGAACTTTAACTCTATAAAAAATAAAGTTGTTGAGAAGTATCTTCAAATAAAAAAGAATGATTCTCTTAGAAATTACTAGTTTCTATGTACGTGTTATCAATAGTCCATCATTAATATGACAAAAAGTGATTATAATACAATATACTATCTTATCGAATATATTCTACAAGAACCACCATCTTAAACAATACAATTCCTCCTACAAAATCATTAAAACATTAGCAAAAACGATTGAAAAAATAAAAGTAGCATAAAATAAATATATGCTAAGTCCACATATACAGTTTCGGTGTTTCTATATATAGACTATAAAACCTATTAATATTGCTAAAACTAATATATACAAATGTAACATTGTATTCCTTGGAATAGGGTATACATAAACGTATATATCATTCTCTAATTATAAGATGATTATCTCTGTAGTATAGTAGTACACATTACAATAATATGTATAATTTGTTCATAACAAACAGGAGTACTTAATTAATTAACATTTAATACATGACCTTAAACCAAAACGATCTTTAACTAAGAGAAGAAATTATAATTTTCGTGAAATTTGCCAAATTATTACTATGTTCTTTATGCAACAAAACCTTAAAAAGTGATACTTCTTGAAAAATTTAGAAGAAAAAATCAGGAATAGAGCTTATTTTATAGATTTGCACATATAGTTCAAACAATAAAGATTTAAAGAAATGTCGAAATGTAAGCACCAATGGAAAAAAATTTATTTTTATATTTATGTAGAATTGAATTCCTATATTTCTACTTGAATTTTTAATTTAAATTGATAAGAAGCTTCATCTTAATCCTCGTAAAATAATTATTTTTTACGATCTAATAACCTTCATAATGTATAACCAAAAAGTTAATTTAATGGAAGACCAACGTAATCCATGTTCATAGTTGACTTGGGAAAGGAATGGGCTAGTAATTCCTACGTGGGATAAATTTAGGGATGCAATTTTACTATTATATTAGTTAGACCCAAATTAAGATAGAATTAGGATTCATTGTTTAATACAATTTTACTATTTTACCAAATATTATAGTTCTATTAAAGGGTAAAAATGGCATTCACATTTATCTTTTTAACATTGGTGCTTTTATAATAACTAGTTTCTATGTATGTGCGTCGCACGTATATCTATAGTCCATTATTAATATGACAAAGAGTGATTTTAGTACAATATACTACCTTATTGAATAGAACTTTTGTGAAGTTTGCTAAATTATTATGTTGTTTATGTAACAGAACCAAAGCTTAAAAAGCGATACTTCTTGAAAAATTTACAAGGAAGAATCTGGAATATAGCTTCTTTTATAGAGTTGCCCATATTGTTCAAACAATAAAAATTTAAAGATATGTTGAAGTGTAAGCACCAATGCGAAAAAAATCTACTTTTATATTTATGTAGAATTGAATTGTTACATCTCTACTTAGAATTTTAATTTAAATTCATAAGAAGCTTCATCTTAATCCTTTTAAAATAATTATTTTTTACTATCTAATAACCTTTATAATGTATAACCAAAAAATCAATTTAATAGAAAACCAACTAATTCATGTTCATAGTTGACTTATTATGAAAGGAATGAGCTAGTACCTCTTACGTGAAATAAATTTAGGATCCAATTTTACCATTACATCAGTTCGTTCCAATTTAAGATAAAGATAGGATTCAAGTTTAATGCAATTTTACTATTTTACTCAATTTTATATATTACGAGATAAAAAGTCGTTCACATTTATTAGTTGACTTAGGAAAGGAATGAGCTAGTACCTCTTACGTGGAATAAATTTAGGATCCAATTTTACCATTACATCAGTTAGTTCCAATTTAAGATAAAGGTAGGATTCAAGTTTAATGCAATTTTACTATTTTACTCAATTTTATATATTACGAGATAAAAAAGTCGTTCACATTTATCCTCTTAACATTGGTGTTTTTATAATAATATAGATAGATATAGATAGGTGGATAAAATCTTCAAAGCCCAATCCTTATCAATGTAAACAATTAACTATGAAATTCACTCCTTATATATATATTCTTTGGTAGGATGATTGGTTGTAATGACTGCATCCGCAAATTTGTTTATTTTGCAGATGTTTTTTGAAAGCAAGGTTTGAGGAGCTAGTTACCAGAAGCTGGGACCTAATTAAGGTTTTTATCTATTTTCAATTGAGATTTCTAAAATGTAGTAACAAATATATATGTTAGGTAATAAATGAACTATCGGAAACAGTTTCTGCACTTTGGTGGAGCCAATGTCTGCGTACATCTCACCCTCCCCAGACTAGGATACCTATGGCTTTATTGTTGTTGTTTTGTAGCTCTAAATATTCCAGACAAGAATTACTACTTCTACTTTTTGAGCTATTAACTCATTGAGCTTTTTTTTTTTTTCCTAACAGAGTATGAAGAGATTGTAGCTGAAGCATGTGGAACAGCACTATCGAAAATTTTTCTTTACTAATGTTGTTTCTTTAATAAATTCTGTAAGATTTCTGACCGTCGTTAAATTCATTGGAAACCACATTTTAGAGTTTTTGTGTAAGTCATTAGATTTTGAATCCTGAGGTGAATGTTTCCACCCTTTTTCGTTCTTGTATTTTTTTTTTCCGTTTCTTAATGACTTTTTACTTGCCTTGCGCTTCTTATGAGTTCACCAAGATGTTGTGATGATGCCACTCTGATTCTCCACATTATATAATGCTTTCTTTCCTATTCTGTCCATCGGTTTCTTCTTAATAGGTTTTACGTATATCTGTTCTGATGTAATCTTCAGTGGCTAGTTACCTCGAAAACGTATTGAAATTCGAAGAATTGAAGTTTTAAGATGTCGAAATCTATTGCAGGTTTTTAGTTGTAATAGTCCTATTCGTATTATTTTTCAAGGATATTACTTGAATTGAGATCAACTATTTTGAAGTGATTGGTTTTGACCTAATGGTTCTTTTTCTCTGAGATAACCTTTTACACTAAATCTACCATGGTTCTTAACTCTTGTTTAGATGAGATGTATCTAATTCCATATTGTAACAAGATAACTAGGAGCAGGGAAGCTCAATCCTATCCAATTTTCCAAGTTACAGGACAGAGCATAGGACAATAAAAGCAAACTATATACAAATTAAATAACTATGCACTTGAAGAAGGCAAAAATTGCAGTGGTACATACTCTATGACAAACATGAACTAACAGTATTGTCAATGTTCCTTGCAATCTTTAATAGGCCTAGCTTCAAAACCTCCTTCTGATCTCTTCCCAAGTTCGTATGGCATGTAAGTACCGAGTATTCTATCCCAGGTCACAAAGAAAGGCTGTGAATAGTTATACTTGGTTCCATAAAGCTGGTGATGAATATCATGCTATGCGGAGTTGTTCTTAAAGAAGATATGGAAGAGGTTTCCAGGCAACCATAGTCCACAATGATCATCAACCGTCTTGATTGTAGCAAAGGAGAAAAAGAAGATGGAAGTACGTAGTGACATGCCTGAGAAAAGGAAGGCTAGAGCCCCACCGATTGTGTCAAGAATCAGACCCTCTAAAGGGTGGTTTTACAAAGCTCCAAACGCATATGGAACAATTAGCCGATGATGTTGAGCATGGATTTGCTTGTACAAGAACTTTTTTTGATGCATGTACCGATGCATAAAATATTGCCAAGAATCTTGTTGGTTCCTGCACTTCAAATACGTTAGGAGATACTAAACCTGCAACAAATAATCTGTTAGTATAGGACAATCCCGAGCCCACAAGTTACTTGTGTCTCCTTAAGAAATCTAACCCCCTCACGATGCCCAAGGTTCACGGGTTAATTTCTCCCAGGATGGAACGGGATAACTGTTCTACCGTAGCGGCACTTCAAACGGTTAGAACACGGCGAACACAAAGAACGGAGCAAATCACACGACTCACTTAATATGCAGAAAGGAAGGGGATGCAGTGGGATATGCTTTCTGTCAGTGCTTTTCTCTGCCCGAGTGTTTATATCTTCTGCCCGAAGTTCTGACTATCTGTCCGAGTTTGAGTCTATACCTCTGTCCGAGGTTGAGTCTCTCTTCTCAGAGTTTCAGTCTATGTCTATCTATATTATCTATCGTCTGTCTGTCGTGATCAAGGACTGACAAATGATCAGTTTATATAGACATCCAAGGGCAAGTGAAGAGACACACCTGGTGGTTAATGAGAAAACGTGGGAGACTTAATTGTCCACTAATGACTGACTTCAATGTGGAGCAATTAATCTACCATTAACGACTGACTTTAATGTGGAGGAATTAATCCTGCCACTAATGACTGACATTAAAGAGAAGACGTGGAGGGAAAACGTGGAGGAACTATTCTGCTGATGTCGCTTCAGCTGTCCGGGTACCGAACTCACTTCAGCTGCCCGTTGCTGACTCACTTCAGCTCCCCGTTATACAAACAGGGCTGTCCGTTACACAAACGGATAAAATATTAATTAATTAATATTTTAGTTTTGTTGGTCCAAAAAGTTAATTCAATCAATCATATCAATTGACCAAATCCAAATCCAAATCCAAATCCGAAGCCGAAGCCGAGACGAGCGACGACGACGGCGCGAGGCTTCCCTTCTTCTTAACCCTTTAGGAGCTAAGAGAAGTAAAACTCTATTTAAACCCAACAAAATCCTTTTCCTCTACCAATGTGGGAGAAAGTGCATTTCCCTACAAAAGGGAATCTTTTCACTTTTTACCCATTTCCCATTCACACTCTTCCATTAAACCCAACAATCCCCCACATGAATGGGGAATGGCTGAATGGACAAAATGCATGACAGACTTGTGTGACTTGCAAGAAAGAATTAGTTGCATCTGGATAAGTAGGTTTCCCTTTGAACTTTCCGTAGTGAACATACATCGGATATACTCGATCAATCGGTAGATTTGATATCTTTGAACCGTCGAACTTTGGTGTATACCTAGACAACGTAAGTCACACAACTAACCCTTAACCGTCTTTGGTTCTCACTGTTGTGTTCGTTTCAGCCATGAACACCGCCTGGTTTCATAAGTGCTTAGAGAATTGGCCATACAAAATTCTCCTTGAAGCGGCTTACACTTCACACTTACATAGGTGATTTCTAAACGTGTAATCCTATAGATATACACTGCTTGACAAACACAATATCAAACTTAGATAATCATTAAAAAATGCCTCTAGCATTTTATCCTTGGTACTTGAACATTGTCTCATCATGAGAATGGACCAAACATTTAATTGACAATGTTGGACCGTCATACACAACTTTGTATTCTCCTTGAACCTAGTTCTTGGGATCTCCAGTCTCCTAGGTAGAGTTGCCGCCGTGATGACTTGTCCTTGGCCATAGTCCCATTCCCTTCGATGAACATTCAACCGCCTCTCTAGTTAGGCCTTTCGTAAGTGGATCCGCCACATTATTTCTTGACTTCACGTAGTCAATGGTGATAATTCCTCTAGAGAGTAGGTCCCTAACGGTTTTATGCCTTCGTCGTATGTGACGATTCTTACCGTTATACATGACATTCCTCGCTCTTCCTATAGCCGATTGACTATCACAGTGTATACAAACTGGTGTCAACGGTTTAGGCCAGAACGGAATGTCTTCCAAAAAGTTCCGAAGCCATTCAGCTTCTTCACCGGCTTTATCTAAGGCTATGAACTCAGCTTCCATAGTAGAGCGCGCAATACACGTTTGCTTGGACGATTTCCAAGAAACCGCTCCTCCACCAAGTGCGAAAATATATCCACTTGTGGACTTAGAATCAGTTGTGCCGGTGATCCAATTGGCATCACAATATCCTTCAATGACTGCAGGATACTTGTTATAATGCAATGCAAAGTCTTGAGTGTATTTTAAATACCCCAAAACACGTTTCATTGCCATCCAATGGGTCTGATTGGGATTACTCGTGTATCTACTTAGTTTACTTATAGCACAAGCTATATCTGGTCGAGTACAATTCATGACGTACATCAAACTTCCTAAAACACGTGCATAATCCCGTTGCGACGTGCTTTGACCTTTGTTCTTCTTAAGAGCAAGGTTTACATCAATAGGAGTCTTTGAAACTTTAAAATCCAAATATTTAAATTTTTCAAGAACACTACTGATGTAGTGAGTTTGAGACAACGCCAGACCTTGAGGAGTTCTATGGATCTTAACACCCAGAATTAAGTCCGCAACTCCTAAGTCTTTCATATCAAATTTGCTAGTCAGCATGCGCTTTGTAGCATTCACATTGGCAATGTCATTGCTCATTATCAACATGTCGTCCACATATAAGCAAACAATGACTACAAAATTAGAAGTGTTCTTAATGTAGACACATTTGTCACACTCGTTAATTTTAAAGCCATTTGACAACATTGTATGATCAAATTTCGCATACCATTGTTTAGGTGCTTGTTTCAGTCCATAAAGTGACTTAACAAGTTTACACACCATCTTTTCTTTACCTGGAACCACGAACCCTTCAGGTTGTTCCATGTAAATTTCTTCCTCCAAATCCCCATTTAAGAACGCTGTCTTAACATCCATTTGATGGATTTCCAGACCATACACGGCGGCTAACGCTATTAACATCCGAATGGATGTAATTCTGGTTACCGGCGAGTATGTGTCAAAGTAGTCAAGACCTTCTTGTTGTCTATAGCCTTTAACAACAAGCCTTGCCTTGTACTTGTCAATAGTGCCATCAGCTTTCATTTTCCTTTTGAAAATCCACTTAGAACCTAATGGTTTGTTTCCAGGAGGAAGATCAACCAACTCCCAAGTATGGTTGCTCAAAATAGATTCTATTTCACTATTGACTGCCTCTTTCCAAAATGGAGAGTCTGAAGAAGACATTGCTTCTTTAAACGTCCGAGGCTCACTTTCCAAAAGAAAAGTGACAAAGTCATCTCCAAATGAAGTAGAAGTTCTTCGACGCTTGCTTCGTCTTGGTTCTTCCTCATTTGGTGACTTTCCTTCCCGAGGTCGTTTGGATCTTTCACCAACTGACTCACATTCCTTTTTATACGGATATATGATTTCAAAGAATTCAGAATTATCTGATTCTATTACCGTATTAACATGAATGTCGGGATTTTCTGATTTATGAACCAGAAACCGATATGCTTTACTGTTTCTAGCATACCCAATGAAAACACAATCAATTGTTTTCGGTCCAATCTTAACCCTTTTGGGTTTTGGGACTTGCACTTTAGCCAAACACCCCCACACTTTGAAGTAATTCAGGTTGGGCTTCCTTCCTTTCCACTTTTCATAAGGAATGGACAGTGTTTTGCTATGGGGAACTCGATTGAGTATTTGATTAGCCGTCAATAAGGCTTCCCCCCACAAGTTCTGGGGTAGACCCGAACTTATCAACAAGGAATTCATCATCTCCTTTAAGGTTCGATTTTTCCTTTCCGCAATCCCATTAGATTGAGGCGTGTAGGGGGCAGTTGTTTGATGAATAATACCATATTCCAAACACACTCGTTCAAAAGGAGATTCATATTCTCCACCCCTATCACTTCTTATCATTTTGATCTTTTTGGTAAGTTGCGTTTCAACTTCATTTTTGTATTGCTTGAATGCGTCAATTGCCTCATCTTTACTACTAAGTAAATAAACATAGCAGTAACGAGTGCTATCATCAATAAAAGTTATGAAATACTTCTTTCCACCGCGAGATGGTATTGACTTCATGTCACAAATGTCCGTATGAATTAAGTCTAATGGTTCCGAATCCCTTTCAATTGACTTGTAAGGGTGTTTTGTATATTTAGATTCAACACATGTTTGACATTTTGACTTCACGCAATCAAATTTAGGCAATACCTCCAAATTGATCATTTTCCGCAAGGTTTTATAATTGACATGTCCCAAACGAGAATGCCATAAATCATTTGACTCAAGTAAGTAAGAAGAAGCTGCAATTTTATTCATAGTGTCAACGACCATTACATTGAGTTTGAAAAGGCCCTCAGTCAGGTAACCTTTTCCTACATACAGCTCATTCTTAGTTATTACAACTTTGTCAGAGACAAACACACACTTAAACCCGTTCTTAACGAGAAGTGCAGTTGACACCAAGTTCTTCCTTATTTCAGGAACGTGAAGAACATTGGTCAGAGTCACAACCTTGCCAGACGTCATCTTGAGGTATATCTTTCCATATCCCTCAACTTTAGCCGTTGCAGAATTGCCCATAGAGAGCGTCTCATCAGGTCCAGCGGGAGTATATGAAGCAAAGGCTTCCTTCACAGCACAAACATGGCGGGTGGCTCCTGAATCAATCCACCACTCCTTAGGATTTCCAACTAAATTGCATTCAGAAATCATAGCGCACAGATCAATGTCTTGCACTCCTTGAGACAAGTTATTGTCTTCAACCATGTTTGCTTGACCTTTTTCCTTCTTCCTGTCCTTCTTTGCAGCACGACAGTCTACGGACTTATGTCCACTCTTGCCACAATTGTAGCAATTTCCCTTGAACTTTTTCTTGGCAGGGTTGGTCTTCCCTCCAGAAGGCTTCTTCCTCTTCTTTGGATTATGCTCAACAATGTTTGCTCCCGCTATTGTAGCATTTCCACGAGCCTTTTTCTCAGCTGATTTGTTGTCCTCTTCAATTCTTAAGCGAACAATCAAATCTTCAAGGGTCATCTCCTTGCGCTTGTGTTTCAAGTAATTTTTAAAGTCCTTCCACAAAGGAGGTAACTTTTCAATCATGGCTGCAACTTGAAACGCCTCGTTGATCTCCAAACCTTCAAAATAAAGTTTGTTAGCAACAGTATAATTAATACTTTCAACATAAGTATTACTCAAGATCAAACCTTCAGCAAGAAGGTCATGTATAATGACTTGAAGTTCTTGGACTTGGGACACAACAGATTTGCTGTCCACCATTTTATAATCCAGAAATTTGGCAGCCATAAATTTCTTCAGTCCAGCATCTTCAGTCTTATACTTCTTCTCCAACGCATCCCACAGTTTCTTTGACGTTTCAACGTTACTATAAACGTTGTACAAGTCATCTTCCAAGCCACTAAGAATATAATTCTTGCATAGGAAGTCAGAATGAGTCCAAGCCTCAATCACGAGGAATCGTTCGTTTTCAGGTGTTTCATCAGTCAAGACTGGAGCATCCTCCTTAATAAACCTTTGCAGGCTTAAGGTGGTCAGATAAAAGAACATCTTTTGCTGCCATCTCTTAAAATCCACACCAGAAAACTTCCCCGGTTTCTCTGCAGGTGGCATAACCGTTGCAGCAGCACGGCTAGGTCCAGCAGTACCAGAAACTGTAGTAGCATTAGCACTCCCAGCAGGGACAGTTGTATTCACTCCGTTTGTCATCTCTGCAAAATGACACGAGCAGAAACAAAATCAATAACCTGTTTAATCAATTGGAGTAGGAAAACCACGAAGGATTTCTCTCCACAAACAGATTATACAACAGTAATTAGGAGTAGAAAAGCCACAAAGGTTTTAATCCCCACGAGCAGAGTAATATTCAGCACAGGAGTAGAAAACCACAAAGGTTTTAGTCTCCCCGAGCAGATTATTATGCAGTACAGGAGTAGAAAACCACAAAGGTTTTAGTCTCCCCGAACAGTCTCCTTAATCAATATTTATTTTAGCACAGAAAATAAATATCAATAGATTTCTTAAGCTTGTTGGTTCCTGCACTTCAAATACGTTAGGAGATACTAAACCTGCAACAAATAATCTGTTAGTATAGGACAATCCCGAGCCCACAAGTTACTTGTGTCTCCTTAAGAAATCTAACCCCCTCACGATGCCCAAGGTTCACGGGTTAATTTCTCCCAGGATGGAACGGGATAACTGTTCTACCGTAGCGGCACTTCAAACGGTTAGAACACGGCGAACACAAAGAACGGAGCAAATCACACGACTCACTTAATATGCAGAAAGGAAGGGGATGCAGTGGGATATGCTTTCTGTCAGTGATTTTCTCTGCCCGAGTGTTTATATCTTCTGCCCGAAGTTCTGACTATCTGTCCGAGTTTGAGTCTATACCTCTGTCCGAGGTTGAGTCTCTCTTCTCAGAGTTTCAGTCTATGTCTATCTATATTATCTATCGTCTGTCTGTCGTGATCAAGGACTGACAAATGATCAGTTTATATAGACATCCAAGGGCAAGTGAAGAGACACACCTAGTGGTTAATGAGAAAACGTGGGAGACTTAATTGTCCACTAATGACTGACTTCAATGTGGAGCAATTAATCTACCATTAACGACTGACTTTAATGTGGAGGAATTAATCCTGCCACTAATGACTGACATTAAAGAGAAGACGTGGAGGGAAAACGTGGAGGAACTATTCTGCTGATGTCGCTTCAGCTGTCCGGGTACCGAACTCACTTCAGCTGCCCGTTGCTGACTCACTTCAGCTCCCCGTTATACAAACAGGGCTGTCCGTTACACAAACGGATAAAATATTAATTAATTAATATTTTAGTTTTGTTGGTCCAAAAAGTTAATTCAATCAATCATATCAATTGACCAAATCCAAATCCAAATCCAAATCCGAAGCCGAAGCCGAGACGAGCGACGACGACGGCGCGAGGCTTCCCTTCTTCTTAACCCTTTAGGAGCTAAGAGAAGTAAAACTCTATTTAAACCCAACAAAATCCTTTTCCTCTACCAATGTGGGAGAAAGTGCATTTCCCTACAAAAGGGAATCTTTTCACTTTTTACCCATTTCCCATTCACACTCTTCCATTAAACCCAACAATCCCCCACATGAATGGGGAATGGCTGAATGGACAAAATGCATGACAGACTTGTGTGACTTGCAAGAAAGAATTAGTTGCATCTGGATAAGTAGGTTTCCCTTTGAACTTTCCGTAGTGAACATACATCGGATATACTCGATCAATCGGTAGATTTGATATCTTTGAACCGTCGAACTTTGGTGTATACCTAGACAACGTAAGTCACACAACTAACCCTTAACCGTCTTTGGTTCTCACTGTTGTGTTCGTTTCAGCCATGAACACCGCCTGGTTTCATAAGTGCTTAGAGAATTGGCCATACAAAATTCTCCTTGAAGCGGCTTACACTTCACACTTACATAGGTGATTTCTAAACGTGTAATCCTATAGATATACACTGCTTGACAAACACAATATCAAACTTAGATAATCATTAAAAAATGCCTCTAGCATTTTATCCTTGGTACTTGAACATTGTCTCATCATGAGAATGGACCAAACATTTAATTGACAATGTTGGACCGTCATACACAACTTTGTATTCTCCTTGAACCTAGTTCTTGGGATCTCCAGTCTCCTAGGTAGAGTTGCCGCCGTGATGACTTGTCCTTGGCCATAGTCCCATTCCCTTCGATGAACATTCAACCGCCTCTCTAGTTAGGCCTTTCGTAAGTGGATCCGCCACATTATTTCTTGACTTCACGTAGTCAATGGTGATAATTCCTCTAGAGAGTAGGTCCCTAACGGTTTTATGCCTTCGTCGTATGTGACGATTCTTACCGTTATACATGACATTCCTCGCTCTTCCTATAGCCGATTGACTATCACAGTGTATACAAACTGGTGTCAACGGTTTAGGCCAGAACGGAATGTCTTCCAAAAAGTTCCGAAGCCATTCAGCTTCTTCACCGGCTTTATCTAAGGCTATGAACTCAGCTTCCATAGTAGAGCGCGCAATACACGTTTGCTTGGACGATTTCCAAGAAACCGCTCCTCCACCAAGTGCGAAAATATATCCACTTGTGGACTTAGAATCAGTTGTGCCGGTGATCCAATTGGCATCACAATATCCTTCAATGACTGCAGGATACTTGTTATAATGCAATGCAAAGTCTTGAGTGTATTTTAAATACCCCAAAACACGTTTCATTGCCATCCAATGGGTCTGATTGGGATTACTCGTGTATCTACTTAGTTTACTTATAGCACAAGCTATATCTGGTCGAGTACAATTCATGACGTACATCAAACTTCCTAAAACACGTGCATAATCCCGTTGCGACGTGCTTTGACCTTTGTTCTTCTTAAGAGCAAGGTTTACATCAATAGGAGTCTTTGAAACTTTAAAATCCAAATATTTAAATTTTTCAAGAACACTACTGATGTAGTGAGTTTGAGACAACGCCAGACCTTGAGGAGTTCTATGGATCTTAACACCCAGAATTAAGTCCGCAACTCCTAAGTCTTTCATATCAAATTTGCTAGTCAGCATGCGCTTTGTAGCATTCACATTGGCAATGTCATTGCTCATTATCAACATGTCGTCCACATATAAGCAAACAATGACTACAAAATTAGAAGTGTTCTTAATGTAGACACATTTGTCACACTCGTTAATTTTAAAGCCATTTGACAACATTGTATGATCAAATTTCGCATACCATTGTTTAGGTGCTTGTTTCAGTCCATAAAGTGACTTAACAAGTTTACACACCATCTTTTCTTTACCTGGAACCACGAACCCTTCAGGTTGTTCCATGTAAATTTCTTCCTCCAAATCCCCATTTAAGAACGCTGTCTTAACATCCATTTGATGGATTTCCAGACCATACACGGCGGCTAACGCTATTAACATCCGAATGGATGTAATTCTGGTTACCGGCGAGTATGTGTCAAAGTAGTCAAGACCTTCTTGTTGTCTATAGCCTTTAACAACAAGCCTTGCCTTGTACTTGTCAATAGTGCCATCAGCTTTCATTTTCCTTTTGAAAATCCACTTAGAACCTAATGGTTTGTTTCCAGGAGGAAGATCAACCAACTCCCAAGTATGGTTGCTCAAAATAGATTCTATTTCACTATTGACTGCCTCTTTCCAAAATGGAGAGTCTGAAGAAGACATTGCTTCTTTAAACGTCCGAGGCTCACTTTCCAAAAGAAAAGTGACAAAGTCATCTCCAAATGAAGTAGAAGTTCTTCGACGCTTGCTTCGTCTTGGTTCTTCCTCATTTGGTGACTTTCCTTCCCGAGGTCGTTTGGATCTTTCACCAACTGACTCACATTCCTTTTTATACGGATATATGATTTCAAAGAATTCAGAATTATCTGATTCTATTACCGTATTAACATGAATGTCGGGATTTTCTGATTTATGAACCAGAAACCGATATGCTTTACTGTTTCTAGCATACCCAATGAAAACACAATCAATTGTTTTCGGTCCAATCTTAACCCTTTTGGGTTTTGGGACTTGCACTTTAGCCAAACACCCCCACACTTTGAAGTAATTCAGGTTGGGCTTCCTTCCTTTCCACTTTTCATAAGGAATGGACAGTGTTTTGCTATGGGGAACTCGATTGAGTATTTGATTAGCCGTCAATAAGGCTTCCCCCCACAAGTTCTGGGGTAGACCCGAACTTATCAACAAGGAATTCATCATCTCCTTTAAGGTTCGATTTTTCCTTTCCGCAATCCCATTAGATTGAGGCGTGTAGGGGGCAGTTGTTTGATGAATAATACCATATTCCAAACACACTCGTTCAAAAGGAGATTCATATTCTCCACCCCTATCACTTCTTATCATTTTGATCTTTTTGGTAAGTTGCGTTTCAACTTCATTTTTGTATTGCTTGAATGCGTCAATTGCCTCATCTTTACTACTAAGTAAATAAACATAGCAGTAACGAGTGCTATCATCAATAAAAGTTATGAAATACTTCTTTCCACCGCGAGATGGTATTGACTTCATGTCACAAATGTCCGTATGAATTAAGTCTAATGGTTCCGAATCCCTTTCAATTGACTTGTAAGGGTGTTTTGTATATTTAGATTCAACACATGTTTGACATTTTGACTTCACGCAATCAAATTTAGGCAATACCTCCAAATTGATCATTTTCCGCAAGGTTTTATAATTGACATGTCCCAAACGAGAATGCCATAAATCATTTGACTCAAGTAAGTAAGAAGAAGCTGCAATTTTATTCATAGTGTCAACGACCATTACATTGAGTTTGAAAAGGCCCTCAGTCAGGTAACCTTTTCCTACATACAGCTCATTCTTAGTTATTACAACTTTGTCAGAGACAAACACACACTTAAACCCGTTCTTAACGAGAAGTGCAGTTGACACCAAGTTCTTCCTTATTTCAGGAACGTGAAGAACATTGGTCAGAGTCACAACCTTGCCAGACGTCATCTTGAGGTATATCTTTCCATATCCCTCAACTTTAGCCGTTGCAGAATTGCCCATAGAGAGCGTCTCATCAGGTCCAGCGGGAGTATATGAAGCAAAGGCTTCCTTCACAGCACAAACATGGCGGGTGGCTCCTGAATCAATCCACCACTCCTTAGGATTTCCAACTAAATTGCATTCAGAAATCATAGCGCACAGATCAATGTCTTGCACTCCTTGAGACAAGTTATTGTCTTCAACCATGTTTGCTTGACCTTTTTCCTTCTTCCTGTCCTTCTTTGCAGCACGACAGTCTACGGACTTATGTCCACTCTTGCCACAATTGTAGCAATTTCCCTTGAACTTTTTCTTGGCAGGGTTGGTCTTCCCTCCAGAAGGCTTCTTCCTCTTCTTTGGATTATGCTCAACAATGTTTGCTCCCGCTATTGTAGCATTTCCACGAGCCTTTTTCTCAGCTGATTTGTTGTCCTCTTCAATTCTTAAGCGAACAATCAAATCTTCAAGGGTCATCTCCTTGCGCTTGTGTTTCAAGTAATTTTTAAAGTCCTTCCACAAAGGAGGTAACTTTTCAATCATGGCTGCAACTTGAAACGCCTCGTTGATCTCCAAACCTTCAAAATAAAGTTTGTTAGCAACAGTATAATTAATACTTTCAACATAAGTATTACTCAAGATCAAACCTTCAGCAAGAAGGTCATGTATAATGACTTGAAGTTCTTGGACTTGGGACACAACAGATTTGCTGTCCACCATTTTATAATCCAGAAATTTGGCAGCCATAAATTTCTTCAGTCCAGCATCTTCAGTCTTATACTTCTTCTCCAACGCATCCCACAGTTTCTTTGACGTTTCAACGTTACTATAAACGTTGTACAAGTCATCTTCCAAGCCACTAAGAATATAATTCTTGCATAGGAAGTCAGAATGAGTCCAAGCCTCAATCACGAGGAATCGTTCGTTTTCAGGTGTTTCATCAGTCAAGACTGGAGCATCCTCCTTAATAAACCTTTGCAGGCTTAAGGTGGTCAGATAAAAGAACATCTTTTGCTGCCATCTCTTAAAATCCACACCAGAAAACTTCCCCGGTTTCTCTGCAGGTGGCATAACCGTTGCAGCAGCACGGCTAGGTCCAGCAGTACCAGAAACTGTAGTAGCATTAGCACTCCCAGCAGGGACAGTTGTATTCACTCCGTTTGTCATCTCTGCAAAATGACACGAGCAGAAACAAAATCAATAACCTGTTTAATCAATTGGAGTAGGAAAACCACGAAGGATTTCTCTCCACAAACAGATTATACAACAGTAATTAGGAGTAGAAAAGCCACAAAGGTTTTAATCCCCACGAGCAGAGTAATATTCAGCACAGGAGTAGAAAACCACAAAGGTTTTAGTCTCCCCGAGCAGATTATTATGCAGTACAGGAGTAGAAAACCACAAAGGTTTTAGTCTCCCCGAACAGTCTCCTTAATCAATATTTATTTTAGCACAGAAAATAAATATCAATAGATTTCTTAAGCTTGTTGGTTCCTGCACTTCAAATACGTTAGGAGATACTAAACCTGCAACAAATAATCTGTTAGTATAGGACAATCCCGAGCCCACAAGTTACTTGTGTCTCCTTAAGAAATCTAACCCCCTCACGATGCCCAAGGTTCACGGGTTAATTTCTCCCAGGATGGAACGGGATAACTGTTCTACCGTAGCGGCACTTCAAACGGTTAGAACACGGCGAACACAAAGAACGGAGCAAATCACACGACTCACTTAATATGCAGAAAGGAAGGGGATGCAGTGGGATATGCTTTCTGTCAGTGATTTTCTCTGCCCGAGTGTTTATATCTTCTGCCCGAAGTTCTGACTATCTGTCCGAGTTTGAGTCTATACCTCTGTCCGAGGTTGAGTCTCTCTTCTCAGAGTTTCAGTCTATGTCTATCTATATTATCTATCGTCTGTCTGTCGTGATCAAGGACTGACAAATGATCAGTTTATATAGACATCCAAGGGCAAGTGAAGAGACACACCTAGTGGTTAATGAGAAAACGTGGTAGACTTAATTGTCCACTAATGACTGACTTCAATGTGGAGCAATTAATCTACCATTAACGACTGACTTTAATGTGGAGGAATTAATCCTGCCACTAATGACTGACATTAAAGAGAAGACGTGGAGGGAAAACGTGGAGGAACTATTCTGCTGATGTCGCTTCAGCTGTCCGGGTACCGAACTCACTTCAGCTGCCCGTTGCTGACTCACTTCAGCTCCCCGTTATACAAACAGGGCTGTCCGTTACACAAACGGATAAAATATTAATTAATTAATATTTTAGTTTTGTTGGTCCAAAAAGTTAATTCAATCATATCAATTGACCAAATCCGAAGCCGAGACGAGCGACGACGACGGCGCGAGGCTTCCCTTCTTCTTAACCCTTTAGGAGCTAAGAGAAGTAAAACTCTATTTAAACCCAACAAAATCCTTTTCCTCTACCAATGTGGGAGAAAGTGCATTTCCCTACAAAAAGGAATCTTTTCACTTTTTACCCATTTCCCATTCACACTCTTCCATTAAACCCAACAAATCTAACATCACCATGGCAACAAAGATTTGTCTGCCAAGAACGAAGATGGAAGCGTGTTGATCCCCATCAGGTTCAACATCATTACCTGGACCTGCTCCAAATTAGTAGATAATCAGACAAGAAGAAATAGTTGAAATACAAACATAAAAAATGACAATTGTGCTGATGTGGAACAATATATCAGAAGCAAGTGCATGATTGGAACAAAATACTGAAATTACAAAAAACAGTCAAGTAAAAAGTGCAACTCCGCTTGGTAATAACTTAGGTTACTTATCAAACATATAGATGAGCATAAGTTTCAACTCAATTACTATTAATTGACTTGTGTTCTGTATCTGTATGAGCTAGTCCTGCATATTTAAACTCTATTTATTTACCTCTAGGATCAGGAAAACTAATATAAATGCTATATCACAAAATAAACGCAGGCCCTATTAGTGCATCCCAGAATAACAAGCCAGGAAGCCCCACCTCAAGATTTGGACGCCCTGCCTCCAGTGATTGAGAAAAAGACTAAGTATGAAGAATTGGGGGGCGCCCCGCCCTAAACTGGAGGCGGGCGCCTCCTAAGAAGCAGTGAGCTGAGTCTGGAAGCTACAGGAAGGGCGCCCTGCCATTTGGCTAAGTCCTAGAGAGGGCGGACCGCCTCCTGTCCTTGGGCAGGCCGTCCATGGCAAACTTGTAATTAATTTCTAGCTTTGTATAAATAGAAAAAGTTATTTTTGACACAACTCTATTCTACCTTTCACTTAGTACTCTTAGAACTCTTAGAGGCGAATATGAAGAGCAAGATTGAAGTTTTTCACTACTTTGTAATCTTTATATCTTGTACTTTTGAATCATTAATCCTATATCAAATATATATTCATGTTTGAACCCATTCCATCTTTTCATTACATGTTTTATTGTTTGATTCAAACTCCTAGTATGAGTAGCTAAATTCATAACGAGGAGGTAAAATGTGCTATAGTTGGTAGAAAATTAATAGGTGTTGCTTAGATTCACCACACATAATATAAGTAATGATTATATATGCAACTCCCATTACATGAACATGAAATTTTTTTATATGCATCATATTAGGAATTCATGTCTACTTTACTAGTTAAAGACTTGGGAGAGATTAGTTAGTGTAGAATAGCGGAGTTGGCAGGAATTTGGATTTTGTTAGCTAAGTCTAGCCTAACCCATGTAAAATGAGTTACACTCGGAATAGGTCTCCTTTCCTTGGGTCCATGAGTAGAGCTTTATGCATTTAGCTATGGCTTTGACGAGCATAGTGAGGTAGATCCCTCTTAGGCCAGGAGGATTCTAGGGATTATCATAGAAAGACTCAACCATAATTAAAATTGTGTTAGGAAGGTGAAAGTACTACACCCATTAATTGGACACCATTATTAGTCGTTTACGCCCTTGCTTCCTTTTATATAGTCAATTACTAGCTTTTAATTTAATGCTCTCTAGTTTATGATAAATTTACAACAAACACTCCTACCTTTTAGGACTCTAAACTAACATCAATTGACTATCCGAACCCGACTCATATCGGGTATTATATCTTTGACGACCGCCCCTCACCATTAATGGTGTAGGATTGAACGTGGATCAAAGGCATATCCCTCTTTCATTTGATCTCAAGTTACTCCATTGTTTTATTTTGAATTACTAATGATTGTGACTTATAGTATTTTTAATCTAATTTTTAAATATATAAATTTGATTTAAAAAATTATATGCTCAAAATCACTCAAAATTAAGTAGTTTAACTCTTGTATGATGTGTGGCTAAAATACCACACATTACATACTTGTACTTGATCTATTGTTGTGTTAAATTGATGAAATAAGTGCACTTATCATGGTTTTGTTGTATTTTGTAGGTTGAATATGTTTGGAGAAGAGTGATGGAAGAAACAAGTTAAAAAGAAGCCAAGATAAAGAAAAAGAAGAAAACTGGCTAGTCTGTCAAAAACGCAGCAGAAAAGTGGCTATGCGTGAAACAGTGACTAAGTTGAGCAGCGAAAAAGTGGCTAGCGGGTGAACTTCAGTACCAGGGTGGCTATGGCGTGAAATTTACTTGTAACTTCATTCTAACTTAGGGAGAATTATGGAAAAACATGGTATTTATTTTTGGCAACATATAAGTAGTATTAGTCTACATTTTTATCTATCTTTTGGCCATTTTTTCAATCTTGGAGCAAGGATCCATCAACAAGAACACCAAGAGGGTGAAGATTTGGAGCAACCCATTGAGAAATTCTCAACCATTAGTACTCCTTTCTTTACTTTCATGTTTTGTATTGAATATATTGGGTGTTGTTGATGTTATTGAAGAATTGATTTTGTGAATATATTTCATGCCTATTTGTGTTGTTAATTGATATGAGTTTGGACATGGATATATGAATGAGTCATGACTAGGAATTTATATTGTTGGGTTTTGATTATCTAGCTTCCATTGTTTCGATTGTTTGACTCTTGTGCTCGCGATACTTGAGTTGCCCGTCTACTTTGCTAATTAAAGACTCGGGAGAGATTAGTTAGCGTAGAATAGTGAAGCTAGCGAGGATTTGGGTTGATAGGCTATTTCATAGACTAACTCATCTAAAAGAAGTTACGCTCGGAAGAGGTCTTCTTTCCTCGGGTAATGGGTAGTGCTTTATAAGCTCAACCATGGCTTTGACAAGCGCCGTTAAGGTAAATCCCTTCTAGGCCGGAAGGATTCTAGTGATTACATTAGAACGACTCGGCCATAATATATAAACCCCGTGCTATAATTGTATCCTAGGCTCAAAACTTGACTTCCTTGGTTGTGAGAAGGCCATAGATCACATTTACTTGCTTTCCTAGTGTAATTTGTAGTTGTTGATATCGTTCCATCACCTCGTTATCCTAGTTTGGCTTTGTCAAATAGGTTTACTTCCTCCACTACTTTGATCGCATCACTTTGTTCCTTGTGGATTCGACCCCGACTCCTAGTTGGGTAAATTGTATTGCGACGACCGTTCATATCTCTATTTGAGGTGTGTGTTGCGCGTCGTCATTGTACAGTAAAAACATTCACATAAAATGTGCAACGGAGACAGTATACAAGATTTCGACCTTTTATAATCTCTGTTCATACAATCAGTATGCCATCTCCTGTCCCTCCCTACTCACTTCAATACAAAGTAGACTTTATTAGTTCCCTGACAAGGAGAGGATTAATTTTAACCACTAAGGTTCAATAATTGAAAATTTGTTATTTTCATTCAATGAAGTATTACACAAAATCCAAGAATACACAGTTCGCCAAGATCATCTGTATTTGTTTTACTAGTCGACAGTATAATCATATTCTAATAAAATACGACCTACGCTTTAAAAGTCACAGTCTAAAGTCGTACCTATTACAGAAGTTTGTTCCGCACTTTTTGGGAAAATTCTTCACAAGAACTCTCACACAAATGCTTCAAGAAAAGAGTAGAAGTAATTTTTGGGTGATGGAGAGAGGAAGCAGGTGTTTCCAAAAAAGAACGTGTTGCTCCCAACGCACACGCAAGTATACGTGGTCGACAAGTAATAAAGTGATAAGTAGAGTATCGTTCCCAAGAGGACTATTCAGACTGGACTCCTAACAAATAATTTCTAACTAACTATCCAGGGATCTTTTTCCAATAGTGATGATTTAGTTAACTAAAGAACAGTAATTAAGAGGGTAAAAGTGAATTCAAACAATGGAGCAAAAGTTGGTTGTAAACAATATTAAGGAGACGGTCCAGGGTCAGAGTTACGAACAATCCAGTTGAGTTTTCCAATTGATTCCGCACTTCTTAAATCCCGGATTACTAACTAACAGATTAAATATACCCGTGAAAACCTTTCGATTCTTCACGGTCTATGCAGGCTACTCCAATCCCTATATGTCTATGGGTTGAATCACGTGCACGCATTAACGAATTCTGTAATTAGTTAAACTAGGCGAGCAAGTATATGTCTATCCTACTCACAAATTGGTTCCCCGATACCCGGGTTCACAATCTAGCCCTACTCTTTCTTATTACGTTAATAAATTCCCTCTTTCGAGTTCAATCTAAAAACCATAGATAATGCCCAATTATCGGGCCCTGACAATTAAACAAGTGAAATCAAGAAAGAATAAGTAATCCATTATGGGATTCAATATATGGAATTCAATCTTCAAACATAAACTTTCATGAAATACTCTAACCCTAGAACGTAAGATTTAGCCACGCATACTCATAATAACAATACAAGGATTTGATGTAATAATGAAATAATGATGTAATAGATTAATGGAAGGAAGAAAAACCCTTGTTCAAGATGTTATGAGCTCTCCAATTTGCTCCAAAGTCTGAACCCCCTCTAAAAACTAAGTAAAAGAGTATTTATATGGTTTACAAAGGCCTAGTAATAAGTTACGCCTAAGCCTAGACGAAATAGGACTCCAAAACCCGCTCCAGGGGCGCTGTAGCTGGCGCCCCGCGCCCCCGAACGCGCTGACCCAAACAGAACCCGTCGAAACCTGCACGCCATGGCCCCGCGCCGCGCAACCAAACGCGCCAGAAGCTGGGCGCTTTTGGGGCGCGCCGCGCCACCTAGGGTGCCAAGCCAATTTCCAGTTTTCTCCATCCGCAACTTGCTTCGTTCCGTGCCTTCGTGTACTCGATCCAATCCTCAATCCAAATCCAATCTTTTCTTGCTCGATCATGCTCTTTAAAGCTCCAATTGCACTTCATAACGACCTACACACATACGACACATTATCAGTGCAAAATCACATTCATTAACTAGAAAATGGGCGAATAAAATACTCAAACGTGAGGAAATATTAAGGAAATATAGGCATAAAATGCCAAACATCAGAACGCTTGTTTTTAATGTTGCTAAGAAATGCAACTGCTTAGGACTCTTCCTTACAGTTGTGTCCTTTCCTTCTTAAGTTATACCATAATTAGTAAATATATATACTTAACAAATTATATAATTTATTAATTATTCTAATAAGGATTCGGGTTGACATACATGGGTGATCCAAATCCCACATATTTCCAACAATATATATAATAAGAGGTGTTAGAAATATTTAACATGATGGGCAGTTGATTAAATATCGGGTTGACCCACATGAGTGACCCAAATCCGATATATTTCCAGCAATATATATATAATAAGAGGTGTTATAAATATTTAGCAGCCCTCTTGTACTCCACGGCAATTTCTTCATCATAATTGATGTTCTTTTTCCACAAAATACTACAATTAACATGATGGGCGGTTGATTAAATAAATTGAAAGATTCTACAATGAATAATTGACTCAACTACTCCCTCTATACTGTGTGATTTCTAGTTTTCACTTGCTACATATACATTATATTCTCACCTTTTATAAAAGGTACATGAGTGACCTTCCGTTTCAGAAATTAATCCTATTATATAAGCATGACTATTTCAAGATTTCAAAGTTAACAAGATTATGGATCTCAGGAGGAGGATGGTGTTATTATTGTATAAAACTTGAATCTGTCTGCTACGTGTTACTCAGAATTCAAAATCTACCTCAATTCAAATTTAACTGCTTGTGTGAAATGGTTATAAACGGAAAAGTTGAAAATTTTGCCTAATCTAATGTTAGACTTCTGTTTTATCTTCGTGCAACTCAGGTTTCTGTAAAAAAAAATAATAATAAATAAATAAAAAACAAATGTAACAGATGTAACAGATGCCTGCCTTGAAATGTTAAATGAATATCGCTAATTGATTGATTGCTTATTATATTCACAAATCTAATGATTATTTATGAAGAGCTTTGTGTACGCTCCAATAACCTAATGATTATTTATTAAGAGCTTTTTGGTTTTGCAGATTAATTATTGATGTTAAATAATCCTGAGTTACGCTCATACTTACAATAAGTTGACTTTAATAGACAACTGTGAGCAAGAGATGAACGAAAACTAAAGAAAGTGTAATCTAATGGAAGAAGATGATTCCTATTGATGAGGATACAAGGTATTTATACACTATATATAGTCCTAACAAGCCAAAAATAATAAATATTTTATAGATTTCCTCTACAGATTTGTTCCTATAAGTCTGCTAGCTATACCAGTAAAAGTCAATATTTACAGCTCGAGAATGTCTACAGCTCATTCCATAATTATTTTGTCATGTTGTTTAATACTCCCCCTCAAGCTGGAACATAGATATTGATCATGTCCAGCTTGTTACAAAAGTAACCAACTCGAGTTCCATTCAATGCCTTTGTGAATAGATCCACCAGTTGCTCTCTTGTCTTCACGTAACCAGTGGAAATCAAGTTCTCTTCAATCTTCTCACGGATAAAATGACAGTCAACCTCAATATGTTTCGTTCTTTCATGATATACCGGATTTGAGGCAATATGAAGAGCAGCTTGATTATCACACCACAGTTTTGCTTACATAGGGTGCTTCATTCCAATTTTCAGTCAACAGATGTTGTATCCACATAATCTCACAAGTGGACTGCGACATAGCTCTGTACTCGGATTCTGAACTGGATCGAGATACAACACTTTGTTTCTTACTTCTCCATGATACCAAGTTTCCACCAACAAAGACACAATATCCAGTAATACATCTTCTATCAATTTTGGATCCAGCACAATCTGCATCTGCAAAACACTCAATGCGAGAGTGTCCATTGTTGCTATATAATATGCCAAGTCCGGGTACTCCTTTTAAGTAACATAGGATATGTTCCAGAGCTGCTCAATGTTTGATTGTAGGTGTAGACATAAACTGGCTAACCCCACGTACTACAAAAGTAATATTCGGACGAGTCACAGTGAGATAGTTTAATTTCCCAACTAATCTCCTGTATCTCTCAGGATCATTAAATGGATCACCGTCATCCTTCATGATGCCGGGCAAACTTGCTCGATCCCCTTTACGAGAAGCCAAGCCAAGGCTATCCATGATGCTCATCTTCACTTGGTATGGAAAGGCTTGGACATGGAAGATGGAAGCTCCGGAACAACTTTGAAGATCATGCATTGGAGCACCATGGAAGGGGGACCATCTCGGACACTTGGAGAAGCTCAAGAGACACAAAAGGAGACACCCCAAGAAGCTTCAGGAAGAGGCGGACCGCCTACCTGAAGAGGCGGACCGCCTACAAAGTGCTCACTCTCTGGAAATTGAGGAGGCGGACCGCCTAGCTACAAGAGGCGGCCGCCTACTCTCTGGTGATTCTCTGGATCTGTCAAGGCGGAGCGCCTCCAAGGGGGAGGCGGAGCGCCTACCCCTGCTACATGCCAAACCGAGTTTTTGCTACTTTTCGCGTGTAATTCCAACTTTGGCCCTAAGTGGGTTTAAACCTACTTAGGGGTATTTTAGACATTTCATTACATGCTTGTAGAAGGCTAAAAAAAGCCTCCATTAAGTCTTGAATTCATTTTTAGCTATCTTTGAACACAAAAACAAGAGAATACTCTTTGAATGAAAACCTTGATTCTTGGCTTGAATTTCAATTGGATGAATCCAAGTTGAACCTCAAACCTTTTCGATCACTCTATTTGCAAGGACCTCGTGATTCTTGAGGATAGTTGCGTAGTGTTAGGTGATTCTTTCCAATCGTTCGGGGTGTAACGGAACGAGTTCTTCGTTGCTACTCGAACCTTAGTGTAAGTCTCGTCTCACTTTATCTCTTTATCGCTTTCGTAGGTTTTCCCTACATCAGTTGGTATCAGAGCAAGGCTAGGGTTACGTTCTTACGAACCCTCGTCCTACTCTTCGTGCTTGTCTTTATGTTCCGTGTTTGTTTTCTTGATCTTGTTCTTGTTTTATTGAAAAAGAAGAAAAAAAGTCAAAAACTAGAAAATCCAAAAATTTGATAGAAATCGTTGGTTGTTACGATTTTGTTGGTTTTGATTATCGGGGATTGTTCGTTTATGTAATCTCGACAATTGGGTACCAACAAAACATGTTTTGGAGTTGTGAATCAAATTTTCGAAAATCAAACCCAAAAGTTGAATTTTCACAAAATTTGCTAGAACTTGTTGGATGTTATGAATTATTGGTTGTTTGGTATCGGGGATTGTTCCTTATGATTACCCCCATCGTTTTAATACCTATATAACATCATTTGGAGTTGCGGTTTGAAAATCGAAATTTTGAAGTCTTGAAGTTTTTTGAAAATCTTGAAGAACTTGCTTCAATTTCTTGAAACTAGTTGTTTGTTGGTTGTTTGTTGGATTAAACCATTGGGGTTTGCTTGTTATAGTCCAAAACAACTTTGGGTACCATTACATATCCAAAACTCCTCGAAAACATTGGAAAATCGGGTGCCAAAAACCAAGAAACGGAGTTGAGAATCTGCAGGAACAGACCTCAGGCGGACCGCCCCTCCCCATAGGCGGACCGCCTCCCCAGTTTCAGCTCTCTGGACTTTTTGAGGCCCTCCGCCTCAGTCCATAGGCGGACCACCTCCCACTGGGAAGGTGTCCGGGTAGTTCGTTTCTTAAGTTTTCGTGTTTTCTTTGCTTCCATTACCTCCAGTTAGTACTTTGCGAGTAATTCTCCTACTCAACTAGTACTAATCCATTGAGCGCTTAGGATATTCGTGTGTGTTGGTGTTTGAAAACTTCAAAGAAGACTCGTAGAATTTCTTTGGCTCAAGTGCTCACTTAAAAAGCCGAACGTCCATAGAGTCCCATTGAATCCACTCTTCCCGAAGAGCATTGGGTACTTGTTGAATTGTTTGGTTGTTGAGGTAGTTGTTCAACTCCGAGGAAGACTTTTGAATTCAAGCTTGAGTGAAACCACCCCAACTTGAGTGAACCCGAGAGACAATCAAAGGTGAGGGAGCGAGTGAGGACTTTTACTCTAATCTCTTTGTTTGTCTTTGATTGTTTGTAGGTACAATGGCGGAAGAGAAAGCCAAAAGCACCATTGAGGTTCCAACCGACATCTTGGCTAGTCTATTGGCCGAGGTGAAGACTTTGAACCTTAGAATGGAAGCTTTTGAAAAGGAAAGGACCCCGAGTGTCCAAAAGGATGCCAATGAAGGCACAAGTGATGATTCAATCATGAAACCGGATCAATATGCGGAGCTAGTTCGTCGACAACGGTTGAGGGATGAGGCTCTTGCTAGAGAAAGGTTGTTGGGCAATCCCCAAGGAGATGCTCCACTCCCAAGGCCTCGGAGGCATGTTGCACTCCTTGAGCAAGTTGATGAAGCTCAAGAAGGGGAGGGCCTCGGACTTGAAGATGATTACTTTGATGCTCCCTATCCAAATAGGAGGGTGATGAATGGAGGCCGAGGTGTAGATAGAGGTCGTGGTCGAGGTCGAGGACCACCAAGGGCTTATGTTGGGAGGAACTTGGGAAGGGAATATGAGGATGTTGAAGACTACTACGGGGGTCAACCCGAACCAAACCGTGGGGGTCGTGACACAAACCTCAATAGTGTAAGATCACTATTCCACCTTTCAAAGGGACTAGTGATCCGGAAGCATTTTTAGAGCGGAAGGTTCAATTGGAGCGGGTCTTTGACACAAATGACATGTCCGAGGAGAAGAAAGCTACTTATGCCATCGCGTCATTTGATTCCTATGCATCCACATGGTGGGAATCCGTCAAGCGGTCGAGGAGACGAGTTGGGTTGCGGATGAACATTACTTGGGAGGAATTGAAAGAGATCATGAGCACCAAATATGTGACACCCAAGTATAGACAAGAACAACTCAAGAGGCTCTATGAATTGAAACAAGGCTCCAAAGCCGTTGATGAGTACTTCAATGACTTTGAGAAGAATAGAATGGCCCTTGACATGGAAACCGAAGATGAAGAGCAAGCTATCATCCGTTTCAAGAGTGGTTTGAACCGGGAGATTGCTTCTCAATTGAGGCTACACATCTTTCATTCTCTTCAAGATGCTTGTGATGCCGCGGTTGAAGCCGAAAAGTGGCTAAAGGAAGAGAAGAATTCTCGCTTTAGGAGTACTACCACCACTACCACTCCAAAAACTCGCCCCAAAGCATGGAAGAGCCCATACCAAAGTGGTGCAAGTGATCTCAAGTTACTCCATTGTTTTATTTTGAATTACTAATGATTGTGACTTATAGTATTTTTAATCTAATTTTTAAATATATAAATTTGATTTAAAAAATTATATGCTCAAAATCACTCAAAATTAAGTAGTTTAACTCTTGTATGATGTGTGGCTAAAATACCACACATTACATACTTGTACTTGATCTATTGTTGTGTTAAATTGATGAAATAAGTGCACTTATCATGGTTTTGTTGTATTTTGTAGGTTGAATATGTTTGGAGAAGAGTGATGGAAGAAACAAGTTAAAAAGAAGCCAAGATAAAGAAAAAGAAGAAAACTGGCTAGTCTGTCAAAAACGCAGCAGAAAAGTGGCTATGCGTGAAACAGTGACTAAGTTGAGCAGCGAAAAAGTGGCTAGCGGGTGAACTTCAGTACCAGGGTGGCTATGGCGTGAAATTTACTTGTAACTTCATTCTAACTTAGGGAGAATTATGGAAAAACATGGTATTTATTTTTGGCAACATATAAGTAGTATTAGTCTATTGAAAAGGCTACCCCAAGAAGCGACCACAAAGAGGTTGGAGGTAATTCTAAAACTACTTTAAATACTCCTTCTCCTTCTTCTTTCCAATGTCACAAATGCAAGGGTTACGGCCACTTTGCCAAAGAGTGCCCTACCCGAAAAATGATGATTGTGATGGATGATGGGTTGGTCTACGAGGGGGAAAGTGAGTTCGAGGGAGATGTTGAGGAGGAGGGTGAGGAAGTTGAGGGTGAGGGTGAAGAGAGAGCGACGGAGGGGGATGATCCTAATATGTTCCTTGTGGTACGTCATATTTTGGGTGCTATGGTGAATGAAGAGAGGGAGGATGAGCAAAGGGAAAACTTGTTCCATGCTAGGTGTAGAGTGAAGGGGCAAGTGTGTTCCATGATCATCGACTCGGGTAGTTGTGCAAATGTGGTGAGCCAATCTTTGGTCTCACAATTGAAGTTGCCTACCCTTAAGCATCCAAACCCCTACCGTTTGCAATGGTTGAGTGAATGTGGGGAGTTGAGGGTAGTGAAGCAAGTCTTGATTAGGTTCAAGATTGGGAACTACCAAGATGAACACATGTTTGACGTGGTGCCAATGCAAGCTTGCCACCTTCTTTTTGGTAGGCCTTGGCAATACGACAAACAAGTGGTTCATGATGGCCGAGCCAACACTTACACGGTTAAACATGAGGGGAAGAAGTTTGTGCTTACACCCTTGACCCCAAAGCAAGTAAGTGAGGACTATCGGCGCATGAAGGAATTGAGGGAAGCGGCTAAGGCCAAGTCCCCGGTTATGGCCAAGCCTTTGGCCGAGACTCCACCATCTTCCACCGGTCGCATGTGTGCCATGATGCAACCGGGCGAGTACTTGAGAGGTAATGATGGCACCAAAATGCTCATTTGCCTAGTGCACAAAGGTATGGTTCTAAACTCCGATTGTGATTTATCTTCTAACCCTAACCCTTTGCCTAGTGCTATTGAGAATGTGTTGAAGGTATTTGAGGACATGTTCCCGGAAGAGATGCCGAGTGGCCTTCCTCCATTGAGGGGGATTGAGCACCAAATCGATTTTGTCCTGGGGTCCCAAATCCCAAACAAGCCGGCTTATAGGAGCAACCCGGAGGATACCAAGGAATTGCAAAAGCAAGTGGATGAATTGCTCACCGAAGGGTTGGTTCGAGAAAGCTTGAGTCCGTGTGCCGTACCGGTCATTCTTGTGCCAAAGAAGGACGGGACATGGAGAATGTGTGTTGATTGCCGTGCGGTCAACAAGATAACGGTAAAGTATCGTCATCCCATTCCTAGACTTGATGACATGCTTGATGAATTGAGTGGTTCAAGTGTCTTTACCAAGATAGATCTTAGGTCCGGCTACCACCAAATCCGGATGAAACCGGGTGATGAGTGGAAAACCGCATTCAAGACCAAATTTGGTCTTTATGAATGGTTGGTGATGCCTTTTGGCCTCTCCACCGCACCTAGCACTTTCATGCGGTTAATGAACCATGTTTTAAAGCCGTTTATCAACAAGTTCGTGGTTGTCTATTTTGATGATATCTTGATATATAGCAAATCAATAGACGACCATGTTGGCCACTTGAGTCAAGTCCTTGAAGTGCTACGAGCCGAAAAGCTCTATGCCAACTTCAAGAAGTGTGCCTTTTGTGTTGAAAAGGTTGTCTTTTTGGGCTTTGTTGTTAGTGCAAATGGTGAAGAGGTTGATGAGTCCAAAGTTGAAGCCATTAGAGATTGGCCTACTCCTACTACCGTTTCTCATGTTAGGAGTTTCCATGGCCTTGCTAGTTTCTATAGGCGCTTTGTTAGGGACTTTAGCACCATTGCCGCACCCCTCACCGAGTTGGTGAAAAAGGACAAGCCCTTTGTGTGGGGAGAGTCTCAAGAGAGAGCTTTCCAAGAGTTGAAAAGTAGGCTAAGTACCGCCCCCTTACTACAATTGCCCGACTTCGGGAAGGCTTTTGAGGTAGAGTGTGATGCCTCGGGGGTGGGAATCGGGGGTGTGTGCTTAGTGAGAAGTTGAAGGGCGCAACCTTGAATTACTCCACGTATGACAAGGAGTTGTATGCCCTAGTGAGAGCTTTAGCCCATTGGCAACACTATCTATGGCCTCGGGAATTCGTGATCAAGAGTGACCATGAGTCACTCAAGCATCTAAGAGGCCAAGAGAAGTTGAACAAAAGACATGCCAAGTGGGTGGAGTTCATTGAGTCTTTTCCCTATGTAATTCATTACAAGAAGGGAAAGGACAATGTTGTAGCCGATGCGCTTTCTAGGAAGTTCGCCGTTGCTACCACTCTTGCTTCTAGACTTATGGCTTTTGAGAGTATCAAATCTTTGTATGAACATGACCCAAAGTTCAAGAGCATTCATGATGCTCTAGTGAGTGGGAAGCGAGTGGAGAAGTACCAATGGGTCGATGGCTACATTTTCAAGAAAGGGAGAGTATGTGTCCCCGAGTCCTCTTGGCGAGAATTGCTAGTGCGTGAAGCACATTGTGGAGGCTTGATGGGTCACTTTGGGAGGGATAAGACTTTGGCCATTCTTATGGAGCAATTCCATTGGCCTAAGATGGGGATGCATGTTGAGCGGCTATGCAATGCTTGTTTAGATTGCAAGCACGCCAAATCCACGTCGAATCCCCATGGCTTGTATACTCCTTTGCCTATTCCTACTAGCCCGTGGATGGACATTTCGATGGATTTTGTTATGGGTTTGCCACGGTCTAGTGGGGGCCATGATAGCATTTATGTTGTCGTGGATCGGTTTTCCAAAATGGCTCACTTCATTCGTTGTAAGAAGAGTAGTGATGCACACCATGTAGCTTCTTTGTTTATTGAAAATGTGTTAAAATTGCATGGCGTGCCTCAAACCATTGTAAGTGATAGGGACACTAAGTTCCTAAGCCATTTTTGGAGATGTTTGTGGGGTGCCCTTGGCACCAAATTGTTGTTCTCTACGTCCCACCACCCTCAAACGGATGGTCAAACCGAGGTGGTGAACCGAACCTTGGGGTCTCTTCTTAGAGCTATGACCCGAGGTAAGGCCGGGACTTGGGCGGAGAAGTTACCACTCATGGAGTTTGCATATAACCGCACTTTGCATAGAATGATTGGCATGACTCCATTTGAGTGCGTTTATGGTTTTAATCCTTTGATTCCACTTGATCTCACCCCTTTGCCGAGGGAAATGGTTGTTGATGTTGCAGGTACAAGCCGAGCTAAGGCCTTGATGGAACTCCATGCCAAAGCAAAGAAGAACTTGGAGGAAGCCTATGAAAAGTTAGCCACCAAGAAGAACAAAGGGAGGAAGAAAGTGGACTTCAAGAAAGGAGATTGGGTGTGGGTGCACTTCCGGAAAGAAAGATTTCCAAACATTAGAAAAGGGAAGTTGGCACCCCGAGGAGATGGCCCGTTCCAAGTGATATCCAAGATCAACAACAACGCTTATGTGATTGATCTACCCGGTGAGTACAATGTTTCAAATACTTTCAATGTTAGTGACTTGGCTCCTTGTGATGTAGGTGATGACGTGGAGGATGACGCCTTAATTTTGAGGATGAAATCTTCTCAAGAAGGGGAGGATGATGCCGGGCAAACTCGCTCGAGCCCCTTTACGAGAAGCCAAGCCAAGGCTATCCATGATGCTCATCTTCACTTGGTATGGAAAGGCTTGGACATGGAAGATGGAAGCTCCAGAACAACTTTGAAGATCATGCATTGGAGCACCATGGAAGGGGGACCATCTCGGACACTTGGAGAAGCTCAAGAGACACAAAAGGAGACACCCCAAGAAGCTTCAGGAAGAGGCGGACCGCCTACCTGAAGAGGCGGACCGCCAACAAAGTGCTCACTCTCTGGAAATTGAGGAGGCAGACTGCCTAGCTACAAGAGGCGGCCGCCTACTCTCTGGTGGTTCTCTGGATCTGTCAAGGCGGAGCGCCTCCAAGGGGGAGGCGGAGCGCCTACCCCTGCTACATGCCAAACCGAGTTTTTGCTACTTTTCGCGTGTAATTCCAACTTTGGCCCTAAGTGGCTTCTATTGTTTAAACCCACTTAGGGGTATTTTAGACACTTCATTACATGCTTGTAAAAGGCTATAAAAGCCTTCATTAAGTCTTGAATTCATTTTTAGATATCTTTGAACACAAAAACAAGAGAATACTCTTTGAATGAAAACCTTGATTCTTGGCTTGAATTTCAATTGGATGAATCCAAGTTGAACCTCAAACCTTTTCGATCACTCTATTTGCAAGGACCTCGTGATTCTTGAGGATAGTTGCGTAGTGCTAGGTGATTCTTTCCAATCGTTCGGGGTGTAACGGAACGAGTTCTTCGTTGCTACTCGAACCTTAGTGTAAGTCTCGTCTCACTTTATCTCTTTATCGCTTTCGTAGGTTTTCCCTACATCAATTCATGAGTTGCACATTAGGAACCATTGGAGTACTGCAAGGTTTGGCTCCTAAATTTCCGGTTTCTTCAAGCAGATCAAGAACATACTTTCTTTGAGACAGAACAATTCCTTTCTTGCTCCTGGAGACTTCTATTCCCAAGAAATATTTCAGTTAACCAAAATCTTTTGTTTGAAATATCGTCTGCAAGAAAGACTTGAGTGACAAAATCCCTGCATAATCACTTCCTGTAATAATAATGTCATCAACATATACAATAAAGAGAATAATTCCAGTTGTTGATTGCCTATAAAAGACTGTATGGTCACATTTTCCCTTTTTTAGGTCCAAATTCCTGAACCGCCTTATTAAACTTACCAAACCAAGCTCGAGGACTTTGTTTTAAATCATACAATGATTTTTTAAATGACACACTTTCCCATACTCCCCCTGAGCAACAAAACTAGGTGGCTGCTCCATATACACTTCTTCTTGGAGATCACCATGAAGAAATGTATTCTTGATATCTAATTTATGCAAAGGCCAATGCTTAGAACCAGCCAGAGAAATAAACAAGCGGACAGAAGTGAGTTTGGCAATCGGGGAGAAGGTGTCTGAATAATCTACTCCGTATGTTTGAGCATACCCTTTAGCAATAAGTCTTGCTTTCAGCCTTGCCATAGAACCATCTGGATTAACCTTGACTGCAAAGACCCATTTGTATCCCACTGATTTCTTTCCTTTAGGTAAATCTACCAAATCCCAAGTGTGATTATCATCCAATGCATGTAACTCTTCAAGTATAGCCTCATACCATCTAGGGTGATTTAGGACCTCCTATAGTGTTTTGGGTACAGAAATGGAGTCTAGAGAAGCAATAAAAGAAGTACAGACAGAAGACAAATGGTCATAAGAAACAAAATTAGCCATAGAATATGTGGATTTGCATTGGCGTGTACCTTTGTGAAGGGCGATAGGAAGGTCAAGTTCGTCCGAAGAATTAGGCAAAAGTGCATCTGATGGCGAAGCAAATGGTACAGAACATATATCATTAGACTCTCGTCTCCTAGAATAAACTTGTGTAATTGGTGGTCTTGCTGGTGTGACCACCTGGTGTAGATTGAACAATATCTTAAGGCACACTAGTTGGTGGGTACTTCATAGAAGAACTGGGAGAGTCACTAGAAACTTTATCTAATTGTTCGGTCAAAGTGTCGGTGACTTGGTAGACTAGCCACTCATTTTCCTCCATACGACTAGTAGAAGTGGGAGGTGTATTAAAAAATGGTGTAGTTTCCGAGAATACTACATCATTTGAAACCACATATTTTCCAAGGTCAGTATAGTAATATTGATACCCTTTTTTGAAGTCGAGAGTAGCCTAAGAAAATACACTTCAAGGCTTTAGGATCTAAGTTGGTAACAGATGGTAGAACATCTCGAACATAACATGAGCTTCCAAATAATTTCGGTTCAATGGGGAATAATGACTTATGGGAAAAGAATACTATAAGGAATCTCACCATTAAGTACAGATGACGGCATACGATTAATCAAAAAACGTGTGGTAGAAATCGTATCTGCCCAGAACTGTTTAGGAATCTTTATTTGGAACAAAAGTGCCCGAGATGTCTCAAGTAGATGTCTATTCTTTCTCTCAGCAACTCCATTTTGAGAAGGTGTATCAACACAAGATGATTGGTGAACAATTCTATGTTGCCTGATGAAGGATTGAAATGATTCTGACATGTACTCTTTAGCATTATCACTATGTAGTATACATGTAGTTGTGTTAAACTGGGTTTTAATTTCAGCAATAAAATCACAAAAGTGAGAAAATACTTCAGACCGATTTTTCATAAAATAAAATCCAAGTCATTCGAGAGAAGTCATCCACAAAAGTAACAAAATACTTAAACCTAATTTTTGACACAACTAGACATGGTCCCCATACATCAGAATGAACTAATTCAAAAGCAGACTCCGCTTTTATTGCACGCGCTATTTACCTAAAAGGTTCGAAATTCCTAAATAAGACGGAAATTCAAAAGAAATAAATATTCGCAAAATAACTCAATAAAGAAACATTCATTAATAATCCATCAAATAAATTATTCTACAATAATTATCTACGGGGAATTCCTATAGACATGCAATTTCTAAAGGATAGAGGGTAGAGAGAAGGATTAGAAGAAGAACCCAAAAATTGACAAACTCGCGGGAGCCTTGAATTTATTTAATTTTATACATTTATGCCCATGAGCCTAAAACATCATGCGGCTCAACAAAGCATTTTTTAAATTCTATAGGTCGTCATTTCTTGAAAGCTTGAGTGCGACCTTGATCCCAAGTGACTCCAATGCAATGTAAATCATCCCCATTTCGAGTTTTAAACAAACTCCTCCCAAGGTTGTATATCCATGCCAAAAAGAACGATAATAAGGATTAGTACAATACATTTAAAGTAACATCTAGCATAAATAAAGGACTAAGGTGAAATGCAGACATGCAGCTTATAATTCTAGCATTTCCATACAAGTCATATGTTCAGATGGCATTTAACTAATATAGTAAGCTATTAGATTGCTAAGTCAAATAGGCATAAACTAATTACTCGCAACTTAAGTTTAGACCATTAAAAGAATGCACTTTTCAAACACTAATCAGGAAGGAAGATATCATTTCAAGCAACCAGATTCAACTTTAACATAAGTGTTTTACCAAAGGATAACGTCTAATCCCATAAAATGATTTAACTTAAGTGACATAAAGTCTTTCGCTTTGAATCTGTAGCAATTCCTGCTCAGATAGATATAACTCACAGACAATAAAAAACATACCAAATGAATAGATTCACATATCAACAAGATAGCTATGTCAAGCATAAATCATTAAGGCACAGTCAGATTCAATGAGAAATGGAAAAACACATTGGAAGAAATATTGAACTTTACAGACATGAATATATAGAACCAGAACTCAACAACCCAGCACTTATACACCCTCAACAAAGCCTCTACACAGATCTAAAATCAACTCCAGAACTGCCTATGAACTAATGGACCTGAAACTAAAACCTGGATACTTACCAGAACCGACCACTCCCTCTTAAACAACCAGAAAACTAAAGCAAAACAGGAACCAGAACTGACTATAATTTCCTAACACCCTCAAGAACCTCTGAACCCCCTCATTGCCTGCACTTCCCCTAGCTAACAGATCCCAAAAACCAACCTGGAAAGCAACCTGCATACCTCTCAGGACCTGCACCAAACTAGACGAGCCTATGGATACCCTGCTTACTTAGATAGCACCTGACCATTTCCCAGCTCATTACACCAGCCCTGGACTCCACTAAATATCCTACACCTAAAGCAATACCAGACAACCCTTTACATCCTGAAAAAACCACCAACACCTACACATAACATACTGCACACACACTCAAACTATCTATGAACAACTACAAACAGCCCCTAAACCAACTCATGCTACTCCTCTTGATCACACTCATAGCACTACTACCCAATTCCCTGGAACATCACTACTATCTGCATACCGTGAAAACTGCCTCCAAAGAACTTCCCCAAGAACCTAAACTCCTCCAAACTCCTTCAGCATACCTGAAACAACCTGAAATAAACCCCTGATTCCAAAAACAGAAACACCTGCAGCAGCATTCAACACCCTCTCAACCAGAAACTAACCTGCTACTCCTTATTCCCCTCCCTGAACTCCCAGATCCAGAACTGCCTATCTATGAACTTGCAGACAACTTGCATCTCCTCTGGAAAGACCAGAGAACAACCAGAAAATTCAGGGGATCTGCAGCCTCTTCTTTTACCAAAAACAACTACAACAGGACCCCAGCACCAAACTGATATATTTTAGGACCAGCTAGACCTTACAGGTTTATCAAACTATCCTTTCTAACTATCAAAATCAATAACAGGTTAATACTACTCATTAATCTCTTTAACGAACATCATACAATGCATAAAGACTAAAGCTTTTAATTCTAATAAAGACTGAAACCTTTTAGTTCGAAGCTCACAGTTTTAACCATGAAAAGTTAAAGCTAAATAGTCATGTAGTAACTACTAGAAACAGGAATTTAAACAGCAAACCAAGAAGAGGACGAGGCTTGATTCAATCATTCCTTTTTAGCTTAATCAATGGCGAGCACACAAAATAAACATGATTCAGATTTGTCATATGCCAAGGTTACCTCCAAACGACTTAACATCAAGCAAGCAAAACAGGAAATACAAACCAGATCTCATACATCACTCTAACTGAAACAAGAAATTTAACTAACAGTTCACAAGCACGAACATATCATAGATAAATTAAGGCGAGGTTATTACCTTTTGCGGAGCACTGAAGTGAGGCGAGGGATCTGAAGCATACGCGACTCGACTCAGCGACTACAATTCGACGATTCACAAAATTTAAGAATCGGAAATTAGGAAGGAAAAATAAAATCTCTTATTAAAAAAAAGCACTAAGAGGGTCCTCGTTTCCGAAGTCCCTCGATTCCGACGGTGGAAAATCAATCCTTTTAGACTGGATGGGTGAGATTTTGAGGATTGTACTTCCTCTTCTCTCATTTGTCCAGCACAAAAGGTGATTGTACTGGATAAACGAGAGAGAGAAAGCAATCCGACGTCGCTTATGGATGACGATGGATTCTTGGCATTTTGCTGAGAATAGAGGGAAATTTTAGGGTGGCGGCGTGGGTTAGTTTCTGATTAGGGTTTCGAATTGGTGATTAAGGGATGTGTGGGTAAACTGAGAAGAAAGGGGGTGTATGTATATGTATGCATTGCACAAACAGGCTGATGGGGTGTATGGAATGCGATTTTAGCCTTTCTAAAGGTTGGTTCAACTAATTAAAAGGGATTGCACGGATAGGCTTAATTTAGGATCATGAATTGCGATTTTATCCTTTTCTTTTAAAGATTAATCAATTACCTTTAATTTTCAAAAATTAATTTTTATTTAAAATAATTAGACTTTCAATTGAAACGTTCCGGGACAAAATTGGGTGTCAACAGCATCCCCTCTTTACCCGAAAAGGATGAAAGAGTTTTCAGGGTAAAGAAGTTGACGAGAAAGCCAATTTTGTCATGATAAAGCCAAGACTTTTGATTCCAAGGACCAAAAGGCGAGGCTTATGGATATGGCCGAACTCCGGTTTCCGAGTTGCCTACATATCTCGGGTTGAAAGAGAATCAGGCCATATGTAGTTCGACGACATGCTTAGATGCGAAGACTCGCACGATTGACAGAAAAGACGCACGAATAGAAAAGAATTCAAACTGACTCCTAATCCGGAATGAAAGATTAGGCAAGAACTTGCTTGTTTGAGTGCGATTCTTCAGATCCTCGTTGACGAGTCTAGCTCATATCAACAATTGCCCCAGTTCACTGCTAAGAAAAAGTTCCACGTTATGCTCCAAATGTTGCTGCCTTGCTGCTAAAATTCTGTAACAATCTCAACAAACAGTAAGCGAACAACTGCTGATAAACTGTAATAATTGGAATAAAAATAAATAAATAAATAAAGTGATAACACAAAATTATAAATGGGGTTGTGATATCATCAATAATTTCTTCCTTCGATCAACTGACAAGGTGCTCCGCCCGGGGAACCTCTAGGCTGATCATTATTCTGAAACAGTAAAGCAAGATAATAAGTAAAGCGGGTACGAATTGCAGAATATAAGGCTGTTACAAAATAAGTCGACTAACGAGACATAATTCCTCAAGTTGACTATGCTAATCTATAACCTACGCAGATAACATAACGTTTATTTATAAGGCAAACGAACCTAAAACGCTCAATTATAAGGTGAACGAGCCTAAAACGTTCTATTATAAGGCGAACGAGCCTAAAACGTTCAATTATAAGGCGAACGAGCCTAGAACGCTCAATTATAAGGCGTACGAGCCTAAAACGTTCAATTATAAGGCGAACGAGCCTAAATCATTAGGCAAGCAAAAGAGGCGAAATTCATTAAAGCAGGTACTTCTTTAGACTTAGAAATATCTGCAAATCACAAAATGAAATTTTAGCAAACGTTCCCATAAATAGAAATGAAACGGATAGGCTTAACAATTTGCAAGGAATATAGGAAATAGAAATGCCGCCTTTCAGCAATAACCATGATAAAGCATAATGCTTTAGATCATGAATAGGTAGTCCATAATGCAATCTCGGAATGTGCTCCATTCAATTGATAAAACAACGAGGCGTCGGGTCCCGAAGCATCACAACTTGGAAACCTGCATATCCCATTTACGGGTGGGTTGACCCGAATTGTTCATTTATAAGGTGAACGGACCTAAAAACATTCATTTATAAGGCGAACGAGCCTAAAACATTCATTTATAAGGTGAATGAACCTTCATTTAATAGTAACCTGCAAAATAAAGTTGCAAATTGGATTAATTAAGGTAAGATAATGCAAAACAAATAAGCAAAGCTAGGTCGTGTTGCTTGTATTGATAATGCTGCACAACGTTGAATGCTGCCTTCGGTCCATAGTGAAACTGATGTTCAATTCCTGCAAAATTTAGAGTAGATGCGTTGGAAAACGAGTGAATAATAAGGCAAAGGCTATAATGGAAAAGAAAGAAATAGATTTGCTCTGCATATGCGGCAAGGCGAATAATCTTTGAGAAATTGATGGTTGCTAGTTCTCCTCATTCTACTGCTTTTGGAATTCCTGCATCTAAAGAAAAAAATCGTGAGTTATGAAGGATGGGCCCAAAAGCCTCGACATTTTATTTTGCTCCTTCTGTCTTTATGCTGAATTTTGCAGTAGTACCCAAAACGAATTTGCCCCTGTTTTCAAAGAAAAAGCTGTTAGTTTTTGAACAAATAGTGGCTGGCTTGATTGAACACTTAATGCGGCTTCAAATCTGCATCTTCTTGTATGGAAATCAGATGTCTTGCTGCTGTGAGAGTCGGATGCCCTGGAAATTCTTCTTTTGCACAAAAGATGTCATCCAAAATTGATTTGGCTTGGCTTATTTGAAAAAATAGATTTTCATTGATTTCGGGATTAAAACCCAATAAAGGGTACATGATAGTTCATTACATGAAACTTCAAAAGAGTAGGAAAACATAAGATAGCCGGGCAATAATTCCTTTTCGACAAACAAAGTGTTGTCATTTGATCTTTTTGCTAAGCTTCACGCTTCCTTTTCAAATGCCTTGGTGCCAATTTTGATGAATCACCCCTGATGATAATTGTATTTGCTGCTGGAGGATCATAATTGCTTGTTTGCCCTTGCTTCACACTTATCTTGCCCGTTTCAATCATATTCTGGATTTTGTGCTTAAGTGCCAAGCATTCTTCTGTGTCATGGCCTTGAATATTTGAGTGATATGCGCACCTTTTTGATAAATCAAATCCTTGAGGCGGATTTTCTGGGATCCATCCCTTCCTTGCTTGCAATAATCCTTCTGCTTTCAATCTCTCAAATATGGCTGATGATGATTCATATAGAGGAGTAAAAGTACGAGGTCTTAGCTTCTTCGTGCTTTGATGACCAGATGGTGCCTGATAAGATCGATGCTGACGACTTGAATTCTGCATATCATGATTGTAGTGCACTTGCGAAGGCTTGAAGTCTTGAATATTTTCAGGTGCATCAGAACAATTGAAACTTCCGGTTTGAAACTTTTCTTCCAAAATCTTTGCATACCGAATTAAACTGGGAAAATCCTTTAAATTGGCAAAAAGTAGCTTTTCATAAAATAGGCCTTCTTGAAGGTCAATAAAAGTTGCTATCAGCTCATCTTCAGGCAATGGAGGATGCATCTTAGAAGCCTCTAGCCTCCATCTCACAGCAAATTCTGCAACAGACTCATGCAGCATCTTCTTGATTTTGTGCATATCAATTAGATAAGGATCTCTTACTATGTTGAACTTGTATTGTTCCACAAAGTCTCGAGCCATGTCTTCCCATGTGTGCCATTTGGTAAAATCCTGCTTAGTATACCATGCAAGTGCCATTCCTGACAAACTCTGACTAAATAGTCTCATTAGCAAAGCTTCATTCTTCCCAATTCCGATCAATCTGCCGCAATAATCTTTCAAATGAATGTAGGGATTTCCCTTTCCATCGAAAGTGTTGAGTTTTGGTATGTTGTACCCACGTGGAAGCTCAATATCCGGATGAATGCACAAGTCTTCATAACATAAACTCTGAATGTTCCTAGAGCGCAATTCTTTTCCCATGATCTTTCTCACAATCTGTTCATCCATATTGTGAGGATAAGTTGTCTCAACTTCTTTCTCAGGCAATTCTTGTGAACGCACTATCAACTGATTTGATTGACCCCCCACAGCAGGCATAGTGATAAAAGGTGGGTATAAAGTTGCAGCTGGCCAAGTATTTAGATTGATAAGATATTCTTTTGGGATTTGTGGATATATAGTATTTATAGGCATTGGGTAATTAGGCATTGTTAAGTAAGGTGGATTGGAGGTAAAGCTTGTATTTGGCAAAGGTTTACTAGTGTTGACAAAGTTGACAATCCTATTCCTTTGGACCACATGTTCTTCAACATCATCATTCTGCACTTGCAAGATACCCATACCAGAACTGGTTGCCTGAAGCTGCTTTGCCATGTTGTTTTGTCCTCGATGCAGATTTGCAGCCATTTCAGTGTTCAATGCTAGCCAACCTTTAACAAATGAATTCTACACATCGAACAAAAGCAAGTTAATACATAAAATGATAATGCATGCATAAAATTTCAAATGTAAAATAGGCCATTGGGCCGAATGGATGGGACCAAAATCCCGACTCAACACATGAGTAAAATATTTAAGAGTTCGAAACCCAATGATCAACAAAATTTGATTTTTCAAGATGCGAATTGAGAAAAACAACTTTGAAAGTTTTTACTAAATTAGTATGCGTGCTAGACCATTTTGACACAAATTGCTAAAACGGTCGGCTTATTTTGAACATCAATGCTTTGCCCGACTATCGATTCTTCCTTGCAAAATGACAGTCTGCACCAATCCTTGAAACTACTTCTAATAACAACCAAACCAACGCAATGTCTTCAACTTGCTTTTTGCAAAATTCTGCCCCAGCTACGACTTCAACATCTCGACTTGCTTTGCAAAACTGCCCCAGTTATGACTTTCAACACTTCAAATGATTTTGCAAAAGCTGCCCCAGTTGCAATCTCTTATGTCTTCTACTTGCTTTGCAAAATTTGCCCCAGTTTCTATCTTTGGGAAAATTAAAATTTAAATACTAAAGGGTCGAGCCCGATGGAGGAGCCTACGTATCCCTCCTTGGGAATCAGACCGTGCGTAGTTCTGCTTACATAAAAAGAGAATTTTCAAATGCTGGTGTAACCGAAACTCGATATGAGTTGCCTACACTTCCCGCCTTGGGAAACCGGTTACAGTAGTTTGCTTACATAGAAATAGATTCAAACATTCATAATTTGATATTCTTTCTTTTCTTACAACAAAACTAACAAAAGAAAATTACAATAATTACTTCCTAATAATGCAAATAGACTAACTTCTGCTTCTGCAACTCTACTGCTTTTCTGAAACTTGATAGGTGCCTAAATGTCCTTCTTTGAGGAATCTCCCTTTGCGTATGGAAGGATTGCGACAAAAGGTTCGCCAATGCCTTTTGGAGATATAATTTTGACCTGGCCAAAGTTAATCAAGTCTTCAACCTTCCTCTTAAATAAAGTGCATTCTTCAATATTGTGCCCATGCATCCCTGAATGGTAAGCACAAAATTTTCCCAAATTTTCAGGTTGGTGTGGTTCATACGGCTTTGATGCTATAGGTTGCACCAAATCGGTCTCCATAAACCGTTCAAACAGTTTTGCATAAGAACCTGGTATCGGTGTGAATGCCGAAGCAGATCTTTTAGTGCGGCTTGATTGCAATCTTGGATTGACAGTTGTTTGCTTGACGGTATTAGGTCTCACCGCTATCGCTAGCAAAGGACTTGGCATAACAGCTTTTCCTTTAGCTTTGGACTGTGCCTCAACCAATTCACACTTTCTCTTGTCAGAAATTATTGAAACCGGCTCTTCTTGAAGTTCTACAGATTTTCTTTTCAGTGGACCACTCTGCAAAGGTCAGGTTTGGGAGTTCGTACTGCTTGACAAAGTTACGAGCTAAGTCATCCCATGTGAATCGCTTTCCAAGATCCTGTATTGCAAACCACGTTAAAGCCGGCCCCGCGAGCGTCTTAACAAATAACCTCAGCTTGATTCCATTGCTTTTTCCAAATATCGCCACCCAATCAGTGAATGCTTTCAAATGATCATGAGGATTTCCTATCCCATCATACACTGGTGGATCAACCACGTCAAGAACATTCATATTCCCCTTTTCTACCTCACATAAGCCTTCATGAGATGGTGGAGCATTCCCATTTGCCATTGTGTCATTGCTCTCTTCAGCCCTAGGAAGTCCTTCCCCGTTGCTTTTCTCATTGCTTGTCTTTGAGAAGCCACAAAATTCCTTTTCCAACAGGAATGCATGCAAATTAGGGAACTGTTGAGCATCACACTCAAATGCTGGAGCTACTTGCATTGTGGGGGGTGCAACAGTATAGATAGGAGCATCAGGAGCACTTGGTCCTGGGCTTGGCACATTACGCACTGGGTTGCGAGCATCCATGAGCGCGACAACCAATTCAGTAAGGCTATTGAGTCTCTTTTCCAAACTTGCCATGGTTGCTTCAAGCTTGCTAACCTTGTCTTTGTGGGATTCCTCATTTTCAATCAAGTCAATCACAACATTTTGACGAGCCATAGGTCCTGATCTTGATGTTCAAAATAATTAACCCTTTAGCAACACATACCGAATTTAATAAAAATTTATTAAAGATGAAACTGATGGGTCAACTTATTCCAAAATGGAGAAATTGAGACCGTACTGAAAAGACCCAAAAAGTTTAAGTAGGACATTTGTTTTGTTAAAGAAAACTAGACAAAACAATGCTTATTAAATTCTGAAAAATATTATTTATTAAAAGGATGGAACACTTAAAATTTGATGCTAAAACAATATTTTGTAAAATTAAGACAGACCAAATAAAGATTCAAAAAGTATTTTAGAATAATAATATGCATGCTTTCATATTATAAATAAATAAAATAATTAAATGAGTAAAGAGAATAAGCGGTTAATTCCTGCAAACAAATACATTGTTAGTCAAATACCAATATCAAGCAAATTGAGTCACCCAACAAACAATGCAAAATGAATTACAGGCGATTAGCACATAGCAAATAAGCATTTAGCAAGCTATTGCATAGTAGACAAATAATTGATATGTGGCAAACACAAGTAATCAAGCGTAAATAAAGATGCAGGCGTATCCTACCCTGTAAGGTGCCTCTTTGTGCCAGAGGTGGGCCTAAGATGCCAAATAGATGATAACGAAAAGTAGTTCAAGCTGGTTTTGCAATAATCAAATTTAGAGTAAGTGACAATAAAAATAGTAATAATTTTCCTTTCATTATAACTTGATTTTGAGTACATCATTGTTACATAAAAAAATAGAAAGTGCCAGACATAATTTAAATACATCGTTTTGAATATAATGGAAATATAAATAACTGCTATAACTACACTGCATCAGGCTCGAGAAGGCAATGAAACTGAAGTGCGGGCCTGGTTAGGGTCAATCCTTGCTTGCTTGCACAATCGATGTAATTTCTGACATCTGGTCCAAAATGTGGTTTACATCCAAAGACTTGCTTGAATCAAACATCGATCAAATAGATCGAACGTCTTATCGTCCTTTCGACGTCTCTTACCCCAACTTGTTATCTTCTTCCAAGTATCTTCACAATTTCAACTTGATGACTATTTGAAATACCTCTTGAATTCAAGCGTCTTCTAGTCTACAAAATTAATAAAAGTATTCTAAATTTAATTAATTGCAAAACTTGGCTTGGACTGGAAGTTCCGTTATCACATAAACACATAATATGCACTGTTGTTGGGTTTAAGCCCGTCAACGAAAAAGGGCGGTTTTCCTAACTATGGAGGCGGTACCAAGGACCGGGTCCAATCTAAGGCTTATGCATGCATGTTCCTAACGAAAACTCTAGAGCGGGTTTACTAGACACAAGGATGTTTTGAGTGGCAAGCGGTCACGCGGTAGTAAAACTATCCGCTCACCCCGCAAGTATGCGCACTCTTTCTTAAAGGGTTTTTTGTGAGTTGCGGGTGTATATGCATACACCTCGCGGGTATAAGTAACCATGAAGAAGCTCCCAGGAATAGGGGAAATATGAACGGAATGCCAGTTTAATATGTGCGCAAATAAAAGTTTAGTGACATGCTTTGAGTGACAAACAATTGCACATAATCAAATTAACTAATCATGCTATTTTTTGCAAATAATAAACAAATAAAGATTTATCTTGTGAAAACCTTGCGGTTAGAACCTTAAGGTATCCCCAGCGGAGTCGCCACACTGTTGAACCCCAAAAAATTACCCTTTCTTTAAGAAAAGATAGGTTTCGGGTATATTTCAACCAAATGGGACTCCAAAGGGTTTTCTTTGGAGTCGCCACCTAATTTAGGAGAATTAGGAACCAATTAATTAAATAGTGTGTGCAAGCACTCCGTTTTAAGGAAAATGGTCTTTTCAGAGATTCTAAGTAAGAGGTTCAACTATTTCCGAAAGAAGGTTTTCATTTTGAAAAGCATTTTCGAAAATCCACAAAATGTGGTTAATCCTTCGGTTTTCACAAAATAGCTCTATAGATGCAAGTTTACAAAATTTAGTTCAAAAATATTAAAATTAATGCTAAAATCTAAGATTGTAATAAATTACGCTTTAAATAAATATGAATTCAAATGTAATAATAATAATAATAAATGTATTTTGGGAAGAGATAAAAAATTTAATTATCATAGAGAAAATCTCAATTGAAGTTGCAATTTAACGGATTTGAAACAAAGTTACTACTTTTATTATTTCCAAATTTTATTGCACGCGCTATTTACCTAAAAGGTTCGAAATTCCTAAATAAGACGGAAATTCAAAAGAAATAAATATTCGCAAAATAACTCAATAAAGAAACATTCATTAATAATCCATCAAATAAATTATTCTACAATAATTATCTACGGGGAATTCCTATAGACATGCAATTTCTAAAGGATAGAGGGTAGAGAGAAGGATTAGAAGAAGAACCCGAAAATTGACAAACTCGCGGGAGCCTTGAATTTATTTAATTTTATACATTTATGCCCATGAGCCTAAAACATCATGCGGCTCAACAAAGCATTTTTTAAATTCTATAGGTCGTCATTTCTTGAAAGCTTGAGTGCGACCTTGATCCCAAGTGACTCCAATGCAATGTAAATCATCCCCATTTCGAGTTTTAAACAAACTCCTCCCAAGGTTGTATATCCATGCCAAAAAGAACGATAATAAGGATTAGTACAATACATTTAAAGTAACATCTAGCATAAATAAAGGACTAAGGTGAAATGCAGACATGCAGCTTATAATTCTAGCATTTCCATACAAGTCATATGTTCAGATGGCATTTAACTAATATAGTAAGCTATTAGATTGCTAAGTCAAATAGGCATAAACTAATTACTCGCAACTTAAGTTTAGACCATTAAAAGAATGCACTTTTCAAACACTAATCAGGAAGGAAGATATCATTTCAAGCAACCAGATTCAACTTTAACATAAGTGTTTTACCAAAGGATAACGTCTAATCCCATAAAATGATTTAACTTAAGTGACATAAAGTCTTTCGCTTTGAATCTGTAGCAATTCCTACTCAGATAGATATAACTCACAGACAATAAAAAACATACCAAATGAATAGATTCACATATCAACAAGATAGCTATGTCAAGCATAAATCATTAAGGCACAGTCAGATTCAATGAGAAATGGAAAAACACATTGGAAGAAATATTGAACTTTACAGACATGAATATATAGAACCAGAACTCAACAACCCAGCACTTATACACCCTCAATAAAGCCTCTACACAGATCTAAAATCAACTCCAGAACTGCCTATGAACTAATGGACCTGAAACTAAAACCTGGATACTTACCAGAACCGACCACTCCCTCTTAAACAACCAGAAAACTAAAGCAAAACAGGAACCAGAACTGACTATAATTTCCTAACACCCTCAAGAACCTCTGAACCCCCTCATTGCCTGCACTTCCCCTAGCTAACAGATCCCAAAAACCAACCTGGAAAGCAACCTGCATACCTCTCAGGACCTGCACCAAACTAGATGAGCCTATGGATACCCTGCTTACTTAGATAGCACCTGACCATTTCCCAGCTCATTACACCAGCCCTGGACTCCACTAAATATCCTACACCTAAAGCAATACCAGACAACCCTTTACATCCTGAAAAAACCACCAACACCTACACATAACATACTGCACACACACTCAAACTATCTATGAACAACTACAAACAGCCCCTAAACCAACTCATGCTACTCCTCTTGATCACACTCATAGCACTACTACCCAATTCCCTGGAACATCACTACTATCTGCATACCGTGAAAACTGCCTCCAAAGAACTTCCCCAAGAACCTAAACTCCTCCAAACTCCTTCAGCATACCTGAAACAACCTGAAATAAACCCCTGATTCCAAAAACAGAAACACCTGCAGCAGCATTCAACACCCTCTCAACCAGAAACTAACCTGCTACTCCTTATTCCCCTCCCTGAACTCCCAGATCCAGAACTGCCTATCTATGAACTTGCAGACAACTTGCATCTCCTCTGGAAAGACCAGAGAACAACCAGAAAATTCAGGGGATCTGCAGCCTCTTCTTTTACCAAAAACAACTACAACAGGACCCCAGCACCAAACTGATATATTTTAGGACCAGCTAGACCTTACAGGTTTATCAAACTATCCTTTCTAACTATCAAAATCAATAACAGGTTAATACTACTCATTAATCTCTTTAACGAACATCATACAATGCATAAAGACTAAAGCTTTTAATTCTAATAAAGACTGAAACCTTTTAGTTCGAAGCTCACAGTTTTAACCATGAAAAGTTAAAGCTAAATAGTCATGTAGTAACTACTAGAAACAGGAATTTAAACAGCAAACCAAGAAGAGGACGAGGCTTGATTCAATCATTCCTTTTTAGCTTAATCAATGGCGAGCACACAAAATAAACATGATTCAGATTTGTCATATGCCAAGGTTACCTCCAAACGACTTAACATCAAGCAAGCAAAACAGGAAATACAAACCAGATCTCATACATCACTCTAACTGAAACAAGAAATTTAACTAACAGTTCACAAGCACGAACATATCATAGATAAATTAAGGCGAGGTTATTACCTTTTGCGGAGCAGTGAAGTGAGGCGAGGGATCTGAAGCATACGCGACTCGACTCAGCGACTACAATTTGACGATTCACAAAATTTAAGAATCGGAAATTAGGAAGGAAAAATAAAATCGCTTATTAAAAAAAAGCACTAAGAGGGTCCTCGTTTCCGAAGTCCCTCGATTCCTTCAACCAAAATCCGACCCCTATTTCCACTGTGCAAAGGGGTATTTATAGGGGTTTCTAAGGGTGTAAAAGTGCTTGGATTTCGATGTGGGATAAATCCTATATATATGCTGAATCTAAAGATGAAAACAGGTGAAAAAAATGAGTAAAAGTGAAAAAAAATTTACCTTGTCGATCCGACGGTGGAAAATCAATCCTTTTAGACTGGATGGGTGAGATTTTGAGGATTGTACTTCCTCTTCTCTCATTTTTCCAGCACAAAAGGTGATTGTACTGGATAAACGAGAGAGAGAAAGCAATCCGACGTCGCTTATGGATGACGATGGATTCTTGGCGTTTTGCTGAGAATAGAGGAAAATTTTAGGGTGGCGGCGTGGTTTAGTTTCTGATTAGGGTTTCGAATTGGTGATTAAGGGATGTGTGGGTTAATGAGAAGAAAGGGGGTGTATGTATATGTATGCGTTGCACAAACAGGCTGATGGGGTGTATGGAATGCGATTTTAGCCTTTCTAAAGGTTAGTTCAACTAATTAAAAGGGATTGCACGGATAGGCTTAATTTAGGATCATGAATTGCGATTTTATCCTTTTCTTTTAAAGATTAATCAATTACCTTTAACTTTTCAAAAATTAATTTTTATTTAAAATAATTAGACTTTCAATTGAAACGTTCCGGGACAAAATTGGGTGTCAACACTCACACTCTAATGAGGGAACATTATGGAACTGAGGGCAAAGTTTCTTCAAAGTAGGCAAAGAAGGATGTCCCAATCGACAATGTGCTTCAAATGGAGACACAACACTAGAGCAGGCAACAGACCGAGGCACCCATTTATCAAGGATGTAGAGACCGTCAGATACATGTCCTTTACCAATAATCTGCTTCGTCACAAGATCCTGAAATAGACAATGATTAGGAAAGAATGAGACAGAATAATTTAGATCTTTGGTACGTCTACTCACAGAGACTAAGTTAAAGGCAAATTTTGGTAGACTTAAAACAGTTGACAAGGTAATAGAGGGGGTTGGTTTAACTGTTCCAGATCCCATAGCAGTGTAGGTCGACCCATCAGCTATGGTTACAGAAGATGGTGATTTATGGGAATGAAAGTTGTCAAAGGTACTATGATTACTAGTCATAAGATTTGTGGCACCAGAATCAATCACCCATTTATGAGAGGTAGATATAAGACATGTTTTACCTGGCTCACTAAACTAGATTCCTTTAATGATTCCTGATATTGAGAGAATTTTGCAAATTCATCAGTTGAAACCAGAATCGTATAATCAGAATGTGGGTTAGGAGTAGCTGCAACATTAGCCCTTCCTCGAGCGCTATTTTGATTGCGGTTCTTCAATTTCTTAGAATCCCACTTTCAGTGGCCTGGCTCATGATAGTAATGACAAACATCCTTACTAGATTTCCTAGGCTTATTCGTTCCTCCCTTGTAGTCAGAGAACTTTCTTCCCGAATCATTTGCTCCTTTTTTGGCAACAAGGATATTCTGTTGAATTGATGATGTATGTTCAGTCCGTAGAACCCGAGTAAAGACATCCTTGAGAGATGTTATTTCAGAGCTAGAAAGAATTTGAGATTTAGCCGTCTCAAATTCAGAAGGGAGACCAGCTAAAAAGCTCATTATGGCCATTTGTTCTCTCTATTTTTGTTGCTCCTTAACATCGGCACTAAACGGTAGAAGCATATTCAATTCCTCATAGGTGCTCTTAAAGTCCATGAAATAAGTAGTGAGAGTTTTATCCCCCTTCTCAACATGATAAAAGTTCCTGCATACATCATAAATTTGGGACATATTTCCTTTCCCGGAATATAGAAACTCCAAATAGTCCATTAGTTCTTTGACAAACTCACAATGAGTAGTCAAACCAATAACTTCACTATCAATAGAATTTCTAATTTGCAATAAGAATAATCGTGCATCATCTCTCATCCACATTTTTTTAGTTTCATCAGTAGGTGGTTCATGATTCAAATGATCATCTTTCTCAACATTACACAGATAGACCTTGATAGTCTTACTCCATTCCAAATAGTTAGAACCATTTAGCTTATGTTCTGTAATTTTAGATATGGCAGGAACTATTTCAGTAACAACAGCCTTCGTGTCAGCGACAACAGATTTGTTTTCAGCCATTCAAATTTGCAATAGCAAATACCAATACTTAAATAATTAAGACCCAGCCCACAAACAGTCAAAAAGCCCAAACTCAAACTAACAGAGAGATACCAATCAAAATTGATACCAACATAAAAAGATGATACCAACCAAAGACCTCTAAAGAAATTCAGCCAAAAAGATAGAGATTAACAAAGGAAAGAACCTCAACTAAAATAATGAAGCTAACCGAATTGAGAAGCCAAATCAGATCTGGAAGTACAGAGCATAGGAGTGGTCTGCCGGAGAAACCAACAGTATATGGTCGCCGGAAATTCCTAGGCGAAAGTCTGACTGCGAACCGAACCACCACGCGCTCACACGCTGATTTCCCCGTCACCGGAATCTGGGTACTTACAAAATAGAGGGAGGCGATCCTTCCTAGCCTGGTGGTGAAGCTTCTTTCAATGTTGATACGAAAGCTTCTTTCTAAATCAGGCTTCAAACAAAACCAGTTGGTGAACTGGACCAATGCCGATGGGAGTACTTTAACCTAATTCCGGCTCTGATACGATGTAATTTAGTAGAAGAAGATGATTTTTATTGATGAGGATACAAGGTATTTATATACTATATGTAATCCAAACAAGTCAAAGATAATAAATATCCTATAGATTTCCTCTACATATTTGCTCCTATGAGTCTGCTAGCTATACTAGTAAAAGTCAATATTTACAGCTCGAAAATGTCTACAGCTCATTCCATAATTATTTTGTCATGTTATTTAACAAGAAACTACAAAAGGCACAATTTGTATCTCAACTCCTCTATTTCTTCTTCCCCTTTGCAGTTCAATTATTTTTTTCCTTTTTTTGTCATATACCATAACTTCTGAGAAAAGATAGAGAGTGATGGATTTAGACAAAATACTGTCTGAACTGAAAGACAACTTCCCTATGTATGCCAATGGCAACCTTTGTTATATAGAAAATGATCGAATCGATTTGTATGGGAGTTAGAACTTATGGATACTTTTCTGAGTCTACAGAGTTTCGCCTTTGCAGATGAATGCGGCATAGTTGATGTCACACAGAAAATGCAAGATATTTGGAAGATGATGTATGATGTTATGGAAAACTTTACATACTTGGACATGCTCCTTGAGGATTTTCAAAGGGACGAGTTCATTGATCCAAAATCTGATCTACATTACTTTCACGTCCCAACAGAAATTTGGAAGGTCAAGATAGAATTCAGGGAAAATACTCATTTCCTAAAATATCAATACTACTTGCTCCAGATAACAAAGATGGTGGCGTTGCCACTTCCAAACTTGTACTCGAATTCGTCGATGCTGCTGTACGGATTCTTGGTGATTTAGTAAAGGATTATGATCCTTGGTCGCTGTTTCATTTTCCAGGACTTAAGGAACAAATAGAAGAAGTTCTAGAGGAGCTGAATTTGATGAGATTTTTCATCTCCTTTGTTTCAAACAAATGCATAGAGCCTCAAATCCGACATACTTTCTTCACTCACGTTTTAAATATGGCCATCCACGCAGCAATGGTTGTATGGTTGTATTTGCCCAGTCACTATGATCGTGAAAATCAACAAGCTGCACCAAATCATGAAATGAATGCTTTGCTTTCTGATCTACTGCAAATGAAGATTAGGCCAATTCAGCCTGGCATCCGCAAAATTTATATTGATGTCCTGTAAGCTTTAAAGCCGACAATACAACCAGGATGGCATCCCAATATTCAAAATACGCCTGCAGCTATTGGTAGCTCTGTGGAGACTCTAACTGTTAGCAATCCCCAGGAGATCTTTTAGGAAGTGCTCAACCTATCAAGAACCAATGTCATCCATCTGCCAATAATAGAACTTGATTTTCATCGTCAAGATATGGACACTGTTATTGTTGCTACCGGAATTCTAATTTACTTATTAATATATAATACTAAGGGGGAGAAGTGTCACGACCCGTTTTCTGAACGAGCTATGACCAGCACTCGGTACCTAAGCTTGATCAAACGAACCACATGTACTTATCTATCATGTCTTAACCCTGAGAATATATGAAACTTAAACAACTTTGTTCAACTTAAACATTCGGAAAATAATAATAAAATTCTTATGAAATTATTATCCTTGAAAATATCACTGTCAAATTACGTTTCCGTGCAAAACAATGCGATACTGGACCACAGCCCAAAATAGTAGACTGTCTATGAAGCCCTCTACTGATAAACTGACGCATTGCACAGGACATGAGCTTCCTGGCTAGTTCACAATATAATAAATTACTAAATAGGTTGACTCGAAAAGAAAGTACTCCACGAACAAAAGCGGAGTTCACCAATAGCACTGGAAGTAAGGGAGAAATCCTAGCATGTTGCCTGCGTATCTGCAACACTGATTCCTACGTTGCGCCATAGGACAACGTAGGTTCCCAAAAGAGAATGTCAGTACACCACGGCGGTACTCAGTGAGTCTCAACGACCCCCCACTAAAGCGGGAACGAGACATTTAAAAGAGACTTGAAATGCACAAAATTCATTAAAACCATGAGAACATAAAATATTTAAAGAAACTAAAATAACTTAAAACAATAAAATTCCAAACTTTAAACACACACACACACACATATTTTATATATATAAAATCCCTCTGTTTTAAAAAGGATGAACCTTTGCGGAGTACGAGGGTAAAATTGACTAATTTTCAACGAGAATTTGCACATCGAATTTCTGAACTTTTAAAAATAAAATCTACATATTTAGAAACTACATGAAAAATACTATAAGTCACAATAGTTAACAATTCAAAATAATTAGAAAATATTTATAAGACATGTGGTCAAACATAATCTTGTTTGACTCTTCAAATAGCAATAGGTTCATCCTTTTTAAAACGGAGGGAGTATATATATATATATATATATATATATATATATATATATATATATATATATATATATCGTTTCCTTACTTTTTGGGGAGTACTAATTAACTCTGACATAACATGAATACATAAAGTCACAGTGTGATCGGCACGGGTTCGATCCCCACCTGATCGAATAGGCCCCTTCATTGTGGCGCCACACAGTTCCAGGTGATAGCATGCTGCGCATTTTGTGTCTTGACCGTGTCAGGCAATATTATCCTATATCCCACTCTGGCATGAGTAGTTTCAGGGTCAACATTAACCACCAACGGTCACGAAGTCCTTCTCAGAATCTCCAAAATATTTTTATAAAACTCTACTTGACCCCTTTAAGGTCCAATACATTCCTTGAACATAATCTATGAACATAACAATAATATCTTGAGTAAGACTTGATATGAATATATTTTCAAACATTCGTTAATCCATAAAATTTGACATATAATATAACGTAAATTAACATAACAAAATATGAAAATCAATGTATATAACTCAAGGATAAACTCTTGAATGATAGCTTGAATGGGGTTTAGCTGATATATAATATCTCGCTCCAATTAAACACGTATTGGCCCTTTCAGACATTTTATCAAACACTTTATATGCGCGATTTTGTGAGTAAAACCTCTTTAGTAAAGGGTTATATCAACTCACCTTGATTACTCTTCGAGCCTAAACGTAAGCTCCAATTCACGCGCTTCACGTTACCCAACAACTACTATAACCACCAATTCGAGTAATCAATACCAAAGTTTCAATCTTTTCCCCAATTCAAGAATTTAGGTTCAACCATTAACTTTCTAGGTTTTGGAGTAAACTTTCTATTAATACAATATGCTAAGATAAGAGGTTCTTGTGTATAATCACAATATAATTTTCACAAATTTTCCAAACAAAACTTACCTCTACGTTGTCTTTGGAGATTGGTTCGCCAAGTAGTTCTTAAGAACGAACAATTTTGCTTTCGTAAGACTCCTCTGGTTTGGTTTTACGAGAAAAAAGAGTTCAATTGATGTTTGGGGAGTTTTAGTCCCTGATAGGCCCACTTTGAGTCCAAAAACTTCTTACTTGCTCACTTGCTCCCCTTTTTCTTCATTATTATAGTATTAGTAACTTTTCCCTAATAAAACTATTAGCTTAGCACTAGGAATAGGAAAAGGACGAAATTTCTGCACTTTTTAGTGCTACATCTTAGGTATAGGACTTTGGCATTATACTGCCTTACACACTTGGCTAAATTTAAAATTGGCTTTAGTTTTTGTCCTCTTTATAATGTCTTCTTCCACTTTAAATATAATTAAATATTTGTATGTACCTCATTCAATATAAATGCTTTAACTTATTTTCACCGTCTTCGTCATACTCGAACCTTGCCATAATATATGAAAATGATTTTAAGTAAATATTTTCCATGACAGTAAGTGTCCTTAAACTTAGAAAATTTTGAGGAACGTCACATTCTTCTCCCCCTTAAGATCATTCATCCTCGAATGATTTTATTCCTCACTCCTAGCCATTTTTCCATTCCACCAACTTGCCAAATGTTTCAAAATTTGGCTAAGTGTTAGATTTCTTAAAAATTTCGGCAGAGTCTCCCCTGTAACTGGACTATCCGAAAAAATATCCCTATCAGAAATACCATAACAACAACCAATACACCATAACAGGTCATCAATAGACACCAACAATAGCTCAAAAAACCACTATTACTCCGGCAAGAAGATAAATCTCAACAGTAAATGAAACATGCTCCGGCAAGGAGCTAACTCTTAATAATAAATCAAACAAACTACAGCAAGGAGCTAAATAACACTAATGAATTAAATATACTCCGGTAAGGAGCTAAATAACACTAACGAATTAAATATACTCCGGCAAGGTGCTAAACCACATGATATCCCATAATTGACCAGAAAAATTTAAATACAATTTAAACCTTTATAGTTCACATACCTTGTTCTTTAAATAAATGGGGATACATTTTCTTCATGTCTTCCTCGACCTCTCATGTAGCTTCTTTTGAATTATGACCACGCCACAATACTTTCACTGAAGCTATATCCTTTGTTCTTAACTTTCTAACTTGCCTATCAAGAATCTGGATTGGTACCTCTTCGTAAGTCAAATCTGTATTAATTTTTATGGTGTTGGAAGGAATAACATGTGACTCATCGTGGATGTAATTTCTTAACATAGACACGTGAAAAACAGGATGGACTGAAGATAACTCAACTGGAAAGGCTAACTCATAAGCCACTTTACCATTCTTGCTCAAAATCTCATAAGGTCCGATAAATTTTAGGACTAAGTTTTCCCTTTTTACCGAACCTCATAACTCCTTTCATTGGTGACACTTTTAGTAACACCATATCACCTACATTAAACTCTAAGTCTTTGTGCCTCTTATCAGAATAAGACTTTTGACGACTCTAAGCCGCTTTAAACCTTTCTCTAATTAGCTGGACTTTCTCTAAAGCCTTATAAAATAACTCTGGACCAAGTAACGACACCTCTACTGGTTCGAGCCAACCCACTGGAGATCTACATCTACGCCCATATAGCGCCTCATACGGAGCCATCCTAATACTAGCCTGATAGTTGTTATTATAAGCAAACTCAATGAACGGCAAGTGGTCATCCCAATTACCACCGAAATTTATAACACAAGCTCGCAACATATCCTCGAGGGTCTGAATGGTCCTTTCTGTCTGACCATCAGTCTGCGGATGGAAAGCGGTGCTCAAGTTGACCTTGGTTCCCAACCTTTTCTGGAAAGCTTGCCAAAAATGGGTCGTGAACTAAGGACCTCTATCAGAAATGATTGAGACTGGGGTGCCATGCAACTTAACAATTTCCTTAATGTACAACTGAGCATACTGTTCTGCAGTATCTGCCGTCTTCACTGGCAGAAAGTGAGCTGACTTTGTGAGTCTATCTACAATCACCCAAATTAAATCATGCTTACGGTACATGCGAGGCAAGCCTACCACGAAATTCATATTTATCGCTTCCCATTTCCACTGTGGTATCTCTATATCCTGAAGTAGACCACCCGCCCTTTGATGCTCTGCCTTGACTTGCTGACAATTCAAACTATCTAGCCACATAATCTGCCACTTGCTTCTTCATGCCTTTTAACCAATACAAGTCTTTCAAATCTTGATACATTTTAGTAGCATCTGGGTGAATAGAGTACCTCGAGCTATGAGCTTCTTCCAAGATGGCTTTTCTGAGATCATCTATATTTGGTACACATAACCAATCATTTAGCTTCAGAACTCCATCGCTTCCAAGAGTGAAAGCAATGATTCTTTATTTCTGACTCCTTCTTTTATTTTCACCAATTACGGATCCTCATCTTTCTTAGCCTTAACATGTGCAACAAGTGATGAACGTGCTAAGCCATAAGCAACCATATCTCCTCCTTCCGTCTCATCTAGTCCGATCCCGTCATTTGCCAGCTTTTGCATTTCTCGGCCTAACGGTCTCCTCTGAATTGATAAATGAGCTAAGACACCCATTGACTTTCTGCTAAGTGCGTCTGCTACCATATTAGCTTTGCCCAGATGCTAAAGGATGTTAATGTCGTAATCTTTCAACAACTCGAGCCACCTTCTCTGCCTCAAATTTAACTCCTTTTGCTTGAAAATGTACTGGAGACTCTTATGGTCTAGATATATATATATATATATATCAGAACGCTCACCATACTTAGTGTCGCCATATCTTTAAAGCAAATACTACTGCTGCAAGCTCTAAGTCATGAATAGGGTAGTTCTTCTCGTGGTTTTTCAGCTGCCTGGAGGCATAGGCAACAACCTTTCATTCCTGCATGAGAACATAACCAAGCCCTACTCTAGAGGCATCACAATACACCGTGAATCCACCCAAACTTGTCGGCAACGTTAACACATGTGCAGTAGTCAACCTCTTCTTCAATTCCTGAAAGCTCTGCTCGCATGTATTCGACCATTGAAATTTAACTGCTTTAGTCAGCTTGGTCAATGGTGTTGTAAGTGAAGAAAAGCCCTCTACAAATCTCCTATAGTAGCTTGCCAAACCCAAGAAACTTCGGATTTCAGTCGGTGTTGTCGGCCTTGGCGAATTCTTAACCGCTTCAATCTTCTGAGGATCTACTTTAATGCCTTATCTAGATACTACGCGGCCTAAGAATGCCACTGACTGGAGCCAAAATTCACATTTAGAAAACTTGGCATAAAGCTGATTCTCTTTCAAAGTCTGTAATGTTATCCTGAGGTGCCCTGCATGTTCTTCCTTGCTTTTAGAATATACTAAAATATCGCCTATAAACACAATAATAAAGGTGTCTAAGTATGGCTTGAAGACTCTGTTTATCAGGTCCATGAATGCTGCGGACGTATTGGTCAACCCAAAGGACATCACTAAAAATTCATAGTGCCTGTAGCGAGTCCTAAAGGCTGTCTTTGGGATATCTTCTTCTCTGATTCTCAACTGGTGATACCCCGATCTCAAGTCTATCTTTGAGAAGTACTTTGCGCCATGAAGTTGGTCAAATAAGTTATCAATTCTAGCAATGGATACTAATTTTTAACTGTAACCTTGTTCAACTACCGATAATCAATACACATCCTGAGCCATCTTTCTTTTTAATTATATTGCTTGGATTTCAAAAAGGAAGGCACAGTACCTTTTACAAAAGGTGGGGATCAATAATTATTTCTCTAAGATCCAGAAATTTAAAAATATATTTTTCTCATCATCATAATTAAGATGGAATAAAAGAAAAGAATAAGTAATAAAGAAAGACCCAAAAAGCAAAAGAGAATTAATAAAGTAAATAGTACAATTCAATGTCTAATACTTTTTAATATCTAAAAAACTTTGTGGATTATATAGCGTGGAGAGGTCATCCGTGACTTCATCAACCAATCACAATACGCTACAAATATTGAATTTGTCTTAAATAATTTAGATTTTTTTTAGCTACTCCTTGTTTCTAACTAATTTGCTTTATTTTCCCCTTATTATCTCTTCCGCGTTCCCTCTTAACTCACATGCACCATCCAAAACAGTGGCTTAGCATTTCAAGGCATTAAATGATCTTTTGATTGATTATTCACACCTGATGACTTTTTGAGCTGTTGATTCTTTAACTTTTACCTATTTTGTGTTGTTTACCTATTAATAATGCGGGTAGGCCTGGGCATAGAGCTGAGCCGGCTCGGATCTCGGCTCGGCTCTACTCGAATGCCTTTTAACTCGGCTCGGCTCATTTTGAAAAGAGGCTCGGCTCGGGCTCATTTAAAGTTTGGCTCGGCTCGGATAAGCTCGGTCAAAGCTCGGTTCAACTCAGTTAGCTTGATTACTAAAAAAATTAGAACTTTACATAATATTTAAGGTTTTAATGCCATAATTAACAATTGATAAACTAGTAATTCTATCCTTATTTATGATTATTATCAAAAGAAAAAATTTAAAAATATTATTTTCTATATTTAAGTATGGGAATACAAAATAATAAAGTCGGCTCAAACTCGGCTCGAGCTCGGTCAAACTCTAGCAAAGCTCGGTTGAACTTGGCTCGGCTCAGTATGATATAAAGCTCGGTTCAGCTCAGCTCGGTAGCATAGTAAACTCGGTTAAGCTCGGCCCGGGCTTGGCTCGCTTGCTCGATGCCCAAGCCTAAATGCGGGTATTAATTTATGAGAAGACAAATATACTTTCATATCCATTTACATTATTATTCAATAGTAAACAAACATCTATTGAATTTTAAAATATTAAAACATAATTTAAATTATGAAATGTATACTAATTTTTTAATACAACAAGTCATTCATCAACCAAGATATAATACCTCCATAACTAATACCTGCATTACTAATACCTGCATAACTTGTCTTCGAACCAAACAACACTAAGTTCTTTCTTGAAACACACATTGTTGGGCCAGAGCTTTAGCACTAGTGTATACTCCCTCCGTTCCAAAATGGTTGTCATAGTTTGAATTGGAGCGGAGTTTAAGAAATATGGTAAGACTTTTGGAACTTGTGGTCCAAAATAAGTTATAGATAAATATGTGGCTATAAAGCATTTCATTAAGGGTAAAGTAGTAGTTTCAACTAAAAAATGTTTCCAAATTTAGAATTGTGCCATTCTTTTTGGAACGGACTAATAAGGAAATAGTGACAACCTTTTTGGAACGGAGGGAGTATTATATATATACAAGAGAATAGAGAATTTTCAAATCTGTATATATAGGCTTTTTCTATCTATTTGCTCTATTCTAACCAACAAAAACAAAATGATTTCAAAGAACGGCCCAGATCAATCCCTTTGAAGTCATTTCTTGTTTTTCTTCTGAACTGAAGATGAGTAGGATGCTAGTTCCATCTGATTAATTTGTATCTCAACTCCTCTACTTGTTCAATACTATAACTTGTGAGAAAAGAGATGGATTTAGACAAAAAATTGTCTAAACAGAAAATTCACTTCCTTGAACTATTGGAAGAATTGCTGAAACCCGACGACAGTTGCGAAATTGGAATTGATCGATTCCTGTCCTATTTATGGGAGTTAAAATTTCTGTATAGTTTTCTGCGTCCGCAGGGTTTCTTTTTTGCAGATGAATGCGGCAAAGTTGATGGCACACAGAAAATGCAAGATTTTTGGAAGAGGTTGTATGATATTTTGTACGAGTCAAATGAAGCTGCATACTGGTATTTGGAGTTCATTGATGATCCCGTTACCTTTCATGTCGCAGAAATTTGGAAGACCAAGATGGAACTCAGAGCAAACTACTCCTTTCCTAAAATATCATTACCACTTGATCCAACCAACAAAGATGCTGGTGTTTCCACTTCCAAACTTGTACTCGACTTCCTCGATGCTTCTGTATGGATTCTTAGTGATTTAATAAAGAATTATAATCCTCGGTCGCTATTTTATCTTCCAGGACTTAAGGAACAAATACAAGAGATTCTAGAGGAGCTGAATTTGCTGAGATTTTTCGTCTCCTTTGTTTCAAACAAATGCATAGACCCTCAAATCCGACATACTTTCTTCACTCACGTTTCAACTGTGGCCTGTCATGCAGCAATGGTTGTATGGTTGTATTTGCCCAGTCAATATGACCCTGAAAATCAACAAACGGCACCTAGTCATGAAATGAATGCTTTGCTTTCTGATCTTCTGCAAATGAAGATTAGGCCCATTCAACCTGGGATCCGCAAAATTTATATTGATGTCCTGCAAGCTTTGAAGTCGACAATACAACCAGGATGGCATCCCAATTCTCAAAATACGCCTGCAGCTAATGCTGGCTCTGTGGAGACTCTTGTACAAAATTTGGAGACTCTAACTGTTAGCAATCCTCAGGAGATTTTACAGGAAATGCTCAGCCTATTAAGAGCCAATCTCATCCATCTGCCTGTACTAGATCATGAATTTCATCTTCAAGATATGGACACTGTTATTGTTAATGCCGGACTTCTAATTTACTCACAGTTGGAGGACGTGAACAGAGCACTTGGTCTTAATCTTCCGAGCAACATTCAACCCATCAAGGCAATGGTCTACCTCATCATTCGGAAAGCGTTTCAATCTAACTTGCCAAGAATTCTTGGGCAAGGCTATGTTGATTTCCTTTTAAAAAAACTCAAGGAGTTCCAAAGCTGTCATGCAGATCAACTTGCTTCAGTCAAGAAACAACTTCAAAGAATTGAGAAGGAATTTCAGAGCTTGCTACCTTTCCTAGCCAAAGAGCAACGGTACAATAAGCTCACGGCACTCCAAGATTGTTCTGCACAATTGACTAGCAAAGCATATGAGGTGGAATACGTAGTTCGTGCTTGTATTAGAAAATACGTTCCTTGTTGGTGTCTCCAGAATTGGCTCCTCGATATCACAGATGAGATTATTGGTATCAAAAAAACTACTATTAAAGAAAAGAACATGGCTGAGCATACAAGAAAGAATGACACTGCTCATACGTCATCACAATTGGCAAGGACTCCAAGGATGCATGAAGTAATTGTGGGGTTTGAGGATGTTATAGAGAAATTAAGAGATCAACTGTTGAAAGGAACCAAGGTGCGAGATGTCATCTCAATTCACGGCATGCCAGGTCAAGGAAAGACGACTTTGGCATGCAGGCTCTATTCTGATAGGTCAGTTGTCTCTCATTTTAATATTTGTGCACAGTGTTGTGTGTCGCAAGTGTATTCTTATAAGGACTTGTTATTAGGCTTGTTACGTGATGCTATTGGTGAGGATTCTCAATGTAGTGGAAAAGATGTTGATGAATTAGCTGATATGCTTCGCAAAGCTTTGTTGCCCAAAAGGTACCTTATCCTTATTGATGATGTGTGGGAAACTAGTGCTTGGGATGATTTAAAACATTGTTTTCCAGATGGCAATAATAGAAGCAGAGTCATCCTAACAACACGACATCGTGAAGTTGCCACAAATGCTAGAGTTCAATTGCTTTGGTGGCTGGTATTCTCAAAGAGATGGAGCAGAAAGAAGAATGTTGGGAAAAAATGGCTGCAAATTTAGGTTCTCACATCCACGGTGGCGCAAAGGGCTTTATTGAACAAAGTTATCAAAATTTACCTTATCATCTTAGGTCTTGCTTCATTTATTTTTCAGCATTCTTAGAGGACAAAGTGATTAAGGTTTCAAAGTTAACAAGATTATGGATCTCAGAAGGATTTGTAATAAGTTGTGGAGACAACAGTAACTTGGAAGATACAGCAGAAGATTACTTGGAGAATCTTATAGGAAGAAATTTAGTGATTGTTACAAAGAGGTCCTATTCAGATGGTAAGATCAAAGCATGTCGCCTTCATGATGTTTTGCTCGACTTCTGTAAAGAAAAAGCAACTGAGGAGAATTTTCTACTATGGATAAAGGGGTACTTTACTAGTAATTAGTGGTACTTTATTTATTCAATAATCAAGTATTACAAGTTATAACTGAAAATTAATTCTATGATTTTACAACTTATGCTTTTGTACAGTGATAAGTATCCATGTTCCGGTGTTTACTCTCACAAGCAGCATGCTCAATGTCGCTTGGTCTTTTCTGGAACTGAAGATCATTATGAATGGAGAGCGTCTTGCTCACTTGTTGCCTCGGTATTTTTCTATGGAGAAATTGAAATGAGTTCGCGGTTTTTTCAAAAATTTAAGTTTCTCAAAGTGTTGGATTTAGAGAACATAACTATAGTTGATTGGCTCTTAAGTCTAACTGAGCTAGTTTACTTGAGGTACTTTTCTGTGAGAATTGCCGATGCTGTGGACGAATCATCCATATACAAGCTCCTGAACCTAGAAACTCTCATACTTTTCAATGTATGCAAACTTCCGGTAACTGTTTGGAAGATGGTCAACTTGAGACATCTGCATGTTGGCGACTTCGTTGTGGAAGAATTATTTGGTGACTCATCACAACTTTATGATTTGATCACTCTCTCCACTCCATGTTTTTCTCGAGTCAAGGATGCCGAATTGATGTTGAGAAAAACACCTAATCTGCGGGAACTGAGATGCAGATTCGAGGCTAGTAGAGGTCCGTTACCCGTATTGGATTTTCCAATATCGCTCGAGGCACTACAAGTTGATTCTAACCGGAGGCCGAGATTCCCTTTATGCATCTGCGCTCCAAATCTCAAAAAGTTGAAATTGTGCTGGTTTGGACTGGGGCTTGAGCACTTTTCAAACATTGCAATGCTGCCCAACCTCCAGGTTCTAAAACTGACAAGGATTATGTTTGACGATGGCAAATGGGAAGTGAGCAATGACGAGTTCCCTCAACTCAAAGTCTTGAAATTGACAACATGTAGAAATCTCAAAGAATGGACCATCTCCGATGATGCATTTCCAAACCTAAAACGCTTGGTTCTGAATAATTGCTACCATCTTAAGGAGATTCCTTCTTGTTTCGGGGACATCTCATCTCTAAAGTCCATTGAGGTACAGGATTGCCCCAAATCTGTTGAGAAGTCAGCCCAGGATATCCGAGAAAGGCAAGTTGAAGATTATGACAATACTGATTTCGAGCTCGTCATCAAGAATTACTAAAATTTGAGGTACACTACTCGGAAAATACAAACACATTCGATTTTAAAACTCTGCCCAATGCATTTTGCTTACTATAAAAAGTTTCCTTTTACTAACTAGGAGTATTTATTTTGTTTCATGACACTTCGTTTAAAGCTTTATATTATTATATATGTTTATATTTCATTTATAAAAAAGAGTTAAATTTCTAGAAAGAGAAAATTGATAACCATGTCGATTCTAACATCGAGGAAGACGTGAGTTTGTTGGTTGGATTTGGGGGTGTTGGGGGGGGGGGGGGGGCGGAGAGAGAAAAGGAAAAATTAAGTGTTTAAATTTAAAGAAAAGAAAAAATTAAGTGTTTAAATTTTAAGAAAAGAAAAAAGTTGGTTACATGCTATAGCGTTTAAAATTTAATATTCCGATATTGAATAGAATTTAAACTCTAATTAAAATAAAGTCGTTGAGAAGTATGTTCAATTTTAAAAACCATAATTTTTTTAGCAATAACAGATGGATAAAATCTTTAAAGCACAGTCCTTATCAATGTAAACAATTAAGTAGGAAATTCACTGCGGTATATATTCTCTGGTAAGATAGATTGGTTGTAAATTGTAATGACTGCATCCTCATATTTGTTTGGTTTGAGGAGAGTTGTCTGCTGCAAAGTAAAGTATCCGGTTTATCAATAATAAAAGTTTACCTTTTCAAAAAAAAAAAAAGAATATCCGTTGAAAAGAAAATCAGATTTTACGGTATTATTGGTCTAAAATTGTAAAAAAGGTGTATTCCCCGAGCGCTACATTCCTACATTTTATGCCAAAAAAGAGAAAGACCATAACTTTGTTTGGTCATTTGCTTATGTATGTTTTGTAGCTCTCAATATTCTAAACAATTTAGCACTACTTTTTGAGCTATTAACTCATTGAGTTTAATTTATTTTTTTTAACAGAATATGAAGAGCTTGAAGCTGGCAATTTGGAAGACTCTGTGTAATTTCTTTATTAGTTTTTTGAATCCTGAGGTGAATGGTTTTACCTTTTCTTTTTCCTTATGAGTTTACACTACCCTTGTACTTCTTAAGATTGCACCAAAATGTTGTGATAAAAACAAGGATATGATCATACTTGATATAAGATCTATCAGTTTAAAGTGATTGATCTTGACCTAAATATGCCATGGTCCTGTTTTCCCTTGGCAATCTCTAAGATCACCTTTTACACTAAAGTTCTTCTTAGTCAAAAGCAATCCTTCTTAACTTTCATTTAGTTAAGATGTATCTAATTCAATATTGAAACAATCCAAAACCTGATAACTAGAATTTGAAAAAGTGAAGTCTATCCGATTTTCCAAGTTCTAGAACAGAGCATAGGGCATCGGATCAAGATTTTGATAGCTCCACAACAGAGCAACATTAGAGAACAAAGAAAGTTAGCACCCCACGGTGTGGCCTAGCGACCAATTAATGGAACGGGTGAAAACATCAAAGATAAAAAAAACTCTTAACAGATTTCTCCCTATCTCTCTACACCTTGGTAGGCAGGGTTGGCCGGGCACTGGTGTTGGTGGGAAGTGGCTGGTACCCAATAGGATAGTCAGGGTGAGCTCGAAATCAGCATTACCAACAAAAAGAAACAATGATAAAGCTACAATACATGTCCAGAAACATTGGATCAAAAGAAGTCCAGGCACACAATATATTTTAGGCAGAGCTGTTGAAAACCAGAGATCAGATCAGAGACAATGTTCAAAAAGGAAACTATTATTCGACCCTATTCCTTTTCAACCTCGAAGCGCACGCCAGTTATACAACAATATATGCAGAAACATTTAACTATATACAAAATAAATGAGTAACTACGCCATGAAGAAGGCGAAAATTGCAGTGGTACATACTCTATGACAAACGTGTACTAACAGTATTGTCAATGTTCCTTGCAATCTTTAATAGGCCTAGCTTCAAAACCTCCTTCTGGTCTCTTCCCAAGTTCATATGGCATGTAAGTACCAAGTATCCTATCCCAGGTTACAAAGAAAGGCTGTGAATAGTTATACTTGGTTCCATAAAGCTGGTGATGAATATCATGGTATGCAGAGTTGTTCTTAAAGAAGATATGGAAGAGGTTTCCAGGCAACCATAGTCCACAATGATCATCAACCGTCTTGATTGTAGCAAAGGAGAAAAAGAAGATGGAAGTACGTGGTGACATGCCTGAGACAAGGAAGGCTAGAGCCCCACCGATTGTGTCAAGAATCAGACCCTCTAAAGGGTGGTTGTACAAAGCTCCAAACGCATATGGAACAATTAGCCGATGATGTTGAGAATGGATATGCTTGTACAAGAACTTGTTTTGGTGCATGTACCGATGCATAAAATATTGCCAAGAATCTAACATAACCATGGCAACAAAGATTTGTCTACCAAGAACAATGATGGAAGCGTGTTGACCCCCATCAGATTCAACATCGTTACCTGTGACCTGCTCCAAATTAGTAGATAATCAGACACCAAGAAATAGTTGAAATACAAACATAAAAATGGACAAGTGTGCTGATGTAGAACAATATATCAGAAGCAAGTGCACGATTGGAACAAGATACAGAAATTACAAAAAATAGTCGAGTAAAGTGCAACTCCGCTTGGTAATAACTTAGGTTACTTATTAAACATATAAACGGTGCATAAGTTTCAACTCAATTACTATTAATGACTTGTGTTCTGTATCTGTATGAGCTAGTTCTGCATATTTAAACTTCATTTTTTTACCTCTAGGATCAGGAAAGCTAACATTATTGCTATATCATAAAATAAAAGCAGGCGCTATTAGTGCATCCCAGAATAACAAGCCAGGAAACAAAGGTGAAAAGGAACCAGAAGCAGTGAATTAATTGTGGTCAAGACTCAAGAGATTCTCTTAAAGAGCACAACATGAACACCAATAAAAAGAAAAAGCCACCAAACAAATAAATGTAGAGAAGTGCAGTGTTAGAGAGAGTGGATATCTGAGTGGCTGAAAGTTCCCTTGTAAATTATGCTACATACATAACAACGGAAAAACTGAAGCAAAAGGGAAGACAAGACCACAATGTTTCCTTTTTATATCTCTTCTTTGCAGATTAAAGAAAAGAATCCGGAAAGTGAAGGCTCCTTTTAAAGTGATTTGTTTCACTTGGTTGGTTGGAAGAAAGGCATGTTTAACTCACGAGAATTTGCAGAAAAGAGGAATTCAATTGATATCAAGATGCTAATTATGCAAGGAAGCAGTTGAGGATAATTGTCATTTGTTTCTACACTGTAGGTTTGCACAAACATTATGGAAGTTTTTTCTGTCTATGGCGGGAGTTAGTTGGGTGATGCCACAGCGTACTTGTGACTTGCTCAAATGCTGGAATAATGCAAAAGGGAAAATCAGGGAGAAGAAATGGTGGAACATGGTCCCAGCATGTATTTGGTGGACGGTGTGGAAAGAACGGAATGATAGGTGTTTTGAAGATAGGAGCAGCTCAATCCAACAGCTTAAATTAAATTGTATTAGGTCTTTTTATTTCTGGTGTAAAGAAAATTATGTAGAAGATACTGAAGCTTTAGTAGATTTTTTGGATGCCTAGTAAGACGTCAAGGGTTTTTTAATTGTAAATAGGAATGCCAACACCTTCTTGGTGTTTGATGAATAAAAATTGTTATCTTCCTCGAAAAAAAAAAGGGGAATTTATCCCTCTATATATCCAAGCTCACATATTGATGGAATTGTGCTTAGTAGACGACTGGATCAACCTTTACTTCCAAAGATCCGCAAAGTAGCACAGCTTTATCTAAAAAAGCTTTATTATGAGGGGGGTCATGGAACCTATTTGTGGTCTGACCATTCCAAGCAATGACATTGATAGCAAAGATCAATATAATGCCGATTGAGCTGGTTTTGCTATCATAAATACTAAAAGAGCTTTGAATTCAACCTGTCTCTAAATCAAATGACTTAAACGTTATACCTATTGCGCAGATTTTGAATCTTATTTTCACAGAACTCCCTACTCTCTGTTTTCCATTCAAAGGCAATCAAACATGCAAGCTTTAGAATTTTATATTAACTCAAAAGATGGAATTTCAGTTCAGATAAGAGAATCAACTAGAACTTTTTAGGTTCATGAGATTTTGAAACATTTCATCAAGTAAATTCAAATCTACAGATATAGAACACTAAGGTACAGAAATTTCTCATTCATCATGAAATTCTAAGGTCACACATGTAGACACAAGCATAATAAAACTCATCCCTCAAGTCTAATAAAGTAATTCAAAAGGCTTGAATTAACCTAAAAAGAATTGATATTCGTATTCAAAATCCAACAACAAATGACAAAGTATTCAAAATCAAACAACATTTGCCAAACAGAGCAATTTGGAGAATAGAACTATTTTTACCACCATCACCTCCTCATATTCCCCCTTCCATGCTCGCCCCACAGTGTGATTCACAACGTCCTATTATGAGTTGCACATAGCTCACACGAAATGATATATTCACGAATCATATAATTTCTAAATCTTCCACCTAAACTATGAATGTTAAGGCACCTATTTCACGAGAGAAACAGCGATAAAGCTAATTATCACGTCCCTTAATCGTCTAAAAAACAGACGAGTTTAACTAGTATACACCGACGGTGTAAACCTTATTTTTACACTGTCGACTAATTTGAAGCTTATTACAAGCCAATTTTTAAGTTTTCTTTGCTTGTTTTAATATTCTCAAGCCTAATATTTCCTCTCAATAGCTAATCTAACTAGAAAATTAACAAATGGTTGACTCACAATTGAAGAATTGATCTTCAAGAATCACAAGGGCAAAAACTAGCATATAGTTGGTATCTTAGGCAATAAAGGGAGGACACTAACTTGATCAAATCATTGGTATAATATAAGTTTAAAGATTAGTAAAACAAGCAAGAAAACTTGAAAATTTGCTTGTAATAGACTTCAAATTAGCCAACTATGTAAAAAATAAATTTACAACGTCGGTGTATATTAGTTAAATTCAAAACAGATTATCACCAATTATCACGTCCCAAAATTGTCTACAAAACAGCAATAACCTCTCAAGGAAACGAAAAGCCAGACAGAACATTTCATTCCAATAAAAAGAAAAGGTCAAACAAGTATATGAATAATTAGTTACCAATTTCAACTAATCCTCAACATTTAACTATATGAATCCTCTATATCCATCATAACAAATTATCACTATCAACTAAGCCACTACAGCTAACTATATGAATCCTCAATATCCATTAATGATGCATCAAATACAGATGATAAAACTAACTAACCACGAATAGATATGATGCATAACAAGTTATCAATATCAACTAAGCTACAATAATTAACTATATGAATCCTCGCTATCCATTTACAATGCATAATAACTTCCAAACCAAAAAAAACTCAAAACTTTACATCAAACAGAGCTGATAAAGATTAACTAACCGCGAATAAAACGGTTGCCACAGCAGCCTGAACAACCTGTTGAAGAAGAACACCTTTAACAACATCTTTTTTAGAAACTACATTCTTTTCATCCTCATCTTTTCTAGAATGTAACCTATAATTATCCACCATACCCCCAAGCATTAAATACAATCCTGAATATACCCAATATACTACTATTGGTACAAATGTTCCCAATACTTCATCTGATACATAATTACTCTCGCTACCCATTTTTTAATATATCTTTTAAAAACTAACCTTATAACAACAAAATTCCAAGAAAATCAATATAAAGATTCTTTCTTTATAACTTCTTGAAATTACCCTTAATTGTAAAAACAAAAAAAAAATACCAAGAAAATAAAAAGATTCTTTTTTTATACTTTCTTGAAACTACCCTTAATAGGGAAAATCCCAGAAATGGAAACTAAAAAATACCAAGAAAAGTTAAAATCTTTAAGAAAATTATGCTTAAAAACAAAACAAAAAAATACCAAGAAACAGAAAATCAAGAAATAATTTTGAAAAAGATTATTTTTTTATACTTTCTTGAAACTAACCTCAATTGGAAAAATAAAAAATACCAAGAAAAAAAGAAAAAATACCAAGAAAATTAAAATCAAGAATCTTTGTTGAAAAAGATTGAAACTTTTGTGTATAAATTGGAGCTATTAGGGTTTGTAGAGAAAAAAGAAAATTGAAAAAAAAATTGAAATTCTCTTCCAAATGAAATTGGAAGGAATTTCAATAAGAAAAAAAACAAAGAAAGTTTAGGAACAAATGATGAAGTATTAGAGAGGATATTATTGTTTGCAAAAAGTGATATTATTCCTTATAAAGATGAAATGAACAAATTAATTTTTTTAATTTATAGTGATTCTTATTTGTCGTTATTATAAAGCAAATAAAATAGTAATACTAATATGGTACTACATTGAATATTAGGCCACGACTTTTCAGCGGAGAAGATTCCACATGGTTTCCTATTTTTCGTAGAAAATATCGACTCATCAATGGTTTTGTCTATTTTTGAAATATTAGAAAATGAATATATGTTTTCTTATGCATAGTAGTTTTATCGTGTCATTTTCGATATTGGCGTCTTTTGTATGTCCTGGCTACAGTAGCTTTGATATGAGAACTTGAGTATTGATGGTGTTTCTTACCTTATTTGTTTTTATCTTATTTTCAAAATATTTAGTTTGTCTTCAAAATTTTCAAATATTTTTTTAGTCGAGTGTCTATCGGAAACAGCCTCTTCACCTTGGTGGGGTAAGGTCTGCGTACATCTCACTCTCTTCAGACTCCACTTGTGAAATTACACTGGCTATATTGTTGTTGTAATATATGTTATATTTTTTAATAAAAAATTATTAATATTGTATTCAATAAGCACGAATCTGAATTAACTAAATAACTGTTGAGTATGTTATTAAACTTCTATACTCGGAAATAGATAGTAGTCGAAAGTTGTTTCAAGGTGAACTTCTTTTCTTATGTTCTAAATTCTAAGTAGTCCATTCGGATATAACAACTACTACAGTGATATTTAGAGAAATGAAATGTATACAAATCTCACTCATATAGTGAAAGATGTTTTCAAAATTTTGATGGAAACCAAATAAAATAATTAAATAAGAAAAAAAAACAAGTCACATCTCCAAGTTAATTAGGTCAGTTTAAAAGAGTTTTATTTTCTTAAATAAATTTTCTTCTTACGGAAATAATGTGTTGTGTGGCACAAAGTAAAGCCATCGATTTGTTTAATGGTGTTTGGTTCATCGTGGCTTGTGAATTTTAAGCATGGGACATTTTGACTTATAACTGGTCATCCATATTTGACTTGGACTTTGGCTAATTGGCTCAATTTGTTGTTGGCCAGTTGGAATACAATGAGCCGCCAACAACATTGTTACACTATATTTGAAATTTGATACTACCCAGTACCCACCGGCCACCATGCTTTATCCAAACTCCTTTTCATTTCTTATTTCTTGAAAAATTGTATGGTGAGGCAAAAATTAAATCCCAAAGGTCCAACTTGCATCTCAATTTTCATCTCAATTATGTCTCGACATTATAAGTCTTTTCCAAGTATGGAAATTTTGGTCTTCTAGTTGCTGATAATTACTGTGATATTATTATTTCAAAGTAAAGATCTTCAATTGCGGAACCATCTTTTTCTGAGGTCTCCAGTTTTGGAAGCATCCTTATCTGTTGACCATTTTGTCAAGACTGGATGACTATACACTAGGGGTGTTTATCGGTCGGTTCGATTCGGTTTTGCACCTTATCGGTTTGGAATATCGGTTTTCGGTTTTTAAAAGTGCTAAACCAATAACCGAACCAATAAACTATCGGTTATCGGTTTTTGGGTTATCGGTTTTAGGTTCTTATCGGTTCGGTTTTCGGTTTAACCATTAAGAAACTTAGGCCTAACAAGTGTAAAAAAAAAACCTCTTAAACAATTGTATCCAATACAAAATCGGCTTTATTTTCACAGTGAATTCAGATGCCTCTTATAGCATTCGTCATATTCAAAAAAGTAAACAACAATAGATTCAAATATACTTCATTATTCTATAAACTAATGAACGAGGCAAGGAGTGAAATAGTAAATCGGTGGTTGAAATGGATGGGGAGACTTGAAAGTTACACAACTAAAAGAAGACTAGAGTTTGAGGTTTCCAAGTTCCAACTAATTAGTAATTAAGTATACTACTTTAATGCACATAAGCGCAATATAGTAAACTTGAAAACCTTATTGGGTTATCGGTTTAACCAATAAGAAAATGTACAAAACCGACAACCGAACCGATAATCCAATAAAAATTTTTTGCAAACCGTTAAATAACCGATAACCCGATAACTCAATATTTATAAACCATTAACTTTTTATCGGTTCGGTTTATCGGTTTAAACCAAAAAATGAATAGCCCTACTATACACTTCAGTATTGTTACATATATATATAGCTTAATAATTCTGGAAAACGTCAAGGACTATAAATAGTAAGATAATGAGTTACTCCCAAGTATTAATATAGAAGAAAGGGTCACAGCATACATAATGATTGAGCTATCAACAGCATGTTATGTGATAATTAAAGCAAAATTAATCTATATCTATACAGATAAAATTTGCTGTTAAGCAAAAGATTAATCCAAATGGAGATTCTGTTTTGGTAGTGGCCTGCCACTATTGAAGTTCAACCAAGAATCCTCTAGTTCTCATTTTTTGTTTTGGTCTTTTTTGTTTTGGTCAACTATGCTATCAAGTAGACAACAGGATGTTTCACCCCAATCATTTTTTGGACTGATTTTAGAAAAATCAACCAAGAACTGTCTAACTGAAAAGGATAATTGAGTTTTATGTAGCTTGCGCTTCTGTTTCAGGAACTTTCTTCATGAAGTTGAGCCGGGCTTGTTTGGTTTGTTTAGGAGCTACAAGAATAAACAGACAATTAGCATAAGCACAAAAGCTAATCTAGCTACTAAATATTGTGGGACTCTTAGTTTGTTAGAGTATGCACTTTACCTATTTGGTCACTTTGATTCTTCGATGCAAGGACAGTAGATTTCCATTCCTCATAAGCATGTTTGTCCATACGTTTGCGCTTCTTGTAAGCTGATGACTACAAAATGAAAGGGGCCTCAAAATTCAGTAAAAACAACTCAAACTGAGATATAAGAACTGAACTTATTTAATTCAATCATGATGTAGTTTATGCTGAAAATAACAAGCCAGTAACCAGTCAAATGCATCATTGCTTTTCTATCCTAGGGGATCAAATAAGCATCCGCATGGCTTGCCAGTTTAACAGACCCTATGTCTTCAACAATTGCACATATAGGAATTTCATGTCTGAGTTGAGAGCTTTAGTGTTTCTTATTTATGTTGGTTAGTGGTATGGCATCATCGAATAATAGCAAAACCCAAGAGAGCTTATAATTTACATTATCATCCTCAGAAGAATAGCCACCATCTTCAACCCTCCTTTTTTCAGGTAATACATCTAGCAGCTCTGCATATGCAAACCAACATGTTAAGACATCATAAAATGTATTGAAGAGCACTGAACCACATCTTTGCTTGCAATAGTGAGAACTTAACCAGCATGTGTATGTTACCTCGGTTCCCTTTCACTTCTTTAGCATCTTTTTTCTCCTTCGATATACCAAACACATCAAAACAAAGATCATTCATCGAGGTAGAAACCTGTAAGATGTCAATCATCATAAAATTATTAGAACCAAAGTAAGGCAAACTGATTGCTCAAGTAAATGAATGATTATGGAACCAAAGGAGTATAACGCCTTACACTGGCAAATTCAGATTCTGATGTCCCACAGAGTTCAATTAACTTAAATTTGTCAACCTTGAGCTGCAAAACACAATGACGAAGTTAATACAAAATTATCGTGCTACCATAGGTAGTGCAAGAGAGCAAGACTACCAATACTGAAAGAGTAGACCAAACAAACCTTGTGCCTTTTTGCACATAGATAGAATGCAGCAGCAGTGAAAACAGGTCGAGTGAAATCAGCACTTGCTCTTCTAGAAGGTGGCAAGGATGAAAGAAACCGGTCCTTGTATCTGAAAATCACCAATTTGAATCATTCAGTTATTAACAGAAGCCTATTTGAAAAACCAGACAGGTCTCAGTAATACCAAATCAAGCACCATATACAGCAAAGCAAAAGGAGCTAATTCTACTCCAGTTAGGGTCACAAACATTTGAGCAACATCATAGGCAGTACAATCAAAAACCAAAATCTGTAAACCAGTGAGTAAGTTCAGAGGCGATGATCAAACTTACAATGATAGACCTTTCTGAACAAAAGGGATGAGCCTGACACACCCAAACTGAATTCCCAGTTCTCTAATATCAAGCTTGTTTCTGCAAAGTGAAAGAGACTTTAACATCAGCAAAATCTAACACATGACAAGACACCATGTGGATACAGATTCACGAAAGGGAAATGTTGACTGAAAGAAAAGATTAAGAACTCACTTCACTCCAATCCCATTCTGCATTGAAATGAATGATCTGTTGTAAGCCTTCTCCGACATCCCACTCAATTTTATCGCTGCTTGACGATCAAACACCACATCCATCCTATATTTATCATCACAATATTAAAAATCATATTCATAAATATCACTCCTTCTATCCCACATTTTACAACAGTATCAGTATTTAAAATAACTTCTCATACAGCTACAATTCTCCCAACCATTTTTAATACAGTTTTACTTTGATGCAGTAGTTAATAGACCTATCATTTGCCTTATGAAGCAAATTAATTAGTACTAACATGAAATTGATCCAACTAAAAAGGTAAGGATGTCGCCCGGTTCATTAATCATTAGCATACAAAGTAACATCTAAAATAAACCTATTTTTAATAATCTGGCTCCCAACGGAGGACCTAGTGTCCTTGATATGGGTCCATCCAAACCCAGTTGTTTTGGCCCTGACCCTATATATCTAGTTTACAATGCACTAATTAGGTACAAAAATAGATTGCATGTATTTTCATATTGTATCCCAAACTTGGAACTCATAAGGCTCGAATCTTGAATCTGCCACTGCTAATTCTAATCAGCCCAAATTATAATTAATTGATTGATTTATTATCATCAACCTAAAGCTGAATTATTACATGCATTCATACAAACAATTGGAGAACATAACATTAAAAAATTACTTTACCTAGAAGCAGCAATCTCTAAGCAAATTATAGCTTTACATATCTCCCCCTACACAAAATAAATCAAATAAAAAATATTAGCAAATTAAATAAATAAAAATTTCATTAAAAAACTAAAATTAATAGTAACATTAACTTACAACACCAATAACAGATGAATCAAATTGAACATCGGCGAGACGACGAAGCTCGGCAGCTTTACGTACAATGTGTTTGGTTTCTGAGAGATTAAGCTTTCGGGCGATGTCGGATAGATCCATTTTGATTATTCGGGTTTAGGAGAAATGTGGATATCGGGTCACATTTTTGTTTTTTTTGGAGGGTTTAAAGAAAAAAGAAATGGCGGGAATATTGAATTGGTTGGTTTTTTTTGGTACATTTTTTTCATTTCGCGCGCTCGGGGTTTTATTTACGTTTGGCGCCAATGGTTATTACTCCCTCCGTCTCAATTTATGTGGCACCATTTGACCGGGCACGGAGTTTAAGAAAATAGAGGTTGACCTTGTTAAAAAGTAAGAGAGAGAAGATTTGAGTAATAAAAAAGTTGTTGGTATGTTTAAAAGTATGTAGGGCCCAACAAGGGTAAAATAGAGATGATACATTAAATAGTTGTCAAATAAGGAAAGATGCCATTTATTTTGGGACAAACAAAAAAGGAAATGGTGCCACATAAATTGGGACGGAGGGAGTACTTATTACTGATGTGGTAAAATAAAAGAAAGGATGAAAATGTTTAGGCTAATTAGGAGGAGATTTATTACTTGCTTAACAAGTTTACCTCCGACTTGTTTAGAGTAAGGTCAGCATACAGTCTCTTAAATCCGCTTGTTATTTGGAATGATAATTGAAATGATAATTTGGATGAGAAAATCGGTAGTTATCTACATGGATATGGTTGTTGATAACTTATCTGCTAAAATATAGGCATGATCACCTCTACATGTTGCACTAAAAAGTTTGGCTATAAAAAGTGCAATAAATTGACTTGATGTTTATTGAGATTAATTAAAAAATAATGTATTTATTATTTGGTTAACAAGTTGGTTAGTGTTTACACCACGTAAATTTCCCTTATTGTTAAGTGATCATGTTGTTTAAGTACAAGGTGTAACTTTAGAAAAATGTACTCTAGAAAAATACTTATTTGTAATTAATGTTTATATCAAATCAATATATACTTAAACAAAAATAAATTTATTTAAGTACATATTAATTTGATATAAACACTGATTACAAATAAGTATTTTTAGTACTTTATTATAAAGTTACCTCATGTATTCCTTAATCATCAGTATAGTGTTCATTAGCTTTCTTTATTTCCCTTACCACAAAATTAGAAAAAAACTAACAAAAGAATGTAAAAAGGTAAGTTTCTTACCGCATTTTTATCTCGTGTGAATCATGTTCCTATAATTTACCTACAGTAGCTACACTCTATTGTATCTTTTACCCAGTAAAATAGGTGGTTATATGACAGATATAAGTAAAATTAGGATGGAACAATTGGTGTCACCAGTTACAATGATGTTTTAATTATGTTCGCGGTTAACAAAATTTTTACGTGTTGGCTACAAATGAAGAACTACTATGGACCACCAAGAGTTGTGGTGGAATGGATAGGATCCCTTCACCCTTAACCAAAGGTCTCGGGTTCAAACCCTGAAAATGGAAAAAATCCTCGGGGCTCCAATGAGGGTACCAGACACCGGGTTGAAAAACAAAAAAATAGAACTACTATGTACTACAATTGAGAAATACTTGATAGACGAAACAGGTTACTCTCATTGAACTTTGTATTACTCATTCGTATATAATGCTACTGAATGCTTCTTTTTGTCCCCACAGTAATGTAGCGAGCGCCCAGCTCTGATAACATGTATGTCACAATCCAAAGTTCATGGCATATATTGATCACTTTGACCAATACACCTAATGAATTTGTACATAAAGCTCGAATATTTCGAAGTGTAACCAGTTATTTACCTTGAGACATTACGCTGCTTCAGATAGAATTAAAAAAACCGTAGAATTGATCTTTATATTGCAAGACCAACAACAGTTTTCACATTGGACTTCAGAATGTTAACAGATACTTGAAGCAACCAAGACATTGATAATTAATGACATTGCTAAATCAGTTGAACAGTGTACAGACATCTGAAATATATTCCCCACATAATTTAAGTATATGACCTAATGCACCACCTGAGTCCCCAACATAGAATCTTTTCATAGGACCATCACCAACCCCACCATAAGAAACCAAAAAGAGAACAATGAAGATGAGAAAGATCTCAGGTCTAAGCAACCTGCAGTTTGTCTGGATCAATTCTTGAACTCTTTAACATCGGAATATCAAAACCAGCATGAAAGGTGGACAGCTACGAGGATGTCTCTTCTGTTGCTGCTTCATCAAGGCCACCCTCTTGAATCAGCTATTAACATTCAGAAGAAATTAGGTTAGGGAGATTAAATTAATATTGTAAAAGATGAATGATAGGCTGCAGTTTGAAATACCAAGGAACCAGATCGCTCATATGCTTCCATCGCTTTAGGATCATCCTCGTCTTCATAACCGACTTGCAATATCCGAGGTCCATTCACTGTCCAAAATGCTCTTCGGCCTGCATCCTGCAATCAGTTCATGATGCCAATGGAGCATATCATACACTTGCCAACTAAATCACGCATAGTACAAGACTATATGGAAAACTTCCCAGACTAAAAAATCTGTTGTCTCCGGGACAAAGCAGCAACTAGCAAGTAGAAAGGGACTGTAAAGAGTAAATCAATGAAGATAATTCAAGAAGAACTGCTAACAAATGATTTGACAATCCGACCATGTAGGAGAAATGATTCACTCATACACAAGGGCTTCAACTAAAATTATACAGAAAAACAGTACTGTTGTTCTTGGACCACCATCCTCTAGAATTGGTCAAAAAACAGAATTCGTTTTTTAGAAACGGGGTGGGGAGAGGGGTGTTACAAGTTCCAAAAACAGAATGCTGGCAGTTCTTTGATTAATTGGTTTCATTAGACAAAACGACAGCTTCCTTCAATCCATGCATTTGAAAGTAGAACAGTTTTTAGATTATTACAAATGTAGAGCAAGCGGAGCTTCTATTTCAGGTGGTTGGATATGAAGTTCAAACATTGAAAGGCTATAATATATGCTGCTCATTATCACAGCTGTAAGGATTGATAAGAACAAGGAGTATCGGCAAAAAGGACAGATCAGATTAGACCTGTAATATGAGCAAATAAATAGCCTCTAGCGCCTGGACGCGAATTTCAGGATCAGCAACAGGTTCTCGCTCGATTGAGAGTGCACTTGCAAGCTCTTGTGGCATTTTACGTGTGTCTTGCTCACTATAAACCTGTCAGACGTCGTTTTATAAGGAATCACTCAATTCATATGGATAGGAACATGGAGAACTGAGAAATAAAAATTAAGCCAAACATCTGTAACAAAGAGATACATACATACAACGGGAAATAGAAGACAAAGCAAGAAAGGTAACAGAAATAAGTGCGGAAAAAGAAACAATAAGCAAGTATGCAAGGAAGACATATTTAATTGATAGAAAAATCTCGATCAGGCCTTTTTAAAATATATTCAGCAGTGACCAAATGATTCTCAGTTCCACCAATGCCTCTATTCTCATTTTGAGGATTTAATCTCTTTCCTCCTCACAAACTTGGTTATTCTATAGATTTTGGTCCTCTAAGCTTGTCCTGACTGACACTATGTTAATGCATAACACTCTCTAGTTGACAAACATCATACGGTTACTGGCAAATTCTAAAACAACTGGCTTTGAGAATTGAGATGTGAATAGTAAACTGAGCTGCACCTATTCTCTACTTGTCGATAAAAAAAGCATAACTACAGCAGATCTTAGCTGTCACATCTAAGCATAAAAAGCATTTGCTTCTGTACCTTTAAGAAAATGCCACACCGATAACAACAACCATAGTGACTCTCAGTATAGTTGCTGATAGAATATCACTGCAGAGAGCTCTTCCATTAGAACCATATGGAATCATTTGCTGTTCCATTCACCTTATGGTTTGAAAGAGTCCTTAGTTTACTTATTATCTGCTTGAATTTAGTAACAGTTTCTCTAACTTTACTATGATGGAAAGAAAAGCCTTACCAGTACAAAACAGAAATGAGGGGAAAAAATAGTTGCATGTGGCCTATAAAAGCAAATAACGGCTATTATTTTACTCTTTAGTTACAGAGAAGATCACAGTAGAAAATGCACAAGTCGCCTTATTTCCAGCAAAAGGAAGGAGCAGAGCGGTCTTAAGAACTCAGAAAGCAGAAGCATAAATGAATAATTGTTGACATGTTCCTTAAACTAAATAAGTACATGTCAAGTCACCTTATTTCCAGCAACAGGTAGGAGCAGAGCTGGCCATAAGAACTCAGAAACCAGAAGCAAATCCGGGAGCTGATTCTCCGCTTCAAAGCAGCAATTGCGGATGGTTCCGGACACCTGTATCCAAGAATCATTACACTATTTTTCTAGCTAATCTTCTTTGAATCATATGATTAAAAAAATAAAAAAACAAGAAACTATAAATATACAGTTAAAAAGCTGGACCAAACCACAACCACTCAGTCGAAGGGCACTATTTCAGTTTACATTCAAAATCATAAAATTCTAAAGCAGAAGACTGTATATCCACAACAAGCCATCTAAAAGACCGAAAGGTATCCTTCCACATACCCCTTTCTTCCGCAACAAGCTGTTGGAGTCAAACTGCCGGATTATTTGCTTTAGAAGGCCTCGTTTTGGTTCAAGCAAAAGCTTTCTACCCTCTTGCTTCTTAGAGATGTTAACAAGTATGGAGGCCACATGTCCAAAGGGATCACCTGATAACAAGGGAAGAAAAGATGTATGGTAATAACAGCATAAAGAAAACTACACTAACAAACAAAGCCAACAATGTCATAGTGTTAGGTGCGAATAGAACATTTTAATATTTTTTAGCACTAAATCTCATGCGTCAATTAAAAGTTCTTCCGGACAGAATGCACCAAGCTTCTGGCTTCTAGATCAAGGATTCACATTTCTCACTAAAAACACATTAATGCTTTAAATACATAAAGTGACGTCGGGTAAAATTTAAAACTTCATGGACTGGATTTTGGATTGAACTTAAATTTTTGGTCTCGAATATGAACTCGGTCCATTAGTTCATGACTTTTGGGTTAACCCTTAAAGAAGGAGAAGACCTTAAAAGTTTACCATATTAATTTGTTGACTTAGATTACGTATCCAACTCAAACTGTGCTAAGGTGAATTCAAGTCAAGTTCTCTAGTTACATAATCAACTAAAGTTCAAATAGTCAATTTGCAGGCTTGATCAGGAAAAAACAACCCTCCAGATTATTTTTTTGATGAAGTAAGGTGGAATATCATTAAAGGCATCGAGGGGATGTGATAGTTACAGACGGAGCGACGATGTGAGCTTAACTCAAGATGACAAAAGACGTTATAAAGTTAAGGAGCTGAGAAAATCCAAAAAAGAACAATCTAAGTTGTTTACAGGGGTAAGGTTCGCGCCTTCATGTACAAGCTAAATGATTATTTATCTAGGTTCAGCTGATAGCAGTTCATTTTAGCTCTTAGATCTAAGGACTAATATTTTAAAGTGCTTGAAACGTGCAAAACCATCACTCTGAATAAAAGAGAAAACAGAATATAATTCAACACACCTTTAGTCTCATAGGAGGATGAACAGAATGATCTCACAAGCTTCATGACATATAAGCCACGCATCTTATCATCTGCAGACTGCCAATCAGGGAAATCAATCACATAATAAGCATGAAAGACCAACATTCAACTTAGACATATTAATTTAACAAGAATCAGTGACCAAAACTTAACAGCAAGTATATAGTGCATGATGCAATCAAAATAGTTATGGCTCTCTTCTTCTTTCCTTGTCCATCTTTCTTTCCTTTTCCTTTTCCTTTTTCTTTTCAACTTTTCCTACAGGTGTCCTCCTCAACTGAGCTTAAATGGAGAAACATGGTAAGTGAGGATTCATAAAGCGGACCCCAACTTGTTTGGGATTGAGCCGTAGTTGTTGTTGTTGTCGTCTTCCTCAACTGGGAGAAAAATACAGAATTGAAACCTCATATTTGCAAAGCTATGCCACCCTTTACAGCTATGGGAAGGTAATGTGTGGAAACTTTGCTTCCTAGCTATACGGGTTGCAATTTTGAGTATTTATCTTCCCGAGTGTGTGGTGAAGAATATTCTACATCTATTTATTTACTTTTTGTAAAGGTGGTATTCCCAGCCAGCTTGTGTGCACCTCCACTATCTACTGGGTAAGTGCTACCTCCCACTAACACAAGTACCAGTTAACTCTCTCCACTGGAACTTAGATATATAAGAAAAAGTCCAATAGTTGGGATTTGAACCCTGATCTCTCTACCTTTAATCCTCTTGATTTAGTGATAGTTTAGACCATTGAGTGCAGAAAAACTGTATATTTATCGGTAACACCTTACAAGTTAGACTTGGCATATAAAGCATCAGGGTAAACTGTAAAACCAATTAAGAAGGAAAATAACCTGAAGCAAAGAATCAATACCAGCATCCAGCTGTGTGAGATTAACAAGAAGCATAACCAACAGAGAAGTGATTTCACAATCTTGCTTGTACAGGATCTCCATAACTGTCTTAACCATATGCATCTCAACCATCTTACCCGCCAACTGTGGCTTTTGTGACAGATTTATCAGTGCTTGTGCCGCAGGTTCAGAAACATCCTGAATCAGTTTGTTAATTAAAAGAAAGAAAACATAAAGGACATGTCCATAAATTGAGTTTCAGAAACAATATCAGTTAGATAAACCGTGATAATAGTCTTAAGAAGCAATCAACAAGAAGTTTGTGGATTTTTTCAGTTAGTATGGAAAAAAAAAAAAAAAGGCTTCTCGTTGCCAAAAGAAAGATAGGGATATGACATGTAATCACAACATGTCGAAAAGTTTCATATGCTCAGGGATTTCATTCTGCTATCTTATTTTGACTCATTGCATTATGGTAAGGTAGTGAAAAAAGTAGCAAAAAGTTTAACTTAGGCACAGCATAGTTTTGTCTTATTTTTCCTTTCTTATCGTAAAAATCATTGCTATGCCACCATAGTTTCTATGCCCCCCCCCCCCCCCCCCCCGATGCTTTGGCAATAAAATTCTCATATCCCAAAAGAAGATCATTGCTCTGTGACCATGTTAGGATACAAACGGTTCCACCTAGTGTACACTGCTACAATGTTTGGCTTTAGCAGTTAGTTAAGCTAACACAGATAAGGAAATAATCGCTCCTTCCAAATATGAGGTCTAATTTGACCTTGATATGCTTCTTTTAAATGCTACTTAAAATACTCTAAACATCCTGCCATTATAACAGTTAAAATTCTCTTCATTTTTTTCAGAAATCTCAAGTTAAAATTCAAATTTTCAAAAATTTAAGTGTTCCTTATAAAACATGACAAAAGGGAGTAACTTGTTTGACAAATTCACTTATTTAATCTGAACTTTAGTGATGTAGTCACACCAACATTTTAGGAGATACTGCACTACCTTTTTTTCCCCGAGAAGGCGAGACAGAGAAGGAAGCACGACGTCGCAGTACTTGCCAAGAGACTCCAAGCCATCCTCTGAACCAGTATAATCACGAACAATATCAACAGCGATTTTTTTCACCTACAATCATTGTTCATACTTCATAAGTACATACACCAAAAAAAACTCAATAACTCAGAAAAGATTCTACCTTTACTTTTATTAATCCAAATCAAGACTAGATAAAAGCAGAAAAAATCAAAGCAGAACTAGTGCTTTATTACATTATTGAGTTGAATAATTAATACATACAAAAGGATTGAACTTTGAAGGGTATAACTATACAACAACAACAAACCCAGTAATTTCCCACAAGTGGGGTCTGGGGAAGTGAGATGTACGCAGACTTTACCTCCACCAAGGTAGAGAGGCTGTTTCCGGTAGACCCTCAGCTAACGAAACAAATCAAGATGCAAATAAATTAAGACGCAAATAACATGTTCGAAGCAAATCAGGAAGTGATGATATAAACGAAAGACTACCCAAGGAAACAAAAACCAACAACAGCAGTGAATACAAAGATTGAAATAACATATACGACAGAAATTACTCCATTGCAATCTAACCTACTCCCATCTTTAAAGGGTATAACTATATTTACCTAAAATCGTTGTCCAAAGCGTACATATAGCAAGAAATGATTCGATAAAACAACCAAAACCTCAAATCACTTAACTGTAAAATCAAAAGGGCAGTTCCTAAGTTACATATTTCAAGAAAAGATTCTATCTTTACTTCAATTAATCCAATTCAAGTCTAGCTAAAATAAAAGGGCAGCCTGATGCACAAAACCTCCGCGTTTAAGCAGGGTCCGGGAAGGGCAGCACCACTAGGACTAGGGGTATGATGTACGCAGTCTACTCTAATGCAAATATCAGTAGATGTTTCCACGGCTCGAACCCACTCAGAAACAACTTTAGCAGTTGCTCCAAGCTCCCCTCAAGACTAGCTAAAAGAAATTTAAATAAAAAATAAACAGAATTGTACTTTTTTATACAATAAAGTTGAATGATTACAATATATGATTAAAGGGTATGATTTTTTTATACTTAACTGGAGGAGAAGGGGATGAAAGAAAGGCAATTAATTCTTCTAGCTCCGTTGCCATTTTGATGTTTTCTTACACTTTGGCGGCACTGCCTGCTCTTTTTTGCTGCTTAGCTCCTTAAATAAACAGATTTTTTACATTCAGGTTTTACCTATACGATGTCGTTTTACTTAACAGCTTGTTTGGATGGTTGTTATATATGGTTTGGTACATATTGTATTGCTTTGTATTGTTTTAGTGATGAGTTTCAACGTTTGGATGAATTGTATTGTTCCTGTCGTTTCATGATGCAACACACTAGCAAAATGAAGAAATATTAATGTTTTATAATATTGACAAGGAAAATGTATAGTACATGTAATAATGTGATCACATGGTCGTTATATTATAATCCCGATCCACTTGTACTATAATTTTGGATATTGTTTAGATGGTTGTTAGTCATTCTATCGTATTATATTGTTATTTTAAATATAATATTTATTTTTATTATTATTTTAAATTTTCATTGCATTGTATTGTTAATTTGTTGTTACGTAACAAAAACTATCATTTTATGTAGCTAGCTATCTGATGTTTTCACGACGGGTAACAATACAATCTATCAAATATTATACTCATAAAAATAATATAATACAATACGATATGTTATGAAATACTTATGTAACAATCATCAGGGGCTGATCTAGGTATGCCCGAGGGGGTTCAACTTTTTTATATATAAAAGAGGTTCAAAAAGTGCTATACATCAAAGTTCAACTCACAACTATAACATCCTTATATTTTTCTCACTCTTTTAAAATCCCCTTCCTTCCATAAAATGAAACAAGAGAAATGTAGAATATGTTGAAATATTAAATTTGATAACATTTCTAAGATAAAAAATCATAAAAACAAAACTGAACAAAGATGGTAGTTTTACAGGTCATTTGATTTTGTAGTCCATTAGAAATTTTTTAATTATAATTTATCCTTATCTCTCAGGAAAATTTATTTATACGCGTAAGAAATCTAAAAATAAAACATCAAACATTTTTACATATTCATTTTATTCTTTTCAAATTTTAGAAATGGTTGCATTATACAATTATTCCAAGTTTCACCATGGTATTTATAATCTCATTTTTATTTATTACTACTACTAATACTCTAATAGACCATGTTAGTAAAAACTATGAGAAAAAACATAAACAATGTTAAAATATAGTATCCAAGAAGCGTGTATGGAGCTAGCTGAGCTTCAAGTAGGCGCCATCCCACCGACGGTTGGTTAAAGTCTCAGATCACTACTCTGGTAATCCCGATCTATAACCCAATTTTATGACATTCTTTAAAATATAACACATTTATGCATCATGTAACAATATGTTCAATGTATTTATTGAATCCAATTTGATGGTATTCTTGTTTTTGTTATGACAGATGAGGAAAAGGAGTTTGATGTATAAGTTATTGAAGCAATGTTGTTGTTATAATGGCTCTTTATAATGGTATTTTTAGAAGTTCTTCTACTAGAAGAGGAGGAAGAAAGATTAGTCGGGTTTCAAAGCGAGTATTGTTCATTTGGGTGTTATCACTTGCTGTGCTTTGTTCCATTTCATTTGCTGTGTTTGGTTTAGGGATACACTTTCATGGTAAGAACTGAATTTTCAAGAAATGTTTTATAGTAGTTCATTCATTTTTAATACAGTTAGACCTCTTTATAATGGCGTCGTTTGTCTGGTCATTGTTTAGTTGTTATAGCGATGTGCTGTTATAGAAAACATATAATTTAACATAACATGAGAAATCGGTTCGAAAGAATACTAGGCTGTTATAGTGAGGTGTTGTTACAGAGGATGGTTGTTACGGACAGGCTGTGTTTTGTTCCATTTCATTTGCTGTGTATGGTTTAGGAATACACTTTCATGGTGAGAAACTGAAAATTTCAAGAACTGTTTTGTAGTTTGTTTATTTCATTGCATTCTATAGGTTTAGTTGTTAAATATTTGAGCTTTATTATTTGGTGTACGTGTTGCTATAGTTCATTCATTAAAGACTGTTTTTTTTTTTAATATAGCCAGACCTCTCTATAATGGCGTCCTTTGATATAGCGATGTGTTGTTATAGAAATCATATAATATAATGTAAAATGAGAAATCAGTTTGAAAGAAAACTAGAGGGATGTTACAGTGATGTGTTGTTATAGAGAGGTTTGCTCGTATAATGGTAGTGATTAGGCCAGTCTGCGGCGCACCTTGACTATTCCACTTCCACTAGGCACTTGCTACCTTTTCACTAGCATAGGTATAGGGTAACTCTGCCCACCTTGGTAGATGGGAAGTCTATTATGTTAGGTAATGCCAACATCCTGTGGTGATAGGTTGGGGTCGGAGTCATGGCTGAACATGGTGCTTGCTTGATGACTTAGAAAATAAAGTTGTGCCTTTGCAACCAGGTAAAACTTTTGGCTTGTTGGTAAGCACTTGATCATAACAAGTATATGAAATTTCTTAGGCAAACCTCTAGCCTCCTCATCCCCAATTCTCCTAAGCTTTTCATCCCCCTTCCCCAACCTATCCTTTAGTATTTCTAATACGAGTTGCAGTTTCCTTATCTATCATAAGCTTGTTTATCGTCTCCTATTATCAAAAGATATCTCTATTCGGTATCTAATTGTGTTTACGGTTGGTTGAGTAACCCGTATGTTACCCGGGGGTTGGGGGGGTGGGGGGGGAGTGTTGGATAATGCAAACATCCTGCCTATGCTGAAGTCCAGGTGACGTGTTGGGGTGGATGGTTCGAAATTATGTTCTAATTGGTGCTTGTTTGATAGTTTGTGTTAAGTAACAAAGTTGCACCCTTGCAACCAGCTATAGCTTTTTGACATGATGACAAGCTTGATCCTAAGATGCTGGAATTTGCACCCCAGTCTCCAAGATCCGCAACCACTTCATTGACCACTAGGCTATACACCCTTGGGTGCTTAAAGAATGTAATTAAGCACCTGCTAGCAATTGTTACTGTTTCTCGTGGGGACTCTTACACATGTAGATGAGTAAACTACTGTGAGTATTTTATGAGCAGGCGATATCCCTGTGGCTGCTTTAATATTCTAGATACTAGTTGAAGTATAGCAGACTCGTTCTACCCAGAATAGCTTTTTGTATTTTGAGTTTATACGTTTTGCAGCAAGGTTTTCCTAGTTGATACCATTCAAATTTTCCATTTTTCCTTGCAGGTAAACTGGAAGGTGGCATGTTGCCCTGGAGAGAAATACAAGAAGATTATATTGGGCATGGTGTCCCTGACCTCCCCACGAAGAAACAAGAAGATTCTATTGGGCATGATGTCCCTGACCGCCCCATGAAGAAACCCCGCAGGCAGCGTAAGACTTGCTTTTACCATGCTTATGTGTACTGTTGCATGAGTTTATGTCATTTAGAAGAGAGTTTCCAGCAAGCAGACATTGGGTAAAAGAAGTTATACTCATCCTGGGAAATCGCTAATGACTAATAATGGCATTGTAGCAAGAATTAGTGTAGTCAGTTTGAAGCTCTTGTCCACAATTTTTAATAAGCAGAGAGATACATGTGGAGAATATAGTTGAGAATTAACTTCTTATCTGATTGTTTCGTGGTCGGTGGTTGTGTGTGGCAATAACCAGAGTGTTAGTGCAGATTTCTGAGTCGTGTTTATGAATTCCGAAATATATTCCTTTTTAGAATTATGTTGTCAATTACACTCTTAATATCTATCAAAAGGTAATAAAACAAACAATTTCTGAAACTTTGGCTATTTATGAGTATCTGGTATATCTTCAAATGACTCCGTGCTACGTAAAAGAGCATTCTCCGATCCTCCATCTTTTTTTAAAAAAAAATTTAAAGTTAGTGTAAAGTTGTAGAGGTGGAGAGAACGAAACAGCGTTTATACCAAAGAATATCCGGTGAACAGTAAAGACGACATGGAATTGACTGCATGCTCCATATGAGAAGGAAAAGAAAAAGATGAGCTTCAAATGTTTATGATTTTCAACTGTCCACCTTTTGAGCGCCTTGCTCTCTGGTAATGCAAGACAGTCCATATTGAACTAAGCAAAGCAATCACACTCACCTTTTTATATTTTACTCACAAACAATTACTTTAATACGTCTCAGTCAGTTGGTAATTTTAAACAAGGTTGAGAAAGACTATTTGCTTTGAATTTAGTATGAAGGACCTTCCTTTTCCATCTTACTGCAGTGAAATGGCCTTGTTTGAACAAACTGGTGATAAGCACATCAAAATGTCTCATTGCATATATAGTGGTATCAGGATACTGTGGAGAAACATATGTTTCTTTTTAAAAAGGTTCCACGAAAATTAAAAAAATGTTGATATAAGGATAAGTATGCCTTCAGTAAAATTCTTCATTGCAGCACATTATAGCTATGCTGAATTATTATCATGAATTAGTTGTGATCACTTCATGAAAGTCTATTCCTTTGTTAACATCTCTTGGTAAAGTTCTACATACAAGCTATTAGGAAGTTGAAGGGAGTATTTCCAGCATATGCAGAAAATATGGAGAATCTAAACATCCACATTTCGTTTCTCTTTGGTTTTTCAGGTTTTTTTCCTTGCGAGGTAGCATTTAGGAATTCTGTTGATTTTCTTATTGAACCCAAGGACTTTGTTAATTTCACCCAGTTCTCCTTGGGATATATGGAAACAGAAAAGAAAGCTTCCCACATTGATGCTCATGAACCCAGATTTGGAGGACATCAGACCCTTGAAGAAAGAGAACAATCATTTTCTGCAGTAAATCAAACAATTCATTGTGGTTTTGTTAGGGGAGCTGAAGGTTTTCCAAGTACTGGATTTGATGTAAAAGAGGAGGATAAAAGATTCATGAGTACATGCACAGTGGTCGTATCGTCATGTATTTTTGGAAGCTCTGATTTTCTAAGAAGGCCGGCAAGCAAATTGGTACTGATCTGGCATACTTTTTTCCTTATATTTATTCCTCTCTCCTGCAAGGATATTCGGAAGTTGTTAAGTACCTGGAACATGCCCTTTCTTGTTTTCATTCTCATTCTAATGACCTTGCAGTATTCAATACGCTTTGCTCTTTTCCTATTTTAGGAACTGGAAATCCCATACAGAACTTGTAAATCAGAAATGTAAACTCTGTCAAGAACAAAAACTTTCTAAAACATGCATCCTGAATGCATCAGTTTTCTTTCTCTAATAAGGACTGACCCAATATAGTAATATTCTACGAATAGAAGATTTAGTAGTATCTTTGGAAAGCCCAAAAGCAGGCTAATAATAGCATGTGCTTACTTTGGATTGATCATTCCTTTGCAGATCAGTGAGTATTCAAAGAAGAATATATGTTTTGTCATGTTTGTTGACGAGGAAACTCTTTCCACACTCTCAAAAGAAGGAAACGCACCTGATGATGGTGGATTCGTTGGTTTGTGGAAATTAGTTGTTGTCAAGAACTTACCGTACACAGATATGCGTAAAACAGGGAAAGTACCAAAGTTTTTGACACATCGCCTCTTTCCTTCTTCTAGGTGATATTCTATATTCCTAGTTGGTTTTTCATTCATTATGTTGCTTGCTCCAATTGAAGATGAATTTGGTCTCCTCTTTTGGCAATTTATTAGGTACTCTATTTGGCTTGACAGCAAACTGCGGCTCGCAACTGATCCCATGTTGATAATTGATCATTTCTTGTGGCAAACTGGCTCTGAGTATGCTATTTCAAATCATTATACTCGGCACTGTGTTTGGGAAGAAGTACTCCAAAATAAGCGTCTAAATAAGTACAATCACACTGCCATCGATGAACAGTTTTCATTTTACCAATCTGATGGTCTTACCAAATTTGACCCTTCAGATCCAAATCCTCCTCTACCAAGCTGTCTGTGCCACTTCATGCTTACTATTTATCCTATTCTTCGTTGACTTCTTCTTTCATAGACAGTTGTTGAACTAATTATGGTTTTCTGGCATACTGCAGATGTGCCTGAAGGTTCTTTTATTGTCAGAGCACATACACCAATGTCAAATTTGTTCTCCTGCCTCTGGTTCAATGAAGTTGACCGATTTACTTCACGTGACCAACTAAGCTTCGCATATACATTCCTAAAACTAAAGAGAATGAATCCAGACAAACCATTCCGTTTAAATATGTTTAAGGTGATGTATCTTTCGGTCGCATTATTCTTTTATTGGCAACTCCTGTGAAACTAACTAACAAAATACTAATGAATCATCTTCTTGTTCTTGAGAACCAACCGTATTGCCATGTTTCTGCTGTATTATCGCCTGCTTCAGTTCATCTGCAGACCAAGCCACGCTATCTGTGATTTGATTTTGCAACAGTGTTTTCTTATCAATTTGAAACTTAACACCATTTTTTCTATGGTATTAGTTGACATGTTATTGAGCGCAGACAACTCGTGATCACATGTTATGGCCTATCTTTCACTAATGGGGAACTCAACAGTTAAACACAGTGCTGTCTATGTCATTATCTTTTTTGGAATTTTTAGTACACACTGATTGAAATGTTGGTATGCTTGAAACATGTGTGTTTCTACTAATTACTCTATTATCCTGCTTGGTTCTGAAGTTTTGGTATTGCAATAACTCTGAACTCACATCTTGGTGCTCCTTGTCCGCGTAAAAGCAGTTCTGTGGAGAATTTCATTGTCTTTTTTTTCAATGTATGCTTCTGCAGGACTGTGAGCGGAGGTCGCTGGTCAAGTTATTTCATCACAGAGAGCCATCTGCTCCACCTCCTCCAATAAGTTGATTTTCTTCAGTTCTTACTAGGACTCGGTAATCTGGACTACTTTTTTTGTCCATTCGAACTAACCTTCAGTTTGAAGATGAACTGATGCCACGACTAGGGATTGCACTTTTTGTGGCACGGAACTATTTTAAGCTCTGCTGAGTAAGTGAAATGAATATCGTTGGTTTGTTATCTTTGGCCCAAGTGAACTCTAACAGGCAGATTTGCCTTTAAGTTACCCTCTTCATGTGATTGAGAACGGAGTAAGAAGCTCGTGAGGTGCCACTGCAACTTGAATTATCATAACTATTCGATATTTTCTGGGGTTTCATGTGGGATCAGAGCAGAACAAGTTTTCAGAAAATTTTGTAAAAATGTAGTTCATTGTAGTAGATGTTCCCCTGAGGGACCATCTCATCTGAACTCTTGTACAATCTAGAATAGTTCTGCTTTCTGTACATTGAATAACTATATTTCCTCATTTCCAGCTAACACTAATGAAAATTAGTCATTTCCACTATATTGAGACTTCCCTTGAGACTTGGATTCCTTTTCAGATTCATTTTTCTCCCATGTTTTGTAGAGAATGTTGTAGTGAAATGCTCTTATTAATAGCTTGGTCCAAGCAGTTGAAGTTTACACAAGATGTCTCTTGTGATACTTGATGCTTGTCCATATTTTGTGATTGGCATGAAACTTTTCAGACAACCTTGAGACTAGTTGCAAACTTGCAATTAACCTTTTCTAGAAATGTTGGCTAAAGGAAATTTCCCATTAAAACACAAGATGATAAAACAGCACAAAACGTAGTCCCAGGTAAGGCTGTCTAATAGCCCGGTTTGAGCCGGGCCGGACCGGACCGGAAACCGGTCCGGACCGGCTCAAACCGGGCCAAATGTAAAAAAAAAAAACTCGGCCCGTTTCCGTTTCGGCACGACCAAAATGGACTGGACGAACCGGACCAAAATGGACCGGAACTGGTCCGGACCGGAATCTGGTGGGCTTGTGCGAAAATAGCCGTTGGGCAACGGCTATTTCACTCACAGCCGTTGGCCCAACGGCCAAAAACGACTATTTTTTGCCCCCCACCCCCCTAGGCGCCCCCATACCCCCCCCCCAACCTATTTTTTTCTATAAATACCATCATATTTCATCAATTTATTCACAATTTCTCTAATATTCTCTCTAAATCTCTATCAACATCTCTTATTTCTACAAAGGGCTATTTGCTAAATTGCATTACAAAAAAATATTTGGAGTAAAGTGGAAATATTGTTCGGTGTTGTTCCGGTCTTGTTTCAACTTTCACTTCCTAAGTTCTACATTCTAAGTTCACGATATCAAGTAAACTCGTTCTTACTTTTTATTATCTATTTTATTTTTGTGCACTATTATTGTTTGTAGCATATTTTAGTAATTTGTTTGAAGCATATTTTAGTAATTATAAAAATGTCTAGAATTTGGAGATCAATTACGGGTAGTGGTCGTAGATCACGTGCTTCTAACCGAGGGGGGATGATAGAATGGCTCGTGCTTTAGGTAAAAGACCAGTTGGTACTTCTAGCGCCCCTTCTCTTCTAGATGATTTTACTCAGTAAGATGACTCGCAATTTTTTCATGATATAAATTATGATCAACCACTAGATAATGATTTGTTAGAGGCCCAATATCAAGAAAATACCGAAGGGGCTAATTTAGATGATGAAACACCCACTAGTCAATTTCAAGGTGAACCTGAAGAAACTGAATTACCACCTATGCCTCCTAGTAGAGAACCAACGGTACGACCCGAAAGATCGGATGTGTGGAAATTTATGACTAAAAATGTTCCGGATCAGACCGCTAAATGTAATATTTGTAAAATGTATGGGCTTTTAAAACCGGCAGCCATAATAGTGGGACGGGAAAGTTGAGAACACACTTAAAAACCCATCATAAGGATGAATGGGATAGGAGGCCGGGTGGCCCTCGTTCAGGCCATAGAATGGCTCCATCGCAAGGTAGTGGAGTCCAACAGGAAATTAACCCAGTGACGGGGGGGCTTATGCATTATGATAAAAAGAAAGATAGGGAACAAATGGCAAAAAATGATTGCGGTAGAGTGCTTACCTTTTACATTTGCTTCTTGTCAAGGTTTTATTCGTTATATTCAAACTGTATATAATCCATCTTTTCAAGGTTTTCCAAAAACTACGGTTAGAAGTGATATTATAAAATTTAAAAATGAATATAGACAATATTTACGATATATATTTTATCACTTTGATTGTAGAGTTTGTCTAACTACTGATTTGGGTAAAGGTGTTAATGGGTATGAGTATTTAACAGTTACTTGTCATTGGATAGATCTTAACTGGGTAATGCAAAAGAGAATTATAGCATATTCCGCTGTCGATGAACCACACACGGGAGCATTTATTAAGAGAGAAGTTTCTGATATTTGTAGGGCGTATTTTATTAGTGACAAAATTTTAAGTATAACTCTTGATAATGCTGCAAACAATGATTTTGCTATTGGTAAGTTAAGACCCGCATTGCATCCCCCTTTTGAAGAATTGTTTCATGTTAGATGTGCATGTCATATATATAATTTAGTTGTAAAAGATGGTCTTCAGTTATTTGAGCCTAATATTATGAAGGTTAGACTCGCAATTAGTTATATTTTTAAATCTAAAAAACCGGATAGATGGAGGGACTTTCAAGTAGAGTGTGTGAAAGAAGGTTTAACTCCTAGAAGAGTTCCCAAGGAAGTTTCAACTAGGTGGAACACTGTATATGACTCTTTGACTGTTGCTTACACTTTACGAGTGCCTATTACTAATTATTTTAATGGCAAAGTGTCTGAAGTGTATCACCTAGAAGAATCTGATTGGAAAAATATTGAGTGTCTTCTTCTTTTTTTAGAAAAGTTTTTTTATGCTACAAAAGAATTTTCCGGTCAATATTATCCTACAATCACTACCATGTTGTATTTTATAGCTGGAATAGCAGAATTACTTAACGATTATAGAGTAGTGCCTGGTTATGAAGTTGCGGTAGAAGCAATGATTGAAAAATTTAAAAAATATTTTTTCCCGATTCCACCACTTTATTACATTGCATCTGTATTACATCCATGTTTTAAACGTTTTAATACAGAAATGCTAATTAGAGAAATTTATCGGACTTTGAGAATTACTGATGAAGAAACACCAAGTGTAGAAACAGTTTGTGCGCAGGTAATTGTAGATTGCCAACGGATTTATGAAAGGTATAGGAGTGCAGCTGATAATGTTGTTCCAAGTGGATCTGGATCAAGTTCAACGCAGGCTTCCAAAAGAGCTGCAACCGGATTGGGAAGTTTTTCCAGCCTTAATCAAAGGCTTTCTAGCAGGCAATCGAGTAGCAGCGGAGGGTTCAACGAGCTTGATGTTTATTTACTTCATGCTTGCAAGGAAGTTGATTATTTTGGAAGCGAGCAACTACTGCCATTTTGGAAGGATCAACAAGCACAGTTTCCAGTTTTAGGAAAAATGGCTCGGGATATTCTAACTATTCAAGCATCATCTGTTGCTTCAGAAAGCGCATTTAGCCAAGGAAGATTACAAATTGGAGATCATAGACATCCATTGAAGGAAGAAGCAATGGAGACGGCCGTATTATTCAGAGATTGGATTAGATCGGAGCGAAGAAATTTTGGATTTGCAGAAGATGAACTAGCCGATGCAGAAGCATCATCAGAAATTTTATCAGGCGATGGAAGTTTGGACAATGAAACTGATTATGAAGTAGATGACTCTTTGCCACCGCTTCCTCCAGAGGTGCCAGAAGAAATTATTCAGAAAATGAGAAGTTTTTTTATTAATATGTAGTTTTTGCAATTTAATATCTATGTACTTTGCAAAAAAAAAATTCAACCATTATTCAATAAGATGCGTTACGCCTTGCTATTAAGTAAATTATAATCCTTTGTTATATTCTCAATTATCCTTTGTTATTAAGTTACCTCTTTGCAATTCAATACTAAATACTAAATAGTAAATATTAATACTAAATACTAAAGACTAAATAGTAAATAGCTAAATACTAAATACTAAATACTAAAAACTAAATACTACATACTAAATACTAAAATACTACATTATACTTGATTACTAAGTTTGAAAAAATAACAATTTACTTACATTATACTAGATTACTAACTTAGTAATACTAAGTTTGAAAAAATACTCAATTATACTTTTATAAATACTAAAATACTACATTACATAATAGTTCATATTTTAATACTAGATTAGTAGTATTAAATATTAATATATAAGTTATTACATAAACTAAAATTTAAACAAAACAAATAACCAAAAAACAAAAAAAAAAAAAAAAAGAAAACGACCAAACCGGGCCGGACCGGACCGGACCGGCCCACTGCAAACATTGTCCAAATCCGCTCCATTTTGAAAAATAGCCGTTGGCAACGGCCATAAACGGCTATTTTTCCCACCCACACACCCATAAACACCCCTACAGCCCTCCCTTACCTATTTTTCCTATAAATACTCCCATATTTCATCAAATTAATCACAATTCAATATTTTCTATTCATTTCTCTTCAAAAATTTCTAAAAAAAGGCTATTTTATTAAATTTTCTATCAACATGGCTGGAAATGCAAATAATGCTAATCAAGTTCAAGGTGCTACGACAGCAGGTCCGTCTGTTGGTCCAAAAAGAACTAACAGATCCGAAGTTTGGGAATTTATCACAAAAAATAATGATACCGGCAAAGCTCAATGTACTCTTTGTCAGAAAGTTTGGAATTGGGATGATGAATTAAAAACTGGAGGGACAACGCGGTTTAAGAGCCACTTGGAATACCATCATGCCTACGAATGGGCAACTCGTGATGGTGGCAAATATCTGCAACCACGTGATAATTGAGTGTTGAGTCGCAGAAGTTTAAAATTTATGTATTTTTCTAATTTCTAGTCTATTTTCATGTTTTTATTTTCTAATTATGCATTTCCATTTTCCAACGTAATGTACTATGTGTGTATTGTTGAATAATATGTGTGTTTTGTGTTGTTTATTTAGATTTTAGTCTACCAATATTTTTTTAACTTCTATTTTAAACAATAAAAAATATAATGTGAAACAAAAAAAAATAAAAAATAAACGGAACCGAACCGAACCGGGCCGGACCGGACCGGAACCGGCACGATTCCGTTTGCCGGTTCCGGTTCGAGTTTTTTTTTTTATTTTGCACCGGACCGGACCGGCACAGGCGAACCGGAATCGGGCCGGACCGGGCTAATAGACATCCTTAGTCCCAGGGGACAAACATCCCATTAGTAAGCTTAGTATATGATCGTTAACTGCATGTTCAAGAACTGAAAGGTGTGAAACTTATTTCATGAACATAAACATTTATGAGGACTATAATTACTACAAGATTATTTCCAATTCTAGGCTTCTAATAGAGCCGATATCCATGATCAGTGGCGGATTTAGAAATTTAAAGAGATGGATTCACCACTACTAAGGGGAGTTACAGCGTCCAAAAGTAACCGGCGAACAACCTTCATTGAAAAATTATACTATATATATAGAGGTTAAATGTCATTTTATATAATGATCTATTAAGGAGAAAATATTAAATGGCGTGTATATATATAGGTTAAATATCATTTTATATGATGATATTTTAAACAAAAACAATTATTAAATGGCATTTAAATAGGAATTGAGCCCTATTACTGAGTGTAAGTGAACCATTTAAATATTTAGAATATGGGTTCACGAACATCATATTACATAATATATACAGTGTCGTGGCTAGACCATGGGTTCACGTAAACCGCGTTTAATGGTATACATCCGCCCTGTCTATGACTTACATTGTGCATTTCAAATTCCCATGAAATTTTTTTTTTTCGATCAACAATCTCTTGCATATGAAATTGATTAAATAATACTACTACAATTTAGAAGTACAAGATCTAACCAAAAAAGCAGAGAGAAAAAGGAGCAGCGAGAGAGAAATAATGTATTTCTACATTAATGTTAAGTATAATAATTTCCGTGAGTTGATCAACAAATCAGAGTGGCGCAGCGGAAGCGTGGTGGGCCCATAACCCACAGGTCCCAGGATCGAAACCTGGCTCTGATATATATGCTCTATCTCAGAAGCAAGCTTCCACACTCCACACTTTTTTATCTCATTTTTGCTGATTATCCTTGTCATCCTTTATTTCAATTAATAATTCTTTTGAAATTTATTATGAATGTTTTGAACTATTTGTTGTCATCATTCATGTTGTCAAACTAATCTTTCGCTCTATTTCACCATGATTAATAGTAATTCTGTTTTATGGTTCGGAACCTAAATTTTGTGTTTCGTCAATCTAAGAGACATAAAATGGAACAAAGGATGTAACTTTGTATGACCTTTACTGTATGTTTAATAGTCACATATGTGGGTTTTTATTGCATAGTTTTCTGTATCGGATAGAGTATTGCATTGAAATACGATTTATGGAGGAGAAAGAAAGAAATCACATCTTTCTCAGATATATTGCTTAAATGTGGCACGTTACTTTTCTTTTTTTGGTTGGTATCGTGGTTACACTATATGTCAGGTAAATACTTAGCAAGGTATGTCAACTTTCTCTCGATTTAGAGATAGGGCATCCTGGTGCAAATTCTTAGCTTGTTGAGAAGAAAAATGAGTGATGTTGTACAGAGCTATCTCATCTTCCCGGAGCTAAACATAATTGATGTATAAACATTAATTAACTATGTATCACATCAAACAGCACGATAAGACACATTCACGCTTAACTGGTGTTGCAGAAGCTCGACGACACCTTTCTCGTGCCTCTGCTGCCACAGTGCACTCAAATTTGGTATCGCCATATCTGTGGTGATGATCCAAATCATCTCGGAACAAAATTTTCTTGGATAGCCGCTTTAATCGAAGATTACTACGCTCTCCATAATGAAGAAACCTACCATCTAATTGTCCCCCATAATACCCTAATCGTCCATAGTTGTCTTCATAGTAATAACCGGGTTGTTGGTTACTAACAAAAAGGTTGCTTGAACATTGTCCATATTGAAGATGACATATCTCTACTTTCTTCCATGTTTTTTCTAGCATTTTCAAAAGTACATGCGGATCCACATTTCCTGATATTTCTAGCATCCCCTCTTCATTCATTCTACAATTTGTGATACCTAAAAACATATATAAAAATAAATATTAGTACTATGAGTAAATACAAACAAGTATGCTATTAAAATTTTAAACCCCATGTATTGAAAATACCGTAGACATTTTTAAGGATTTTGTTGACGGTTTTTTGCCATCCTGAAGAGCGATTGTTGATCCATAAAACACAAGTCTGTTAAACAATTAGAGTACATATAAGAAAATTAGAGTGTATAAACAAAACAAAAACACATCGAAAGGAGAATGAACGTAGAAATAAGAAAAATGACAACAGAATTACTGTTTTTTTCCTTCTAAAATACCATGAATGGATGAGTTTGCATCCAGAATTGATGCTCCAATGCAGAGAGGGACATTGTAGTGTACTGATGATTGATAACTCTGAATTGATGAAGGAAGATAGTGAAAATTGTTTGGAAGAGCAATGCTAATAACTGGAAGATATTTATAAGATCAATAGCTTTATGATTCTTTAAATGGAAAAATATATGGGATTTTCTTTATGATTGCACAACTGAATAATTTCCAAGATTCGTATTAGAATGACATTAAATATACATTTGGTAAGATTAAGTATTAGATATTTCCACAAAGAATGGATAAGAATTAAGATCTTTTCTACCATATCAATCAGTTGATATTAATGAAATTCTCCAAAACCTTAATGAATATATTGTTCTTGTAGTTATTTAAAGGCCAAGCTTTCTTCTCTCTTCCTTTTCTGCTGTTACCACTTTTTTTTTTTCGCTTCCATTTTCAAGAAACTGTAAACTAAAGAGTAAAAAAAAAAAATCTTCTATTGGAATAGAAAGATTTATGTAACGAAATATATCCAAAAAAGGAAAGCACATCCAGAAGATCAATCATTTTTACTTGCAATTATATACTGTAATATTTTGATACCATATGTATGACCACTTGCTTGAATAAAGAGTGTATAAAAAACTACTATACATTATTATCAACTCTTTAATAAAAAACTACTATATTATTCACTTTTACCCCATATTGACTAGAGAATGTTGTAGTAAAATGCTCTTAGCATTATTTGTCTATTGTCCAGTGTAAGCAATTGAATTTTACACATGATATCTCTTGTGATTCTTGATGATTGTCCAAATTTGTGGTTGGCATGAAACTTTTAAAACAACCTCCAGACTAGTAGGCAGTAGCCATAAACTTTTTCAAGAAATATAAGCTAAAGGATTTCGCATTTTGTTAAACTCACCAAATAGCAAACTCTATAAACACTTTAAAAAAACAAGATTTTTCAGAATAAAACATTATCCTTGGACACAAATATTCAATTCGTACGCTAGCTTTTTTTTTTGTTCACTGTATGTTCAAGAACTGAAAGAGTGAAACTTATTTCATGAACATAAACATTTATGAGGACTATAACTAGAAGACTATTTCCAACTCTAGGCTTCTAAATGATACAATTTAGAAGTACAAGATTACACCTATAAGCAGAGAGAAAAAAGAAAAAAGCAAGAGAGAAATAAAAGCTGTCTCTTTAAGTCGCATCTATTATTCAAATTTGCATGAAATGAACAAAAAATCAGAGTGGCGCAGCGGAAGCGTGGTGGGCCCATAACCCACAGGTCCCAGGATCGAAACCTGGCTCTGATATATGCTATCTCTGAAGCAAGCTTCCACACTCCACACTTATTTATTTCATTTTTGCTGAATATCCTTGTCATCCTTTATTTTCAATAAATATTTCTTTTGAAATTTATCATGAATTGTTTTTGAACTATTTGTTGTCATCATTCATGTTGTCAAACTAATCTTTCGTTCTATCTCACCATGATTAATAGGTTTGCTCTGAGGTTCGGAACCTCAGAGATTGTGAATTGGGATTGAATTGATCTTGTAGGTGTACTGGGCCAATTTTCTCCTTAAGAGGAAGTGGTGATCGACTTACATTTTTGTCACTGCATATTAGCCTTAATTAGTTTAAAGTGATTTTATGTTTTATGTACTAACGATATAAAAAATATTTAAGCAATCAGATTACTTATATGATACATTGTGGGTAAATTTCTATGCTAGGTGACATGATAAATTTCATAATTGCTGAAATGCTATATCAGGTTAAGTACATAGACAATGTCTTCCATAGCATTCATTTGAAGAAAAATAAAACTTGTTACTTGTGGCGTACATGTTACCACAAATTAGTCTTTGATACATCATTTTCATGATAATATGTGTGACATATAGTGCAGTATATTTGGAAGATCTTTATTGATTATAAACAAGAGATAATAGCTGGCTGAGTACCTGAGATATTACTACTACTACTACTATATAGACGACAGTTAAAGGAGCTTGGGGCCGTCCTCCTTGCCGACCCCAAGTAGCCACTTTTAGTGGTGCTCTTTGAAGCATAGCCACTTTTAAGAATAACTTACTAATTAGATGGCCACTTTTAGGATTGCTAATTAGAATATAATCAATTATTTTTAAAATATGGGTACAAGATAATCACAACTTAAAAATGCGGCTAAAAATACGAACTTCAAGAATTCTCTTGGAATTTGAACTTATACAAGTGAACCTCTAATACAATATCCTGAAGTTTTAAACTAAGAAGTTATATTTTAGGAATATTGCCCTAAATTTTATGAGAAATAAAGGTGCTTAATAAAGGTCGTGGAACTTATTCGACCATTGAGAGTTGAGGTTGTCTATGTGAGTTATGTTGATTGTATTCCTTGATTGACTTATTGAAGAGGATCTTGGAGTCGTCCTCCTTGCCGACCCCAAGTAGCCACTTTTAGTGGTGCTCTTTGAAACATAGCCACTTTTAGGAATAACTTACTAATTAGGTGGCCACTTTTAGGATTGCTAATTAGAATATAATCAATTATTTTTAAAATAGGTACAAGATAATCACACCTTCAAAAGGCAGCAAAAAACAGGAACGTCAAGAATTCTCTTGGAATTTGAACTTATACAAGTGAACCTCTAATACAATGTTCAGAAGTTTTAAACTAAGAAGTTATATTTTAGCAATATTGCCCTAAATTTTATGAGAAATAAAGGTGCTTAATAAAGGTCGTGGAACTTATTCGACCATTGAGAGCTGAGGTTGTCCATGCGAGTTATGTTGATTGTATTCTTTGATTGACTTACTGATTTAACAAGGTAACATTTCATGTCGAGTCCTTATTTTCGAAAATAAGAATATAAATTCACGAGGAGAAGACCTTAGTAATTACTATTGAATATTTAATTTCAATAGTTACCCTTTGAATATTTAATTTCAATAGTTACCCTTTGGAGATAGGGACAGACTTTTCTGAAGACGCGGCTCCCGCTTCACTGCTCTTCACGCGTGGTTTTGGTTAGCAGGCCTTTGAATTTTCTACCCACCTGCTGCTACTTAATTATGTTCGAACATGTACTTAAGAATTTTAACTAAATTATGTACTTAAGAAAATGCAGCTTCAAACTTGCGAATCTCAATCTAAAATCATCTTTGCAAATTCGTCTACATAGCATTTAAAAAATATGAAAACAGGGACAATTTTCTTTCTAATATATATGGAAACTATTCTTACTATCTCTTTGAATTATATTAATCTATTTATGTAAAATAATAATTCAAACTCACATAATCACCTAAAGTTGATTTATTAATTCTCCATAATAATAAATTGGTATTGGTTTTCACTCGGATAACATATTGAACACTCAATTAAGTTATACCTTGAACTATTTCTAAGGTAAACTACAACTTTTGCTTTTATTTGGAATTAAGAAAGTTAAAAACTGCACTAATGCCCTTATCTTTCTTTTTAACAGTTAACACTTTATTGTTCTCTCAAATAACTCAACTCACAATGTATTTACTTTGCACTTTTAGTGTGAAAGCATAAAGGATGCCGGATTGACAATATTTGACATGTAGTCTTATACTTGAAGATTTCTGTGAACAATATTTGATTTTTCACGAAATTTAATAAAGAAATTAAGATTTTTAAAACTTGTGGTCTAAAATAAGCTATAAATATTTGTGTGGCTATAAATTATCTCATTAAAGGTAAAATTTGTAAGTTTGTTTACAAATTTAGAAAGAATCATTCTTTTTTTAACGGACTAATTTTTTTTTTTTACATAAATTAGAACGAATTGAGTAATTTTTTGTTTTGTATTGATAGTTCATGCTGTTTAAAGTACTTACCATAAGATAATATACCATTCATAATTAATTAGTATATGGATACATTTAATAGAGTAAAATATTGAATACAAAATAGATACACTTACTGTTTTACGTATAGACCGTAATAAATGAATATAAAATATATATATTTACTATTTTTTATTTAAACCAGAATAAGTGTAGTAAAAATACTTATATTTTATCGCAAAGTGTAACTTCTAAAATTGATGACATATCGGGTATAAACTAATATTCAAATTGGACAGATTTGTGGTAAAGACCCTGCATCATTATGAACCTTGGATTACCTAAAAGCTTGACAAAACTATGCATTCCTTCCATTCCGATTTATAGGTCGTAATTAGACTTAACACAAAATTTAAAAAAAGAAAAAATACTTTTGAAATTTGTGATCTGAAATAAGTCATAAATATTTGTATGGCTATAAACATTTCATTAAAGAGTCGTATAGTTGGCGGGATAAAAAATAATGATATCCCATAGTTTCAGAGTATAATTATTCCGGGATTATAATCCTATCTCCTATGTGGTATAGAATAGTATCATGTTTTTGATATAAAATTTATCCCAAATTAATTAATATCACCAACCAACTATGAGATAAAAGTAGTCTCAGATTTAAACACGAAATTAGTAATTTAGTCACATGGGATAAACGTAGTCCTAAAATGATTTTAATTTGAAGTAAAACACTAACTAACTAACCAGGACACTTGATCAATTTTTCTGGACAAGAAACGATACTATAAATTAATGTTGTAGAATCAGTGAAAAACTTATTGCGAGTTAAAAGAGAAGAAGTTTCAATGGATGATTTTGACAAACAATCATTTTTGCTGATGCTAAAAGAAAGAAGAATCAGGGTTTACTAATTAGCATGATAAATTGGCTAGACTCATTAAAATAAAAATAAAATGAAGCATGAGCCATATAATTAGCCTCCGTAAAAGCAAAGAAAAGTTACTACACAAGTGAATAAAAGTTAAAAGAAGCAGAGAGACTCTGTTGGTTTAAAATACAAATTATGTCGTGTATACTGTTAAAGTTATTAGCTAACTAATATAATGATAAATTTTTTTCTTATATACTATATAAAATACATGACAAAAAAGATATTATTAAAAGGAAAACCACCTTTTCTCCCAAGATAAATATTATCTTGGAAAAGTACAATTTTATGGTGGTAGAAGTCTCAAATAAAATTGACGAATGAAATTTTTAGAAAATTTTGCTCGATTGTGTTCAATACTGGGATAAGTTAATATAGAGATAAGTTAATACCATGGGGTTGTTGGTATTGATTTATTAATCAAATTGTGGATAAGTTTATACTGAGATTGGATAATACTGATTTGAATTTGCAAACCAAACACAAGATAAAATCATCCAACTTTTTATACCAGGATTAATTAATCCTATATCATATACCAAACGCTCCCTTAGTGTTTTATGACGATTTGTCTCCGGTTCTGATGATAAGAGTCAAATGTTGAACGATTTTCACGGAGGGGCTAAACGTTATACACCAACATTAAAGCATTTCACTTATATAAATAGTCCTCCATATTAAGATTGGGCCCGGGCTTACGGCCACTAGTTTGGATATAAATGTGGAAGTGTCAGATGTTTGGTCTTGGTCTTTTTATAGCTAATGTTTGTCCAACTTAGAAACTAGCTAATACTAGTATTATACTGAAAGCAGCTATTGGGGCCATATGTTTCCAACTTTTAAAAATTAGATACATTGTTGGACATAATCTATGGACGCAAAATTTTGAAAGCGAAAGATAATTCATCATGTCGTTTTCAGTTAATTTGTTGCCTTAAAATATGTTTGCAAATTTGGTTGTCTTAGGAATAAGAGAATTTATCAACATATATGGTTGATATTGAAAAGGTTGAAAACATGTAAAATTTTGTTAATAATGTTAAAATTTCAATGGAATATTGTGGCATGATTGTCGGTAAGTAAATCTTGTTCTAGGTTTTAATTAACCCCCTTTCCTACCCGATGATAAATTTTGTCGAATTTCAGACCAAGTTGCAAGCAGAATGTTTACTTTGGGCATATAGAACTTCATCAGCATCAAGGGGTTGGGTTGAATGTGGACAAATGAACTATATATAAGGTTCAAGAGGATATAATTAATGAGAAGGTTTTACTATCTTTTTTCAAAGCTCTCAAATTCGAGCTCTGAGAATGAAATTTTTTTTAATTAAGAGCCTTCTTACTTAACGAGCCTTATGCGACATATACTAGAAGTAGGCTATGAGAGCCTTCTTAATTTATTCTCATCCAAATGTTTCAATTTGAAACTCTTTGTCTAGAGTAAATTTAAGCTTAGCTTGTCAAAGAAGTTGCTTTCATTATGAAACTAGACAGACAATTTTCAAAGGAACTGGCTCATTCAAGATGGATTGATGATGAAGCCATCCAAATGGTAAAGCAATATATGTCTTCTGAAAGTTGAAAACTACGTATATGAAATCAATTCCCTTCTCAAAAGGGCTCAAAAAGTAGAAAAAGTTACATACTTATTTCTTCTATTTTTGGTAATTAAAACTAGCAAGAGGAGAGAATAATTCAAAACCTATATGACTAAGCATCCTAGTACAATATTGTAGTACTATGGAAGAATAGTGGTGGGATTACTTAGTCTTTCACCTTTAACTAGAAATTCCGTAGTGGAGATTTAGGAGTACAAATTTTTTGAGTATGAATCATTTTACCTCTAATAAATCTACAAACACTAATCAAAATTACTAGTTGTCTAAAGAAAAAGAAATGTCAGAATTATTGTCAATCAATTTACTTACAAAATTATCGTAACACAACGTTAATGCATGCTTCTTTGTGATATTTTCAAGAAAATATAGAACTAAATGGTAGAGCTTTATCAATCATGCCGCAATTTGTGTAAAAATTTAGTGCAGGGGCCTGTTTGGCGCGCGTTAATTGATTTGTAGCCGTCAAAAACAAATTCGCTGAGAAATAGCCACCTCCGGACAAATCCCAGTATAAATACTGGGGCTTTGAACAAGTTTTGTTCAAAGCCCCAGTATTTATACTGGGGAAGCTTCAGCAAACAAATCCCAGTATAAATACTGGGGCTTTGAACAAGTTTTGTTCAAGGCCCCAGCATTTTGTTATGGGACTTTGTATAAAGCTTCAGTCCCATAACAAAATGCTGGGGCTGTGAACAAAATTTGTTCAAAGCCCCAGCATTGTTATGGGACTGAAGCTTTATACAAGTCCCATAACAAAATGCTGGGGCTGTGAACAAGTTTTGTTCACAGCCCCAGCATTTTGTTATGGGACTGAAGCTTTATATATAAAGTCCCATAACAAAATACTTGGGCTTTGAACAAGTTTTGTTCAAAGCCCCAGTATTTTGTTATGGGACTAGTCTGGGGTGTTTTTCCAACGCTAATGGAGCTTAAGTGTGCGCGCGAATTTTTGGCTATTCTTCAATGAATTTTGAAACGGTGGATAGTCCCCATTGAGCGCGTCCAAAAATGGCTAGTGATCAAAATTTCCCGCAATTTGTTACACTAGAATTTTCCTTTTAATCAAGGGAAATTTTAAAAAATGGGCAGCCCACTATCCAAAATTACAAACAAGAGACCATATTTTTCTTTTCATGCATAGCACCCAACCCTAAAATTACAAATTTTAGCACTCTTTCATAAAAAACACCCTAGCAACCAAATCTCCTCCTCCCCAGCCACTAAGTCGCCTGCATACACCCTCTCCCGTCAGTGGTGTCGTTATTTTTTTGTATTTTACTGAATTTATGTTGTTTATTGCGTTTAAATCATTGCTTTGGACAAGTTTATACACACAAATCTCCCCCCCAAAAAATAAATTATACATGAATATACATAGATAAATGCGTAGCAATGAGAGAAATACAAAAATATACACAAAAAAGTAAAAATTCATATAAACATCCTTAATATACAGATTTATTCACTCACATATACACAATTATACAAATTTATATAATTTTATACATGTGTATAAATTTGTATAAAATTGTATAAACTTGTATAAACCTACGGCAGACTGCTATCTTGGGAAAAGGGTGACAACTCGGGTAAGATTCGAAAATATGGGCCATTTTTAGTAATTTTCGTCTTTTGCTTGTCTTTTATTGTAATTATCCCTTTAATCAAAGGGTAATTTACACTCTATACCCATGCATCTGAAACTAATTACCCCACATACCCACACCAATTCTTTATACCCATAAATTTAATAATATTTACACTCTCTACCCATTTCCCTATCTCCCTCCAAAAACTAATTACAATATTCAGTTTCTCTCCAAAATCGATCCTTACCCCCATTTCCCCATCTGATTACATTCTGTTTTCCATATTTCTCCCAAAATTGACATGTTTTCCCCCTTTCCCCATCTGATTTACATCTCCCAAATCCATGATTCAAACCCCCTGCTTTAATTGATTTCAACCCTTTCTACTAAAATGCTAAACCCTAGTTCAAAATTGAGCTTGCAACGTATTTACCAACATAAACGGGCGAACAGTCCTGAATCCTCTAGTTCTCCACCGATTGAAAACAGTATGGAAATCGTTACTGTTGGTGCGAATGAGCCTAAGGTACTTTATGATGTCAATCTTCCTATTTTTTGTATCCCTATTACGTTTTATTATGTATACTTATACTTCTGTAGTATTTGGTTTACCACAAAGGTATACAAGTTTTAGTGTGACAACTTTTGTTCTGTATACCTTTTTATTATGCAGTATACCCTAATGGTATACTTATTTAAGTAAAAAAATAGTATATTGACAGTTGATCAAATTGGGAAATTTTCCATGAGAAAGTGTAACTTACATGTCAATGGTGTGGGAAAAAAGGTCACAATCGGAGTTTATTGATGTTTTTTTTTTTTTCATAAAGAGTATTTTGTACAAATGATGAGAGGTGATTTGAAATGTTTTGGAGCATATTTTTGAATACCCACCATTGTTAAGCTTTGAGCTCTTGAATATGAAATTTTAATTCTTTATTTGTTGTTTGATTCGAAGTGGGTGTTACAAAATATTGTCTCTAATACTTTTATAAAGTTCATGCTAAAATTTGATTGCATTTGGAGCTGATTTGCGGTACTTGAGATCAAAATTTTTTGTTGAAAATCAATTAAACTGTATATGCTGCTATAATATACAGTTTACTGCAATAGTATACTGATACAGTATACAATATCATAGTGTATTAGTTGCTATCAAATAAATATACTTTTTTAGTACAGTATACCTTGTTGATATACTGTATACTATTTTGGTATACATCTTTGTATCTAGATTGAAGCGTGAGACCTGCTATGACACATATATATGTTTTGATTTTTTGTTGTTATAAACATAATATATCTTTTTTCTGTACCGTATATTCTTTTAGTATGCATTATGTGCTAGTATCAAAGTGTGTGAGTTGCTATAGAAAAATGTATATTTTTTTAGAATACTGTATACATTTTTAAGATGCAACCCAAATTAGATCAGCTGGTGTGTAAGGAGTCAAGCTGTTGATATTTCTCCACTCCGCCGTGTCAACTAGGAAATTTATTTGCTTACAATTAGTGCTCGTGAGGGTGCTTTCAAGAACATCAAGACCATAGCTGAGTGCTTGGTTGATGAACTCATCAATGTTGCCAAGGGTTCTTCAAATAGTTATGATATTAAGAAGAAAGATGAGATCGAAAGGGTTGCCAAGGCTAATAGTAGAGTGTGGATGCTGGAGAATCATGTGATAAGATAGTTTTGTTTCTGCTGTTTCTCATTTCTATTTCTGTAGCAGTAGCTTTTCTTGAAAAAAAGAATGTGATGGTTACAGTTCTTCTCTATGGATTCAACATCTAAAATGTTCTACTCCTTTAGACTTTCATGCATTTGGATGTCTGTTATTGCTATAAATATTCTCTATGAATGAGGGCCATTGTGAGCTCCTGTTTGCCTTTATTTTGACATTTCACATCTATGGAATGCTTAGCCTTCAACCACTGAAGTTGTTATGGAATTATTCCTAAACTACACCCTTTTGTTTATTTTGTTCCTAATCTTTGTATCTCTCTCTCTCTCTCTCTCTCTCTCTCTCTCTCCAATTTACTATGAAATATGAATATTTTTTATTGGCATCAAAACATGAGGTGTGCTTCCTGATTGTCTGAACATAGAAAAGAGAATCTAGGATGAATCAGGAAAAAGATATTTCTATGCAATAATCACCTTGTTTTATTGATGTGGCGACATAATTGTGAAACTGCCTCATGTTTTATGTTCTAGATGGCTACCACTTCCATTGCAACTTTACCAGTTATGGTCGAGACTATCTCGAGGAAAATTTTGGAGCATATAGTTGAGCAGTGCCTTAGATGTTGTGATATGGGTATCCCCTGCAATGCTCGGCAAGCCTGTGATGACCCCTCTTCTCTCATTTTCCCTTTCCAGGTTGGTATATCTTAGATTTAGTTGTATTTATTTTGGAACTTGTCTAAAGAAATGATCTTTGTTTTTTTTTTGCACCCTGTTAGGGAATCTTAAATTAATTAGCTTGACTTTCACCCAATCTGCACTGCATGTTAAACGTAGCTCGAGTATTATATGGTGCAACTTAACCTGATAAAATTATTCATTTCAATCTGTAATTGCATAAGAGAGGTCAGGCCAAGAGGTTATAGAGTAATGAATGCCTCTTTTGCATAGAGCTCCTGATTGATGTAGTTTGTCCTTTAACAAGAAGGAGAAATTGAAAGATGCAATTCTTGTCAATCAGTGTTCCATAAGCATTACTTTACGAGGATATCAGTTTGCCCTTGTGGTAGCCAATTGAAGTCGGAACAAAAATACAATACAAGAAACTAAAGCGACAGTAGTTTGAGGGATCTGTCCTTGGTTTTGCCTAAAAAGAGCGCAGACCTCAGTAAGGGGTTTTTTTCTGGATTGTTCACAAAAGTAAGGCCACTGAACATGTATTCTTTTGTAATAATGTTTCAGAAAGAAGGGTATACTTTCTTTTTTACTGTATACCTTTATGGTATACTTATATCCAAAAATCCACATGCGTAAATTAGGTGGGGTTACATTTACAGAATATACCTTTATAGTATACTATCTTTCCACTGTATACCTTTATAGTATACTCTCTTGCCAAAGTTTTATTTGTAAACCAGTATACTTATAAGGTATATAGTATACTAAAAAGGTATACAATGATAAAACGTGCACAAATTGTGCACTTGTAGCAACACTATCCTGTAATAACACTAGTATATTTTCCTGTTTAACCAAAAATGGCCATAGTTTGTAATTCCTTAAGAGTCATACTAACAAAGACCATATAAATATTTATAGACTCAATTAGGGTCTTTTCCAGCTATAGATTTTTGAGTTTTCATTCATCTATATGTTGAAATTAGGTACATCAGATTCTCATATGTGGTTTGGTCCAACTATCAGGGTCACTAATCTTTTTCCCCTTTCTGCAGCTCCCAAATGTCACGGAGTTGGTGAGACTGGTATATGCTAGATGGTTTGTCTACCACTACCATCTCTTCAAGGTAGCAAGGAAATCTTAGTCAAGTATATCCAAATGGAGAACTATCTGAACGTAGATAGATAACTGACGATGGCTAATAGGTTGCATATAGAGTACTTGAAGTGATCGACATGCTATGAGAATTGTGGTTAAATTTTGAGTCAATTTGGCGAAAAATTTGGCCATGCTTGAACCAAAATTCGGAGAAAAAACTTAATGAACTACTACTATTTTGGTAATGTACACCTTACTTGTATACTGTTGTACTGAAGAAGTCCAGTGAAAAAAATCGATGAACTAGAATTCTTCTTTGTCTTACTCTTGTTCTTCTTACACATCTTATTCTTTTTTAGCAATTTGATAAGATCACTCAAAAATATTAAAAAGTAGTTATGTCAAGTTTTTGGTTATTTTGGTATATATATTTTTTTGTTTGAATCGAAGTGAGATTTTGTATTGTAACAAATTATATTTGTATATCATTCCTGTATACTATATACTAGAAAGATATACAATAGAAGCATGATTTTCTCTTAATATAAAAGTATACTGTGACAAATCAAACTTTGTATACCATTATGGTAAACCATATACTACAAAAGTATATAATAGAAATGAATTCTTTTAGTTAGTAGACACAAATATGTTGAACAAAAAGAAAGTTTTGTACCTTTGGGAAAGTCTTATACAATTCGAGCAATATCACATATTAGAACAACAAGGTATACAATGAAATACCCATATTGAACAAATTTTACTAAACGGTAAAGAACAATTGATATTGAACTAAGTAAACCACTGTACGAACAACATAACATTTTGTCATTTATTTAAAATAACAACTGGACGTACACAACAATTTGAAAAAATTGACAATGAAAACTGTCAACTTAAGTGCAGATAAAACTATGTTTCATTAATAGAATATAACTGCATGTTCAAATCAGCACTTTCTCAAGAAAAAACGGCATGTTCACAGTTAAAAAAAATTCCATCATGTAACTGCAAGATGACACCATTCAAACTGATATGTTAAAGTCTTTTCCTTCTGCAATTCGTCTTGCAAGACGATGTCATCCATCTCAGCATAAGTTACTGGCATTTAACAACAGAGGTAATTGGAAAGCATATGCCATTACTACTTGCTTAACTTCATCGGCGGCATCTGGGTTTTGATGAAAGTCATATATGTATATGCACCTATCACGGAACGAAACCCTTCCTAGGATCCAATGCCACTCCACTAACACATGCATAGGAAGGAGGACCTCATCAACATTCTTCCATGGAGTGTTACATAATAGCCTGTGACCAAGGATATACTCCTTCAAAGCAAGTTTTGTTGTTGCTAGTCCCCGGTTCCTTTCCACACCTATGAACTTCTTATATAGACTTTGAATGGCATTGTCAAAATAGTTGTTTGTTATTGTTATCTTCGCTTTAACTCCATGTTTTGCCTTCTTCCGAACGTAGTAGAAAATGACATCTATGTGCTGCAAGACAACTATATACCATAAGTATACAATCTAACATAATAGTATACTAACCAAAACTAAACATATCACAACGAAAAAGGAAGCAGTAGTCTTTTTTTTTTGTTTTTCTCATTTTATTATGAATGGAATGTTCAAACTTTGAAAGACGGTTCATACTCTCATTAGTAAACTCCAAGAAGGCAATTCATTATAAACTCAGTAAACCAGTATACTTGTAAGACATACTATATACCAAAAAGTATACAATTACCAAATGTGCAGAAATTGCAAGTAGCAGGAAATGCTATGCTTTTCGTAACAACTACCAAAGAATCACAATTGACGACAATGTAAAAAAATACATTTCAATTATATCAACATTCCGATTGCCTATTGCACAATAATATTGTTGAATGTCCAATGCCAAAGGATTCCCAGTTTGCAAAAAAAAAAAAAAAAAGGTGGGGGGAAGGGGGGGGGGGGTGGGGAAGAAACTCAGGAAATCAATGGATCTTCAACTCAGTCAAGCAGTATACTTATAGAGTATATTGTATATGATAAAGGTATATAATGATAATAAACAAAACTAGACATACCACAGTGGAAAAGGAAGCAGTGCTCCTTGTTAACTCCCAAAACCACTATTTATCATTATTCTTTGGTTAATCCTTAAGATACTGTCTCATTCGTTCTTCATTTACATTCCATAAAGAAAAATAATTAGGATTTAATTGATATAAAGAAGTATACCTTTTCATCCAACTCAAAACCAGATGCCAGTAGCTTCACTCCATTCATTGCAACGGAATAAGTATAACCTTGTAGTGACACTGTCCGCTACTTCCTGGCATTGGAAAGCACACATTGAAGACCTTGTGACCAAAATGGATATCAATATCAGCACAACTACAGTTGACTTGGCAAAATCAAGTCGAGTTTCTCATTTGCTAATACAAAAGTAAATACTAATTGGTTAAGAAAGTTAAGAAATAAGGGAAGCCAAGTAATATAGACGTCCCTTATCAGATTAGTATTAGTGCCTTACAATTTAAATAATAAATGGATCATCTCCAAGTGAAGAAGTCTCTTTGTTAATGATATCATTGTCATACTGGGCAAACCAATCTTGATCTCTATTCATCCCATCGGCACAACAATTACTATCATCACTATCCTTGCGATCATCTCTAGTTGTATCCTAAGAAAAAAACTAAAAAAGCAGCAAACCTAAGTATTATGCACTAAAAGAATCTGGTATACTCTATAGTAAAGCGTATACAGTAGAAAAAATATTTTTGTCAACTTGTTGCAAAATAGTTAAACAAGTATACTTTTATGGTATACATAGTACTGCAATTGTATACAGTAGGAAAATAACTTTTTGTTATATTTCCAAGGCTGAACCTATAAAGTTAATCTGGTATACCATTGAGGTACTAAAATGGTATACAACTTTGGATCATAAACCGAAAAAAAAGTACCTTTGAATACGGCGCAACTTTAGCTTTGGCAAGTGAAGCAACAACTGAATGCACCTCATAATGACAACCTTCTCTTTGTTGTCCATACCCTCGATGTTCACCTACTGCTGTACTGGCAAGGACCTCCTTCATTTACAAAGGTATACCATTTGGTGTATACCGTATACTAGAAAGGTATACAATAGAAACATTATTTTCTCTTAATACAAAAGTATACTGTGACAAAATCAAAGTTGTATACCATTGTGATATACTGTACATTAGAAAGTATATGATAGAAGCATCCAAACCATAGTTGTTCCCATGGCTGAAACACTCCCCACCAGCAGGAATATCTACCACCCCGTACCGCCGCAAATCCACCAACAGTCCGCCGTCAACCGCCACAATCCGGCGACTTGAAATTTACAAAAATATATGAATGAGACCGCTTCCTCCTCCACTTTCCATTTCGACTAATGGTTTCACCCAAATCATTTGGGATTAAAGTAGATCGGGCCTTGAAAGTGGCGGAACCCCAACTCCGGCAACCATTTCTCTGACGCACCCTTCCCGTTTTCTTCCTTTTTATTACTGTTACGTCTCTTTTCTTCCTTTAGAAAAATTATAATATCTATTAATTGAATCCTATTCGCCACCGAATTGAACGAAATTTCCACCTTTATTGATACTGAATTTGGACCAAATTACGGTTTTATGGGAGAGATTAGTTTGAAGTGGATCCAATCCTGAAAGTATACGAATGTTTTGGACCTGGAAGAAGTGGGAGATAAAGTGGGTATTTAGGTAATTAGTTTAGTGGGTAGCTCGAGTAATATTTGAAAGTTGTGGGTATGGGCTGTAATTACTTTAGCTTGTGTGGGTATTTGTGTAAGTCACCCATAATCAAATCTCTCTTTCCCGGCCCACTCAAAATTCTATAGAATTGATGTTCACTCATAGTTGAAATTATGGACGGTAGCCAGTTTACATCAAATCATTGTCAAATTCATTTGAAAACAAGTCACAGCGAAAGTGACTGGATTTGATCGAAGGTGCTAACAAACAATAAACCAATTATTCCTTGTTATTGATAGGACTATTATTTGAGTAATTAAGTCAATCAATCATCAGTGCAATTAAGCTACAGCTCATGAAAAAAAAAAGGATTGATTTTTCAATTAGCATCAGCTAATGTAGTAGTACTTACTAATTAATACTACTAATATTCCGTTACTTGCTTTCTGTCACTATTTTCAATTATTCGACCATCTTTGCTTAAGATATTGTTACAATATGGCTAAAATAGAGTTAAATTATCATTGGGATCCAGGTTAGAGACTATGTGGCTATAATAGAATCAAATTACCGTTGGGATCCTAGTTAGAAATTATATATATATATATGAGGAGAATAATCTATTAGGGCTTATGCTATGATGTTTGTCTTTTATTTTTCTTAGCTAGTTTGTTAGCTAAATCTGGAACCTCCCTTTTCTATTTTTTCTTTCTTTTTGGTTAGTTGAACTAAGGTTGTAATTCTATTCTAGTGGAATTCAATCAATATCCATCACAATACTATGATTACAATGGCTATGGTTACTCACTTCCGTTACAGATATTCTCACAGTCATATCTCTATCATAGTAATGTCATGTGTTGGTCCATCTTCATTTCAATAGCGATGTTTCACTTATTAATCCTTTTGTTTGTAGTAGTATTTTGTTTTTTAATCGAGCTTTGTATGTTTTGATGGAAGTACTTTTCTTCCATGCGAGTTCCTCGCTTCTCCTTGAAGTGTGGTTAGTTGACAAATTTTCCTATTTTTCTAGAGCTTTTCAAAACAATACATATTTACACATACATATAAATTAACTGATACTGCTTAAAGTTATACTCCCCAAATTAAATATCAATTTGAGACACCAAGTGTCCACCACAGTACAAAGATTCTCTAATCAAACAAGATATAAGGTGTGACAATTGACGACGCTATTGTACAAAATCCTAGTATGTCGTTTCTTACGATATAACCTGTTAGAAGCCATAGATATGAATTAAGTCATAAAGAAATTGACCCTTTATTTTAAACTAGTAAAATTCTTTATACTTGAACTTCTTTATTCTTTTTATGTAATATAATGTCGTCCATATTATTGTTATAGATATCTTTTTAATAAATTATCCGTATAGTTTTGTAAGATGGGAAAAGGGGACTCAATATTGAGTGCTTGATGCCGACATGTGGAATTGTCAGCTTAACCATCACCAACTTTGCCAGAAGGAATGGACAAAGATCTTCCACGGTTTGAGCTGGGAAATATTAATAGACTTGCACTTCAAAAGCAATATCTCAAATAAATATATATTCTATTTTGGTAATTAAAATTTTATTACCAGGAAAAGTTTTACTACATGAGAACCAAAAACCCTCCCAAGGTTGTACATTAATCCCCAACCTTAGTAACAATCTAGTTACTCAGCCACAACTACTACACTTCTCAAACCTATCTATGGAGATCTATTAAACTATGGGAGACCCACGTATAGTTTAAATCACATTTGATCACATACCGCCAAAAAAATTATTGAGATTGATGATATCCATTTGCCCTTAACCAAGGTCTTTTACGATTGCGAGCTCTTAAAATAAAGAAATTCCTTATATAATAAATATCCTTCTTTGATGGGTCTTATGCGACGTGAATCTAGATTATTTAAGGGATTCCTCATATCATATGGTTAAACAAAATTTAAAAAAAAAATGTTTTGTTATTCAATTTATATAAATTTTGGTGTGTGGAGTTTGTAAAACCGAACACACTCACACGAGAGAAACAATATTTGGGTGAAAACTCTTGCTTTCATTGATGAGGGAGTTCCCTATTTATACAAGAGAAAACCTAAACCTAACCTAACTTAGGGACCAAGTAAACTCAACGGGCTTGGCCCAATATACAATTTACATAACTAACTATTTACACGCTAACTATTTACAATATAACCTTCATCAGAGTTATATTATATTGTACGTGCACTGGTATAAATTAGTTACATACTTAATAGAACAGTTGATGTATGCTTAAGCTGTCGAGACATTACTGTCATAAAAAGTTTAAACTCATGTTGTTACTCTCGAAGTACAAATAGTCAAGGTGAGAGAATTGTTTTCACAGACACTATCATCGGATACAAAAAGATTCCAATGAACTCTCTATCCAAGTATGTATAACAAATTGAGGGAATGGAAAAATCATATTACTATAAAAGCATATCCTTCAAAAGACCAAAAGTCATATTACAAAAATACCCTCCCACAAACCTAATTACACTTACATGCAAAAAGAAAAAAAATAAAAACAAAAACCTAACTGATACCACCCTTCGTAACAACTGTTGTTGGAGTAGTTGCACCTTTTAGTTTGGAGTAGTTACACCTTTTAGTTCATTCCCTTTAAAAAACAGTTGCCCAACCATAAGTTCGCCAGAGCTTGGATGCTGTCCTTATTGCATCTTCAGGTTTGTGTCGAAAAAAAATAAAGAGCAGAGATTTCCAAGAACAATTGCCTTAATATGAAGCAGAGATCTCTCACATAACTACGGCCTATAGTTCAGGTATAAGGAACATATCTGGAGAAGTGACTTAATTAAAACATGCAACGGTTCATCAACTTTGCTTCTCTTATTTTTGACACATATTTTGTTGCCATCTCTGTATTTTTCAATTCTCATATTCTGCTCTATTTCTGATTAATACATAATGTCCAACGAAAACAAACAATTAATATTGCTCTTTTGGAGATTCAATAGGTAATATTTCTATCTTTACTTTTTAATTGATTTTCTTTTGATATTTTTGATTAAAAATTTGTTTTTCAATCACATGAGAGATGGCTCCTGTATATTTTTGAAAGCGTCCATTAAAGTTCATGATGTTTATATATATATATATAGCCAAAATATATGGACTTTTTTTCCCTTTGATGTGTTCACAATTTTCTATTTGCATTATTTGGCTGGGATATAAATATATGAAATGATTAGCACTCTTGCTCCAGTCATCTTTTTTCTTTTGATCGTAAATCCAATTTCTTCAGGCCATGTATAAATAGACTCACTCCAATCATCTTTCTTCGTTTGGTTGTAAATTTCTTTGAGGCAAATGTAGATGAGAGTTTAATTTGTACCTATATCTTTGATAATAGAAGATATCAAAAGTTGTCACTTAAGTTTGTCAACTGATCTTTATATACCATAACTAGGCTTTTAAGAAGAAATTAATTCACGTGCAATTCCTTTTTAAGTCAATATCTTTTATTGTTGTGTTATTACTATTTGTTAGTATTAGTTTATATCTAAAACTAAATGTAATAAAATCACCAACACATATACATTTATCTAAAACTAAGGCCGAAGAGAGGAGTCACTCATCAAGGATCACGGCTGTTATGGTAACATTTTTCTCAAACTAACCATTTGACTACTTTTTCTTTATTAATACTGCTATATGTTGTCTATTTTCATTAACAATTGCTATCATTTGCCGTTAGTGATCTTTTATGTACATTATCTATTCAAAATAGCCGTGTTCAATTGTAAGGGACTATATTATTTTGTCAACATATTAACTACATAAAAAGATTCTCCTCTCCGGGTCAAATAACTCTTTTACTCCACGGGCACCATCATCACAAATTTTGTTAGAAAGCCAAACATTTTATTCTTAAGTATTTCTTTTATATTTTTTGTAGGAGTAAAATAAGAAATCGGATATATATGTGTCTATATACACAAAAATTATTTTATACTTTTATATTGAAGAATGATTATCATTAAGAACGGCATTGAAAAGGGTGGAATATTTGTTGTGTTGACACTGGAAGTAAATAATGTACTTATCAATTATGTTTTAATATCATAAATGATTAAAACTTCTTTTCAGGTGTACACCATGAAATTGACAATGATCTGCAAGCCATTTTTAGAAAGACATGCATTGATCAAATTTTATGCCGCTTCTAAAGAATACAACTTTCTTTAGGCAACAACTTTTTTATATGTATGCGCGGCAGAAATAAAGAGACTATAATTTCTTAAAACAAGGCATGCAGAATTAAGACATGAAACAATTGCAACTGCTAACACATATTGCTAATACTCTCATTCAAACTGTATGTTATTAAAATATCTAAAGCTAGGGAAACATCCAAGCTGAATATTTAATAAATTAGAAAAAACATTGTCTTTCAAACATCAATTTTTTGCATTGAGTTTTACCTTCAGCACAATATTATCAACATATATAAAACTCAAATTTACATTAAGTCAAACTTTATTTTAATAATATTGCTGTTAATATACAATATGGTGTACTATACGACTAGGTATATACGTGCAACGCACGTGCAGAGAAACTAGTAATTGACGAAAGAAAGGTGAAGAGGGAAAGGAATTATCCCAAGTTAAAATAATTAACCACCAACATTCCGACAATTTCGTTTGAATGATTAGCAAAGCATGGATGGTAAGACATCTCCATCACTGCAACAGATGCTGGCATCTCACGTGAACCAGCTCTATTCTTTTCTTATGTGTCACCGAAGTTCCATACACATTACCATTTCAATTAATTTGAATTCTCATCGGGTAAGACCTATTTTTTTTTATGAAAATATTTTTATTAAAAATTTATTTCAGTTCTCAGGACTCGAACTAGCTTTACTCGTCTTATAATACTCACCACCTAAATTCTAGCGGCCATTTTTTTCGTTCTCCTTAATTTTTTTATACTTCCTCACTGAATATTTAGTTTTAAAACAAAATTTAATATTATCATGACTTTTACGGTTTACAATATTTAAAACGTTAGAGGAATCATAATTAAAAGAAAATTTATATTTAAGTCTTTAAATTCTAGTGATGTAATAGGTGAATTTACCTATTATGAAGGCTAGTCAGTTAAATACCCTTTGCAGAAAACACTCTTAGCTAAATTTCTGGTTAAATATAATGTTGCACCTAAAATGTGATCAAAGATGCATTTTCTTGTCTCATTTTATCAAAGTGGTAATTCAAGACTTCAAATAGTACTTAAATTCGAGCGTGTTGCCCATCCATAATTAGGCCCTCTGTTAGTTACGTACTCTTTTATTTTTATTCTTTCTTGATGCATGTCTTGTATATGATTCTAGACATATTCATCAGTAACTGTCTTCAAGATGTGTTTTGCGAGTCACGTACGTTCTTGGATTAACTCCTTGTGGGGGAACAATGATATCATTCACGTAAAACTAACTTACGAGGAAATAGTACTTACATACAGTATATAGTAGTAGTAAAACTGAAGTTTCTTAAGAAGTCAATTACATATATAATGAAGTAACTATAAGCAATTATTTCAGAATTTGGAATTCAACGTGATTTTGTCGTGAATTATGTTGACTGTATTACTTTCTATATCATGATTAAATGACGATACTGCTGGTCATTTACAGGACCACATAGAGAATGATAGATAGAAAAGAAAATTATACAATTAGTAAAAGTCATAACTTAAGAAATGCATGTACAGTTGATTGTGTTGGCCAAGTTGGTGTAATTCTTTAACAACTGTCCATTAAGAAGTTTATGCTCGAAAAGTACACATTTGCATCCCAATTTGTAGGCCACAGACATGACTAAGTGCCATCTAATTAGACTTTACAAGCTAAGCTACAACAAAGTACTATATATGTTCATGACGATGTACTTGGAGTAATCATAATTTAAGTTATAGATGGATAGTGATAATAACGTGCAACCATGCACATTTATAAGAAAATCTTTCTTAATTAGATCGGTCATTAGTTAACAAAAATACTAAATCATGTTGGTTAATTGGTTGTTCAATTGCTATTTTCTAAAATGATGAAGTCATAAATTCATTATGACTACTGTATGTTCAATTGCTATTAAATCGTTGGTTAAACATTTTTAATGACTACGTTAACTTGCTTACAAATAGTAGCTCATTATCAATTCAGTTATAGTTTATACAAATAAATTTTAATATGGCTGGAGCACAACAGTAGTTTTTATTCATTTACTAATTTCAAAAACCGCTCTATTCTTTTTCTTTGCTATTCTTTTTAGTACCTAACAATATTATTCACTCTTCAAGATTGATACCTAAAAGTCACCCTTTAAAAAAGTAGACAACCCCACTTAGCTTTCAATCAAATCTCCAGAAAAAAGTAGTTCCTGAATCCCCAACACAATGGTCGATTAAATAAAAAGTTGAATGATACAATGATTGCTCTAACGAGATATGCATAGAACTATAGAGCCACTTGATGTGGTTACATATAGCCATTTGATTATCTTTTTCACTGTCGGAATTATAAGGTTTCTCAAGCCTTAATCACCAATCTCATGTACTTTGAATCCTAGAAATAGTGACGTAAAGAACGATTTTTCTTTAATGAATCTTACGTGACTTGAATTTAATGATCATTAATCATGCAAATAGATACCGTTAATTTCACCTGTGGTCACTGAACTATTGTTTCATTACCACAAAGTTACTTTTGTTTCATTTGTTACCAAAAAGTCATTCAACTTTGCTCCGGTCCACAACAAAGTCACTCAAGCCGAATTTTGTTTAAAACTTGCCGGAAAAATGAGGTGGCATCAGTTATTAAAGATAATTTTCTTAATTAAATTTTTCATCCATTAATCCAATTTTTTTACCCATTATTCTGATTCTACCCAATCCAAACTCAAACTCATTTCACTACTTCTTTTTTGCCATATTATGCCAGGAATTTCACTAGTTTTTTTTACCACATTATGCCAGGGAGCCACATTGAAAATTTTTTTCAACTAATTGAAGATTAACTGGACAATCTAGTGAAATATATGTTCAGTTACAATCTGTCACTGCGCCTATGTTTACAAGTCTTTGTTCAGTAATATTATTGGTTACTCTTTTCTTTTTTGTTTCTTTCGACAGCCATGCTCATTGGTTACCCATGTTACTTTTAAACAGGTGTATTTAATATAAAATTATTTTATTTGCCACATTGAAAATATATTTCAACTAACTGAAGATTAACGGGACAATCTAGTGAAATACATGTTCAGTTACAATCTGTCACTGCGCCTATATTTACAAGTCCTTGTTCAGTAATATTATTGGTTACTCTTTTCTTTTTTATTTCTTTCGACAGCCATGCTCATTGGTTACCAATGTTACTTTCAAACAGGTGTATTTAATATAAAATCACTTTATTTCCTGTTGCTTCAAACAAAAGTACGTAATTAAAAAGAAATAACACATTATATACAACAGCCAAAAGATTGTCAAATTCATCAAACAAAAGAAGAAGTGTATATACAACAACCAAAAGATTTTTAAGAAAGTGCATGGCAACCCCATTTAGCAGTAATTAAAAATAAAATATGATTTTCCTGTTACTCTTCAGTTAGTTGAAATATATTTTCAATGTGGCTCCCTGGTATAATGTGGCAAAAAAAAAAGTAGTAAAATCTCTGGCATAATGTGGCAAAAAAATAGTGAAATGGGTATGGGTTTGGGTTGGGTAGAATCAGAATAATGGGTAAAAGAATTGGATTAATGGATGAAAATTTTGATTAAGAAAATTATCTTTAATTAATGATGCCACATCATTTTTCCGGTAAGTTTTAAACAAAATCCGACTTGAGTGACTTTGTTGTGGACCGGAGCAAAGTTGAGTGACTTTTGGGTAACAAATGAAACAAAAATGACTTTATGGTAATGAAACAATAGTTCAGTGACCACCGGTGAAATTAACCCAAATATTCAACGTTCATATAAAAAAAAATCTTCTTGATCTCTCTATGTTTTCTTTTTTCCTTGTCTGAAATCAACTCCAAGATTTTGAGTTCTTCCAACTTGGGTCCCTCTCTGTTTATGGATTGAAAGATAAGCAGCACCGCACGTGGAGTCTGAATGAAGGAACTTCCAACTACAATAATAACTTGTCTCTGCCAGCAAATTTTCTCTCTTTTTCCTTTTCATTTAAACCAAAATAATATACATTTTGATAAACAGAATTTACATTCCTACCACCCTCACAAAAAGATATACTGTCATGCATGATTAACATTACTTTCCAATTCGTATCGCCCACTCATAATTCCACTCATTGTGTTTGTTGCTTCAAGCTTGCACTCACATCTCTCTTTCCCTTTTGTTTGTTCCTCTCTTTTGACTCATATATTAGAGAAGAAACCTAAAAAAGCAAAAAGCTATACAGCATAGTTTACAAAATTACTAGTTTAATTATTTCATTACACGGATAGTTAATAAACTGTATTCATACAATAATGTTAGTTGGTATAATTATTTAAAGCTTGTTTGATTAGCTGATTAAAAGTACTTCCTTAATTCCAATATAATTCATTTAGTGTTTGACTGGATACATATATACTAGTTTATGAAAGAAAAAAAAAATTTAAACTTATGGTCTCCTTATAGTTTACCATGACTATGGGCCAGGCTAGAAAATTCGGAAAAGAAGAGTTCTGTTTTTCAGTTCTTTCCATCCTGGTTCTATCACCAAAAGACCACGATGAGGACAGATCGTCAGTGTTTTTCAGGCTATGAACGGAGCTTAGCTGTATTGGTCGATTTTCTGTTCGATCACGAAGGAAGCAAACTCGATCGTGCACAGCGTCTGAATTTACTTCGGAAATCATGAGATCGGAAAGAAGCTGATTTGATTTCGTTCGGTCATGGGATGTGGCGATCGGATAAAATCAAAGACAGCATGGATAAGCTATAATTGATTTTAGCGGATAAGCTCCAATAAACTTATCCCACTTTTATCGGAACCGACTTAGCATGTTTCAAGGGACGTGCTACAGTGGGAAGAGAGACGTGGGAGAGTGGAAGTCTGCTAGGGTTTGGGGATTCTCCTCCATTTCAACCTATAAATAGAGCTTCTTATTTTCATTTTGGGGACAGGTTCATCTGAGCAATATCATTCTACTCTCAAAAGGCCATCACTCATCAAGAGATTAGTTCACTCCCATCATTTTGTCAACTTGTCACACTGTACTAGAAATTTCGATCGCGGCTTAGCTCAAACGTGGAAGGAGATCTGTTCTTTCCATTGAAGCGACACCCATCGATCCATCAAATACAATAAGCCTTTATTGCTTTGATTATTTATTCATTATTTATTTCGTTTAGATCTACGTTTATCTTGATCGTAATACATTCTGCTCATTATCTGCATTTAGCTTAAGCAATTTGTTATCATCATTAATCAAACAATTCATCAGTTTGCTAATCGTTATCTTACATCGGACCTACTGTTTCTGCATCGCATTATTCGATCGAATATATTCAAACGCCATTGTAGTGCAAGTTATTTATCATCATATTAATACTTTTCCATCATTATATTGCTGTTATTTCCATCGAATCAAATACTGCTATCGTATTTAACTGTGTGCCTTAGTAACACGAAGTCGTCTCATCGTGTATCATTAGCCTGTCATTTAAATTCGAACTTGCTTGCTGACATCTGCATTTCAACTTTACACCGAATCAGCTTGACATCGGTTTCGTAATTGCTCCACGAACCAAAACTCTTGAAATCGATTAACTTGCTCGCGTAAACTGCTTATCAAACGATCGAATTGAGATATAAAACGGTCGCCTTAGACCCACCTAAATATAAATTTAATTGTATAACCTGATATATTTTTGGGAAATACAGTTTGGCGCCGTCTGTGGGGATTAGGCAATCGATTTATTCCGAAATTCGAATCGCTTGATACTACTTACGTTTGTTTTCTTGTTTGGAAATGGCAGATGAACGCAACACCGACGCTCTGAACGGTCAACAACAGCTCAATCCCAATGACGGGGTTCATGTTCCGACCCATGTTGAAGCGGCCGACGAATCTACCAACAACGGACAGGATCCAACTCACGACGACATTCCTGCTGGTTCACAGTTGAACGTACGCCAAGCGCGACGTTCAGGCAAGGAGCCCGCGATCGAAACTGAATCGGGAAACGCAAACGCAGCACTGTTTGCGTATCTGAAGCGGCATGATGCTCAGTTCGAAATGATACAAGATCAGTTGAAGGCACTATCTAATTCTCTCGGAAGTAAAGCGCCTACTCCTCAGATCACACCCCCAGCAAGCATTCCGACTTCGGTTCCTCAGGGCGCCGTAACAGGGGGACTTGCAGCAGGGGTGGGGTCTGGAGGATCAGGTACCGCCGCCGAAGCCATGGGAGTTCCGGCTTCGGTCACGGCGGAAGTAAGGATGATGGCAACGATGCAGACTTTGTTGAATGATAATATCGATAAGAAGTTCAGTGAAATTAAGTCATTTATGGAAAAATTGCCAGGCGTCCCGAAACTGGCTGACGAAGGCACTAAAAAGTCGATATCAAAACGTCCTTTTCCACCAAGCGCAGCCCCGCTGCCTATACCAAAGACTTTTAAATTACCAGAAAGCTTGAGATACGATGGAACCACAGATCCCAGGGATCACATCGATATGTTTTCGGTTGCGGTTCAAGCAAATGACCTGACCCCGGAGGAGATCAATTCGGTCAGCCTTAAGAAGTTTTGTGAGACATTGAAGGGGGCTGCACTGAAATGGTATTTACAATTGCCCGAAAACGAAATACTGAGTTTCGACGACATGTCGGCAAAATTCATTCGATCATACACTGGAGCAAAAAGGATAGCACCAAGGGTCGAAGATATTTTGAACGTGAGGCAGCGACCCGGGGAAACCATCAAACAGTTCTTAAAAAGATTTAACGATGAGAAGATTCATATACCGAATCTCGAAGAAAGATGGGCGTGTTTGACCTTTGCCAATAACTTGCGCACTGATTCAATTGAGGCATGGAAATTGAAGGATCGTCTCAGGGAGATCGATGCATGGACTTTCGATGTATTGTATCGCGAGTGTGAGACAAGGATCAGGGCTGAGGAGGAAGAACTGCAGCTAGCCCGAAATAATTATCATTATGACAGACCAGCAAGAAGAGTTGATAACGACAGAAGAGACTACAGGGACCAACGATGGGGGCCCTACAGTTTCCACCGGATGGGAAGCAACAACCACGAAGCTGGTAGCTCCAAAAATCATCCGAAGAAAACCCAGCCGAACACATCTTCGGCTCCGAAAGATCGGCCACTGCCTCCAAAAGTGACGGAGTACAATTTTTGCATATCAACACCGAATCTGGTGAATCACTTGAAAGGGATGGGTGATAAAGTTGTAAAATTCCCAGGTCGCATAAAATCTAATCCAAATACCAGAGACGAGACTCTATGGTGTGCTTTTCACCACGATTTCGGCCATACAACGGAGGAATGTAAGGCGCTGAGATATGAAGTGGCCAGCCTGCTGGAAAAGGGTCATTTGATCGAATTCTTGACCGAAAGAGGACGAAACAATTTCAATAAAAAGAAAGACGATGAGCCACCAAAACCCCCTGCTCCCAGGAAAACGGTGAATGTCATTACCGGAGGAGATGGTGTCTGTGGGGTAACCTACACCACGAAGAAGTTTGCAAAAGTCTCTTTCACGCGAGACAAACGGACACGAGATGACATGACCGATGAGATTGTATTCGGAGACGCCGACTTCGATGGAAGAATTCATCCTCATCATGATGCCCTTGTAGTAACGACAAGGATCGATGATGCCGATGTAAAAAGGGTATTGATCGATGCTGGCAGTTCGGTTAACATCATACATGCAAGAGTGGTTGAACAATTGCAGTTGAGTGATAAGATCGTGCCCCGTTCAACGGTCCTGTCAGGTTTCAACAATTCAAGTGAAGTGACCATTGGAGAAATTATAATCAAAACCTATGCAGAAGGAGTAGAGAGTGAAACATCATTTCAGGTGATGAAGGGCGAAATGGCATACAACGTAATTTTAGGTCGACCATGGATCCACGCTATGGGAGCAGTTCCATCGACTTTACATCAAGTTGTGAAATTCCCCACCCCATGGGGAATTCGTGAAATCAGGGGCGAGCAACAGGCCTCACGAGACTGTTACTCAGTAGCTGTCAAGGAAGGCTTTCGATTGTAGCAATCACAGCTAGTGGAACCCGTGATCGGAAGCTTCACTTCGGTTCCGTCGTGCGATCCAACGCAGCTACCGGAATCCGAAGTCGAAGGCGACTTCGCACAGGTTTCACCGTGCAAATTAGTGGGGCCCGTGAACGGAAGCTTCACTTCGGTTCTGTTGTGCGATCAAACGCAGCTACCGGAACCCGAAGTCGAAGGCGACTTCGCACAGGTTCCACCATGTGTGAGAGAACCATTTAAACAAAAAGCTGGAGACTCTACGATAGAAGAACTTGAGGAAGTAATATTGTTCGATGACAATCATGATCGGAAAGTCTATGTTGGAGCTGAACTGGATATCGGTGTCAAAACAAAAATCATATCCTTCCTCAAGGACAACTCTGACTGCTTTGCCTGGTCCCATGCAGATATGGTAGGAATTGATCCAAAGGTAGCCACACATAAGTTAAATGTCGACCCAAAACATCGGCCGGTGAAACAAAAGAAACGGCCGAATGGAGGATTCCGAAAGAAGGTGATCAACGATGAGGTAGAAAGGCTACTTGCAAATGGATTCATTAAAGAGGTGAAATATCCAGAATGGCTTGCAAATACAGTTGTGGTACCCAAGAAAAATGGCAAGTGGAGGGTATGCGTTGATTACACCGACCTCAACAAAGCTTGTCCAAAAGATTCATTCCCACTACCTCACATCGATCGACTGATCGATTCCACGGCAGGGCACGAAATGTTGAGTTTCTTGGATGCTTACTCAGGATATAATCAAATTTCGATGGACCCATCAGATCAAGAGAAGACATCGTTTATCACAGACATGGGGACTTATTGTTATACAGTTATGCCTTTCGGCCTTAAGAATGCCGGCGCTACTTACCAGCGTTTGGTCACCACTATGTTCAAAGATTTGATCGGGAAAACCATGGAAGTATATATCGATGACATGCTGGTCAAATCTCTTGATAAGGAAAATCACCTAAGTCATTTGGAGGAAACTTTTACAATTCTAAGGCGGTTCAACATGAGATTGAATCCAGAGAAATGTGCGTTCGGAGTTGGATCCGGTAAGTTCTTGGGATTCATCGTGTCGCAAAGAGGAATCGAAGCAAATCCAGACAAGATCAAGGCGATCGAAAACATCCCTGAGAACCTGACAACGGAGAAAGAAGTTCAACAGCTGACCGGTCGAGTAGCCTATCTCAGCAGGTTCATCTCGAGGTCATCAGAACGATGTCATAAGTTCTTTTCAGTACTGAGGAAGAGCAATGGCTTCGAATGGACTCCAGAATGCAAAAAGGCTCTTCGGGAACTGAAGCAATATCTTTCCAATCCACCACTTCTATCAAAACCGATTGAAGGGGAAATGCTGCTGATCTACTTAGCTGTTTCCGATGTCGCTGTAAGTGCTGTCCTCGTTCGCGAAGATGGAGGTAACCAATTTCCTATTTACTACGTTAGTAAGACACTGTTAGATGCCGAAACAAGGTACCCACATCTAGAGAAACTAGCACTTGCACTAGTCACTGCTGCACGAAAACTAAGGCCTTACTTTCAATGTCATTCAATTTCTGTCATTACTACATTCCCATTACGAAATATCTTACATCGGCCAGATCTCTCTGGTCGATTAATGAAATGGGCGGTCGAGCTGAGTGAGTACGATATCACTTACCAGCCTCGTACCGCCATCAAATCTCAAGTTTTAGCTGATTTTGTAGCGGATTTTAGCGCTAATATCTTACCGGAAGCAAGGAAGGAAGAATTGATGATGAGAGATCCAGACCCCGGAATATGGGTAATGTACACCGATGGAGCGTCCAACGTCAAAGGAACTGGCCTCGGAATCCTATTGATAGCGCCGACCGGTGAGAAACTCAGGTACGCGATCAAGCTACATGCACAAACTAACAACGAGGCCGAATATGAGGCCCTCGCTGCAGGTTTAAAGATCGCAAAGGACTTGAAAGTGGAACGAATAGACGTCAAAAGTGACTCCCAACTGGTGGTAAACCAAATCCATGGCAATTTCTGCGTTCGAGATCCGAGGATGCAACAGTTGCTTGAAAAGGTACAAAATTTTCTAACTTCTTTTCAGGAGTGGAAAATATCTCAGATACCGAGGGAAGAAAACATCGAAGCAGACGCTCTAGCGAACCTTGGATCTGCAGCTTCCTTCGATGAAAAACTCGATGAGACAGTGGTTCACTTGTTCGAATCTCCACTAAGTCGGAGCATCAAAGAGGTAAACAATGTTAATCATACTTGGGATTGGAGAAGCAAATATTTGTCTTATCTGCAGGCAGGTACTCTTCCCGATGACAAAAAGTCTGCCCGATCACTTAAAGCCAAAGCCGCGAGATATTGCCTCCTAGAAAATCAACTCTACCGGCGAATGCTTGGCGGTCCTTTGGCAAAGTGCGTGGGGCCAGACGGGACAAACTATGTGCTGAAAGAGGTTCACGAAGGCGAGTGCGGCAATCATTCCGGCAGCAAATCATTAGTTCGGAAAATCATAAGAGCTGGATACTATTGGCCAACGATCGCAGATGATGCTAAAGAATTCGTCCGCAAATGTGACAAGTGCCAACGGTTTGGAAATCTTATACATCAACAGGCAGAACCACTTCATTCGGTCACGTCACCATGGCCATTCATGAAGTGGGGAATGGACTTGGTCGGGCCGCTCCCAACAACGCCCGGTGGGGTAAAGTTTATCTTAATTCTTACGGATTATTTTTCTAAATGGGTGGAAGCTATTGCTTTGGCTAAAATTCGTGAACAGGAAATCATCAAATTCATTCACCAGAATATCATTTGTCGTTTTGGAATCCCGAAAGAGATCACATGCGACAATGGTAAACAGTTCGTGGGGAGACGAATCACAGCCTTCTTCGAAAAGTGGGGGATCAAGCGAATTGCATCGACACCTTATCACCCCAGTGCAAACGGACAGGCTGAATCTTCCAACAAAACAATACTGGAGTACTTGAAGAAAAGGATGGATGATTCAAAGGGCAATTGGCCGAACGAACTTCCCGGTGCATTGTGGGCTCATCGGACAACGGTGAAACACAGTACCGGGGAGACACCGTTCTCACTTGTCTATGGAGCAGAAGCGCTGATACCGGTGGAAGTGGGGGAACCCAGCCTTCGGTTCGCCCACTCCACCGAAGAAGCAAACAAAGAGGCCATGCTGATAGATCTGAACCTGGTCGAAGCAAAAAGGGATATGGCGTTTGTTCGAATACAAGCACAAAAACAAAGGGCAGAAAATTACATCAACAAGAAACTCAGGTATCGATCTTTTAATGTAGGTGACTATGTGCTGAAAATCAAAAGACCAAAGAAGGATGAGCCCAACGAAGGCAAGTTAGGAGCAAATTGGGAAGGACCTTTCCGTGTCAAGGCTGTGATCGGAAAAGGTTCGTACCAACTCGAGACAATGGACTCCAAACCGGTGGACTTCAATTGGAATATCACACAACTGAAGAAGTACTATTTCTAAAAGTTCTGCGGTATCAACTTTCACCCTTTACTCTTTAGTTTTCGTTATTCCTCCATCGGAAGAAATCGTTTGATCAATTATTTGGTACTAACACTTTTAGATGATAGGCATAGTTGGAGTCGAATGATGACATACATCACCCACGAACACTTGAGCCCAAAACGCTCCGATCGGGGTCGATAAGTCTGACGAACACTCTAACGTGGTCTTCATCTATAACGAGTTTCTTGGCTTTGGTCTCCCAATGATTCCGTTTCAGGTAACGAAGTCAAAAACCAATGTTCGCCTACTCATTCTTCGCACCCAAACACTGGGGGGGATGTTCAGTATGAGGGTCATCGGATGGTATTGGGGACTGCCCTATAACCGGGGACTCTCATTCGGAAAATAAAACGGAGTCGATTGAAGACAACACTGGGGACTCGTTCAGAACTCAGCAGAAGTCCAAACGTTCACTCGAACTGGGGACTCGTTCAAAATTCGACGCAAGTTCAAAACGTTCACTCGAACTGGAGACTCGTTCAAACTTTGGCAAAGGCTCCAAACGTTCATCCGAAATAGAGGCTCGAAGTCGAGCGTCATCGGCCTCATGTAAACGATCCAATAAGCGATCAATGTTTGTGCCTTACGGCCTCATCATGTAATCGATCGAATCATACGATCCAGAATATGTCAAAAACCCATTAGCGGTTTACTTCAATAAAACAACACTGGTTATATTCATTCTTTACATTTGTTCGATTTGTTCGATCGTTTCAAATTTTAATCAGATTTTACATCTTTGTTAACCGTGTTAAATTCTTCATTCCGAACTCATGAAAATGTTCGAAGAGTGCATTACGTGAAAGTGAGACGTCATTCTTCATTACGCGCTAAAACATTGGGCCCCAATCAGTTCATTCAACAAATATCGTTGGAACTTCAAATTTTTCGAACGATCAAAACATCTTCGGAAAGCCGAAAGCAATAAAAACGATGTCATTCATAAAGAGAATATATACATGGATGAAACATCCAACTTCAAAAACAAAACAAAAATACAAAGGAAAACAAATCATTCATCCCCATCAGAGCCTTCATCGGAGGAGCTCGCCGGAAGACCAAGTTCTTCACGAGTCAACCTCACGATGGCAATTGCCTCGCTCAACTCAGTAGGAACATCGACAACTCGATCTAACATCTCCCTAAGAACGTCGCGCCTTGATTCAGCGAGGACTAAATCCTTTCTCTTATCAAACTCTTCTTCAAGGTCGCGCCTTAGGATAACAGATTCCTTCTGAAGCAATAAGTTCCTCTCCGTTAGACTGGCAGCTTCAGCCTTTAGCTCACCATTGCTTTTTCGAAGAGCAATCAATTCCGTGAGTTGATCGGCCAGCTCCTTATCTTTGCTCTCCGAAATAGAGTTGAATTCAGCCACCTTCAGGTCAAAATTGGCTTCGTGATCGCTCAGTTGTGCGTTCAAAGCCCGAATCTGAGATTCCAACTCCGTTTGACGAAGAGCGTGTTCGTTCGCGCTCCTGTCAAGGTTGGTTAAAAGCTCTGCGTTCTGGGTCTCAGCCGCCTTGAGTTTCCGATGCAACTCCTCTCCAGCTGAAGTAAGATGAACGATCTGTTCATTCAAAACCTTGGCCCCATCTTGAAGTTGGCGAATCCGATCAGCCGTTTCGATCGCCATTATACAATTCTAAAAAAAAAAAGAGAAGGGAGAAAGATCAGTTTGAAAGTCATGAAACCTATTCGAAGTAAAAAGTTCCTAGGCAAAAATTTAGGAATAAGAGTTTTACCCTGAAGGCACCGTAAGAAATCTGAGAAGGCAAGCTCAAGTCCTCGTGTGTGTTCAGCCGAGCTTGCTCCATCGGGCCCATGATGTCGAAGAAATAGTTGGCTAACTTCCTTGGGCACCTGAGCAAGTCGACATTGGGAGGCACTTCAATCGTAAGCCTCCTAACACCCCTCTTCTCGGATTCACCCAAGGCGGCGAAGGCAGCAGCTTCTTCACTTCGGGGAAGAGGCACGATTGGATCGGCATGATCCGCATTAAAGAACGATGATCCTGTCTCCTCATCGTATTTGGATCTCATCGTTTCAACTGACCGATCCAAAGCCGGTGCTTTCCCCTTTGTTGGATCCCTCCCTTCAAGCTCACGATCAAGGGCCTCAATCATCTCTTGGTTTTCAGGGATGGCGATTGAAGGGACGAGAACACCTTCCCTACTAGGCAAGCCTTCCGAGCCCGAGCCGGCATCTTCAGCGATGGGAGAGATATGGTAGTCGTCTACGGAAAGGTCTCCTTGTTCGGCCACTTTAAGCTGAATGGCCGTTTCTTGGAGCCTTTCCTTAGCTGACCTTTTTGGGCGCTGTACCAACTCGTCAGACCTTGACTCTCCCCCATGATCCTCCTCCTCGATGTCGATTACCGGAGTCATTCCTTCGGCAGCTTTCACTGCCGTAATCGCTAAACTTGCACCGGCAATCACTTCCTCTATGGTTGGGGGCGCGGCCGATGAACTGCCCGCTTGCCCTTTACCGACCACCGCTATCTTGGGCAAATACCTGCTCTTCAAGTCTTGGAACGTTTTCTTTTTCTTCTTTGGGGGAGGAGCATCATCGGTTTTGTCTCCGCCTTCGGGATCGACCTCTTCATCGTTCGGCTCGCCTCCAACGCCGGTAAGACCTGAAAGAATCATCTATCAAAAAAGAACCAACGAAGATAGGCCACAGATACAAAAATAATTCGATGATTACCATGGTTTTTCGCCTTGAGTGTTCTTAGAGCCGCGACCGGCTTCCAAGCTCGCTTGTCATTTGTCGTCTTATCAAGCACCCTTATTAGCCAGGGTATGATATCGGCAACTTGGTCGAACTCAACTGCCTCGGCTGAAGATTTTCAGAGGAATTTAGATCGTGTTACTCAACTCAGTTAACAGCAATTCAAAAAGAAGGTAAGGCAAAATACTTACGAGTCCGATTCCAAACGCTCGGCAGCAGCTCGCTTCCGGGGGCGGTCAGCTGCTCCGTGGGGATAAAAACGAAGCGCTGATCCCAACCTCGGAGATCGTCATCGTTGTCAGAGATCAGGGCCCGCTGACCTCGCTTAGCCAAATTTATCACCCCCCCCTTTATAAACTCGAGGGGAGTATATGTTAAGAATGTGACGAAGTGTCAACTCCACTTCCGCCACTTCTGCGATGTATCGCATAATTATGATCGTTCTCCATATCATCGGAGAAATCTGACCGAGGCAAACTTTGTACATTCTGCAAAATTCCTCGATGATGTTGTCGACCGGAAGGGAGAATCCGATCGTGAATGGATAAGTCAGCACCACGGAATGACCTTCAACGTGGGTCGCCAACGTTGACTTCCTCGGGGGGCACATCACTTCGATGTCTCCCTCTCTCCAACCACACTCCTCCCGAACTCGAGGTATCGCCTCCGGCGTGATCGTGCAGTGAACGGAATCGATCGGGATGTTTTTCTTCTTCCCCTGCTCCGCTTCGCTGATTTTACAATCGTTCTCGTAAGTAAATTTTTTCGGAAGGATCTCCGACCACGACTTTTTGGGACCGTAGTCCTTCACCTTCCTCTCTTTCCGTTTCTTCCCCTTCTTATCTACTGAAGGGTCAACAATGGCGGAGGCTTGCTCCACCACCGCACTGGACTGCGGTGGAGCCGTGGCGGTAGTCGCCGTGTTAGAAGTAGTATCAGCCTCTATGGTGTTCTTTGATGAGGTGGACATTGTTAAAACTGAGAAATCAAGATTTTGAGGAAGAGATTTGAAAAGAAAACAGGCAAGAATCAACAATCTTACTGGGAAATTTCCAAAATTTTGGGGTTTCTTGAAATGGTTTTTGGAAGAATTTTTTCAGAAGTTGTAGAGAGTGGATCGAACCAAGTATTTATAAGGCGAAAAGCCATCATTGCCTCGAAACCGTCGAAAATTGCTGCCCGCACGATTTCTGACACGTGTAGCGATGGGAAGTTGAGGCGACGTTTTGACGTCTCAAAACGAAGGGCCGTAAAAGCGCCACGTGTTTTCCCGCTAAAAATTCAAATCCACTTGCCAAAGCTTTACGAACACGTTTGGCAAGTGGGGGGACTATCTGTATTGGTCGATTTTCTGTTCGATCACGAAGGAAGCAAACTCGATCGTGCACAGCGTCTGAATTTACTTCGGAAATCATGAGATCGGAAAGAAGCTGATTTGATTTCGTTCGGTCATGGGATGTGGCGATCGGATAAAATCAAAGACAGCATGGATAAGCTATAATTGATTTTAGCGGATAAGCTCCAATAAACTTATCCCACTTTTATCGGAACCGACTTAGCATGTTTCAAGGGACGTGCTACAGTGGGAAGAGAGACGTGGGAGAGTGGAAGTCTGCTAGGGTTTGGGGATTCTCCTCCATTTCAACCTATAAATAGAGCTTCTTATTTTCATTTTGGGGACAGGTTCATCTGAGCAATATCATTCTACTCTCAAAAGGCCATCACTCATCAAGAGATTAGTTCACTCCCATCATTTTGTCAACTTGTCACACTGTACTAGAAATTTCGATCGCGGCTTAGCTCAAACGTGGAAGGAGATCTGTTCTTTCCATTGAACCGACACCCATCGATCCATCAAATACAATAAGCCTTTATTGCTTTGATTATTTATTCATTATTTATTTCGTTTAGATCTACGTTTATCTTGATCGTAATACATTCTGCTCATTATCTGCATTTAGCTTAAGCAATTTGTTATCATCATTAATCAAACAATTCATCAGTTTGCTAATCGTTATCTTACATCGGACCTACTGTTTCTGCATCGCATTATTCGATCGAATATATTCAAACGCCATTGTAGTGCAAGTTATTTATCATCATATTAATACTTTTCCATCATTATATTGCTGTTATTTCCATCGAATCAAATACTGCTATCGTATTTAACTGTGTGCCTTAGTAACACGAAGTCGTCTCATCGTGTATCATTAGCCTGTCATTTAAATTCGAACTTGCTTGCTGACATCTGCATTTCAACTTTACACCGAATCAGCTTGACATCGGTTTCGTAATTGCTCCACGAACCAAAACTCTTGAAATCGATTAACTTGCTCGCGTAAACTGCTTATCAAACGATCGAATTGAGATATAAAACGGTCGCCTTAGACCCACCTAAATATAAATTTAATTGTATAACCTGATATATTTTTGGGAAATACATTAGCCATACCATAGGGGTTGCTCTGAGACCTCTTGTCGAGTGTAAACGCTCCTTTCCCCATCCCGTGGCTTCAAACGGCCGATGGGAACTTAGATGAGGAGGGTTCTGGGGCGAAATCTACTTTGTTATCTGATGACAAGGCGTACGGAGCTTTGGGGGTGAAAATATTCGGCAATGGGACTTGCTTTTAGCTCAAATAGAATTTGCTTACAATCAGTCCACTAGCCAAACTACTGGTTTTAGTCCTTTTTAAGCTGTTTATGGCGAAAATCCCGAGAGTCCTCTGGACTTAGCTCCACTTCCAGCTACTCACAACTTTAGTGGAGATGCGGTAAACTAAATAATAGATATTTGTGTGGCTATAATTCATCCTATAAAGAATAAAATATAAAGTTAGAATTTCGATTGTTGGCTTTTAAACATAGAAAGTTTTTCTTTTTAACATATTAAAAATGCAAAGTATCATATATATATAAATTGTGGCTGAGAGAATAACTCATAAATATAAAAAGCTAAAAGATACTTTTAGGTATTGAGATTGATTTATATAAATGCTAGTTATAATTAATATGTTTGAAATAATTGCTAATACTGATACAATTGGTGTGTTTGAAATAAATACCGACAATAATTTTTACTGTTAAATGACTTAAATATCTGTAAAGCTATATTTATTAAAAAAGTAAAATTTAATATTATATGAAAAAGGATGAATGATGAAATAGAATGGAGAGAGTTAGGAATTTTGTTTTAGAAACGAAATTTCAGTTATTAGAAAAATAATTAGGTATTAAAGTGATCGATTGGTCAAAAAGTAATTATAAGTCGAAATACCATAAGTTGAGTAACTTATGATTTTTGACTGATTTTGAGTTATAAACACTTTAACTTTTGTATTTACAGATAATCTATATGTGCTTGCATTATAGGCGGGTTTGACAAATTTGATAGTTTACCCAAGCACTCTCCTAGTAAAAATACTAATAGACCTACATTAACATGATACTCTGTCTATTTCATTTTGTTTGAACCTATTTTCTTTTTAGTGTGTTTAAAAAAGAATGATCTCTTTCTAAATTTGAAAACAAACTTTCATTTTTACCTTTAATGGAATGATTTGTAGCTACACAAATATCTATGACTTAAGTATTTAGACCACAAGTTTAAAAAATCTTTCTTCTTATTAAACTTTTTGCAAAATCAAATAGGTTCAAACAAATTGAAACGGAGGGAGTATAAATAATAATAATAGTATGAGTTTACATAACTTAAATCTTCTCTACAAAATACAGAAATAATGGGAAAGAATGATTAGATAGAGGGATAGATATATCATATACTCCTATAGTCCTATATACTACTAGCATCTATCTAGCTTAGCCCCCACCTCCAACTACTCAATCAAGAAATACCATCACTTTATGAAAATGGAAACTCCTCATGATAACAGAAATCCAATGCAAAGGCCAAATTTCCCATTACAATTGTTAGAAAAAAGAGAAGATCCAATCTCTTCTAGTTCAATTTATCCTTATGCTAGTGATCAAAAATCAAACCAAGAACCAAACAAGAAACCTCAGCCAAAAAGAACTTCAACAAAAGACAGACACACTAAGGTTGATGGTCGTGGTCGTAGGATTCGTATGCCAGCAACATGTGCAGCTAGGGTTTTTCAACTCACTAAAGAATTAGGTCACAAATCCGATGGTGAAACTATTGAATGGCTCTTACAACAAGCTGAGCCATCTGTAATTGCTGCTACTGGTACTGGAACTATTCCAGCAAATTATTCTTCACTTAATATATCTTTAAGAAGTGCTAGTTATTCTAGACACAATTATAACCTTACACAAAATCTTGGTCATGACACTAGTCGAGGCCGAAATTGTTTTAATGGTGTTGGTTTATTATCATCAGAAAACACTTCCATGGGATTGAATATTTTTCCTAGTGGAAATAATTTCAATGTGAATAATGCCATGTTACAAGCTAAGCATGAACTGAGTGATCAGATTAGTATTGATGCTGATATTGGAAGAAAACGTAGATCCGAAGAAGATCTAGCGCCAACGTTACAAAATAATTACCATATGGGTAATTATAATTACATGTTACAGTCTAGTAATTCTGGATCAATTCAAGCAAGTCATGATCAAGGGCAGATTCATCCAGCAACAACATTGCATATGATGACAAATAATAGTTCTAGTCATCATCATTACGACCCTAATAATTCTTTGTCGACATTTCCTAGTATTGGCAACTTAAATGTTAGAGGAGGGTCATTGTCTAATGGTGGATTACTGAATTTCATGAATTTTCATCCATCACTATTGGGGCAACACTCGAGTGGTGGTGGAGGCGGCGGTGGGATGGCGGTGGAAGGGCAATTGGGAATGTTGACGGCGATGAACTCATTTAGGCGAATTGGTCGTGATAGTGGTGATGGAGCAGATGATCATGAAGATGGTTATCATCATCATCCTTCCTAATTATTTGATCAAATATCAGAAAATGTATGTATTTCTTGTGCTTAATTTTTTTTCATATATAGGTACTTGTCAGGGGAAAATACAGTATCGCTGTAGTAATTATAATTAATAGATTGTATTAAATACTAGGCCACATTAAATATTAAGGGTTTTCTAGTATTGTGTATTCAACTAATGATCCATTTCAAAGTCTTCGCAGATTACGTTGAAATGATTTATGTAGAGGAGGATGGAGACTCCATGTTATGAGTCCAAGTAATCCTTATATTTTAATTAGACATGCGGAGCATAGATATATAATTTTGAGTTCATAAGTAAAAGAATAGTGATGAGTTCAATACTAAATCTTAATTAGATGTTAAATCCATCAATTCTAAATATCCATCTTTGGCTTTATATATTTTCCTTTTATGCTTTGAGACAAACAAAGACTAAATAAGATTCATGCAATGCATAACATGCATAAGTAAATATAGGATGTATCATACTGAGAAATGGTCTAACTAAATTAAGAAAAAAAACGTGGGACGGAACACTGAATGGTGTGATATGTGAATTTAAATTCTTCTCTTGTATATAATGGAGGAGCCCACTCAAATGTATTAGTTTCAGTCTCAGGTGCTGACACCATGAGGCATGAGCCCTAGCTGCTGTCCATTACCAAAATTTGTAGTATATAATATGCCTATACTGATAGTATAGTAAAGTCATTTTTCTGCATTTCTTGAATAAGGAAGCTGCAGTCCAATACTGATGGACAATTCGTTAGTTCTCTGGTCTTTGGTGATTGTTTCCTACCAGTCCACACATGAATTCCACAAATGAATCTCTAACTTTTCATTGAAAGAGAGATTAATAACATAGAAAATAAGTTCAATATAACTAATATACATTAATAATGTATACCAAATTGATTCAAGAAATCATACTGGTCTCTTTATATATATGATATCGATTTGGATGATACTAACTTCATGAACTAACTTTTAGTGCTGAATTAAGTTAAACTGCATTTTACTTAATCAAGATAAGGTGCATTTTATCGACATAGCATCAAAGTCAAATCCAAACCCTATTCTTGGACTTGTTTTACCCGATGTAGCCCCAAGAAATGTCGTTCATCCTGGTTTACCCATCAGCTACAAGATTATATCGTTTAATTTGTGTTCTAGATATCAAGTCCCGGCCGTATCGAGGGTTATTAAAGGATCCACATTGGTTGAGGGAAATGGACTCGTTGTCTCCTTATATGGTAATGGATAACCTTCACCTACGAATTAACATTTGGGGTTTAGTTATAGGTCTAAGCTCCAATTAAATCCATTTCCACTATATTGAACAGCCTTTGCTCACTTTGCTGCAAATGTCTCACAATATCTACTTATTTCAAGGTAGACATGTTTCCATTGCTAAAATGCTCAAAATTATCGCTCCTGCAAGATCACTTGTCGCAAATTTCTGCTTCTTTACAAGGTTCATTTATTCTGCAAAAAGAAAATAATGTGCCATTGCATCTCTTACAAGATGTCTTGATCTCTTTCAAAATTTTCGTGTTACTCTGGTTGAAAACATCTCAGTTTTGTCTGATGCGAAAGATAATGATATGTGGCTGCTCTGGTTGCATGGAAATGAGATGCATATTCAAGCCACTATATTGAAGTTCAAATCTCCTATTCCTAACTTCAAACGTGAAGGTTTGAATTTGAACTTCAAATCTGAACCGAAGGTTTGAGGTTAATTAAGACTCGAAAATCTGATGTGCAACTTGAAGTCGAAGGTCTAAATTAAAGGTCAATGAGCAGCTAAAAACTAAATAGTATTTGAAAAACTGACTAAAGGTTAAATGGCACACTTAAAATAGACTATTCATGCAATTCCACCATCTATTTCTGATAGTTGTAAAATTTTAGTGCAGGGGCCTGTTTGGCGCGCGTTAATTAATTTATAGCCGTTAAAAACAAATTCGCTGAGAAATAGCCACCTCCGGACAAATCCCAGTATAAATACTAGGGCTTTGAACAAGTTTTGTTCAAAGTCCCAGTATTTATACTGGGAAGCTTCAGCAAACAAATCCTAGTATAAATACTGGGGCTTTGAACAAGTTTTGTTCAAGGCCCCAGCATTTTGTTATGGGACTTTGTATAAAGCTTCAGTCCCATAACAAAATGCTGGGGCTTTGAACAAAATTTGTTCAAAGCCCCAGCATTGTTATGGGACTGAAGCTTTATACAAGTCCCATAACAAAATACTTGGGCTTTGAACAAAATTGTTCAAAGCCCAAGTATTTTGTTATGAGACTAGTTTGGGGTGTTTTTCCAACGCTAATGGAGCTTAAGTGTGCGCGCGAATTTTTGGCTATTCTTCAATGAATTTTGAAACGGTGGATAGTCCCCATTGAGCGCGTCCAAAAATGGCTAGTGATCAAAATTTCCCCTGATAGTTGGCTTAGTATTGAAGCAAGACAGAAGCAAGACAGAAATTTCATATGGTGGACTATTGCACAGCCTAATTTAAGGGATACCCACTTTGTAAAAATCATTTACGATGTAGTTATATTTGTTCAGCTTCGGATGAATTAGACGACTTAAATGTTTTCATAGGCCAAACTTGATAAATACATAGGAATATGCAAGCAACATGTGATAGTTCAAATAGCAAATTTTCCTCGGACAAGCAGAAAATTATACCGTATAATTCCTTCTTGTGTTAATTATGCAAATGGTTATTCATCTTTTAATTACTTTACTGAAACTGACAATTACGTGAGACATTCCACTCATGAAAATTATCAAAAAAAACTTTTATTTTTCTATCTTACTCGATATAGCACCTCCCCCCTCCATTTTTTTTTATTTTTTCTTTCACTCTATAGCACCCCCTATTTAAAGAAAAAAATCTTAGCCCCCATTTTTCCTCTCCTCTTCCCATTTTTCCTCTCCTCTTCCCCTTACAAATATCGCCCCCCCCCCCCCCCAAACCTCTTCCACTACTGCCCCACCTTCATTCCCTCTCCTCCAAGCCACTGCCTCGCTACCGTCGTCGTCAAAGCCACCACCGCCGCTGTTTCTTCTTCTTCTTTCTTACTTTTTTTTTTTGTTTTTTAAATAATGTCGATTTTTGTTGCATATTTCAGTCACAACTCCGGTGAGGGGTATGTTTATCATGTTTCTACTTCTTTTTTCACATTTTTCATAAGTATCCGGTGAGATCTACTAGTTTTTTGTTAAAACTTTGTAGATCTAGTGTTTTTCTTGTATAAAACTGTACAAATCTTGTATATTAGTTAAGATTTGTGTAGAAGTTGCTTGAAACACGGTATAAAACCATTTTTGTGAGTTTATACAATTTTATATATTTTTATACAAGTTTATACCCTTCTGTAAATATGTATAAATCTATATATGTGTGTATATACAGTGAATATACATATTCTATGTACTTCTATAAATTTGTATAAAGATGTATATGCGTGTATAAACAATGAATAAAGTTGTATAAATTTCAGATTTATGCACTATTTATAGATGTTTGTATAAAATTTATATTTTTTGTGTATATTTTTGTGTTTGCCTTCTTGCATACACGTTTTTCTATGTATTTACATGTATAATTTATTATTTTAATAGATTTAGGTGTATAAAATTATTTAAACAAATCCACAAATAAAATAAGCAATCCGGCAAGATCCGGTGAAATTTCAGTTTTCCAGCCACTGACCATCGTCGGCTCGATTTCCGGCGGCAGATCAGTGGCGGAGGAGGGTGTGGGAGTGGCTCATAGGGTTTTTAGTTCAAATGGGTGCTATGTTATGTAATTTTAAAAATAAGAGGGTGCTATATTGTGTAATTTAAAAATAAGGGGTGCTATGAATAAAATATGATCCTCATTCGTAATTTTGGGTAGTGGGCTGTCTAGTTTTGAAATTCTCCCAAAATTATTTTTGTAACTAGAGCGTCATTCAATTTTACCAAAACTCATTAGACCAAAAAGAGCCACTGGACTATTTTCTTACTATAACAAAACAAAAACACTCTATTTAAGTATCCTACAAAGTCATTAGTGGTAATTTTCTCTTGTACGCATAACTAGTTATTTCATGTGGCACTTAAATAAAGTTGAATGACTTTTCTATCACAAATTGTATTTCAGTGAATCCCTATGATACTTGGCGCAAAATATACTTTATTACAAAAATATGAATTTATTAAGTGATCATACGGCTTTACACTTCTCCATATGGCCAAAAACTTTGTCTTGGGTAATTAACACGAGGATGAATCCTCTCATACATGAAAGAACTTGACATATTTCGGTGCCTTGATATTCGTGAAGCATAAGATGCTTCTTAGAAAAATTTACTCACTGTTTTCAATCACCTTTTTTACGTACTTCCCATAAATCACTCTTTTTTCCACTCACCTTTTTGACTCTTTTCCGCATAAAGTCCATGCATTTACATTATCAATTGAGGTTTTATAGTTCCCTTGTCTTTCCACTTCATTTTATCAACACACTCCCACAGCAACACAAGTGTTTGTAGTTTCTTTCTTATCAAACATGGGTTCGGACAACAATGTTCTTGCTGTAATAGTAAAAAATATTGATGTTCTTGCTTTGTAAGCATTCTCTTCATACATATTGCTATATTGACATGTGTTTTCATGCTAAGTTACTTTATTTTAGTAAGTTGACATGCTAAAAATATGTAAAGTTGCTCAAATTGTCAGTTTCAAGTTCAAATAAATAAAGAGAATTTGCCGTAGGTTAAAAACCAGTAAAACTAATCAATTTATAATGAATCGCATAGTAATATTTATATAGCTAACTCCCAACTTTTTTGGAGATAACTTATACTCGTAATTATTGTTTTCGTAGTACTAGTAATTTGGCATGTTAAAGATTCAAGATTCCTGACATTGTTTTTTTTTCTGTTCCTCAGGCCTCTAATCTCTCTTGTTTACCCTCTGTAAGTTACTAGTCTTTTTCTTCTCTGTAGTAGAGTTAATATGGCATGGAGTGTAGCTTTTTCTTTAATTGATTTTACTACCTTTTCTAGTTGATTTTTGTTTAAAAAAAAAAAATTGGAAACTTGGCAGGTATGCTTCCATCAAGGCTATAGAGACAAAGTCTCGTGCAGATGATCGACAGTGGCTAACGTATTGGGTTCTTTATTCTTTGATTACTCTCTTCGAGCTTAGCTTTTCTAAGGTCATTGAGTGGTATGCTTTTCACTTTTCTGTTTATTTCTGCATTTTCTGTCATTTGATAAAAAATTTGAGTATTAAAAATTGATGACAATGTCCAAGTCTTGATTAAAACGAATAAACGATTATATTATTTACTTAAGAGTTGCAGCTGATTTTTGTACTTGTTCAGGTTTCCAATATGGTCTTATGCTAAGCTAGCTGCAATATGTTGGCTAGTTTTACCATACTTCAATGGAGCAGCCTATGTTTATGAGAATTTCATAAGACCATTTTATAAAAATCCACAAGTCAAAATCTGGTATGTTCCTAGGAAGAAGGACATTTTTAGTAAGCCAGATGATGTGCTAACTGCTGCAGAGAAATATATTGAAGAGCATGGACCACAAGCATTTGAAAGGCTTTTAGCCAAGGTAATTAATATATTTGCATTACATCTTGTTCATTAATTTACTGATCTTCTATGTTTACATTTTTCTTTTAATTTATAGCTATTCTACCCATCTTTCAATCATATGTAGTGTTGTGGTTTCCTTGACATAATGTTATGTAGAGTATTACTAATACATGTCGGGTCGTTTGGTTGAGATAGAGTTTACGCGGGTATTAGTAATGTATGTATTAGCAATGTGGGTATTAGCAATGTGTGTATTAATAATGCGGGTATTAGTAATGCGGGTATTAATAATGTGGGTATTAGTAATGTAGATATTAGCTATAGGAATTATTTCTTGAATCACTAATATATTACAAATTAATGTACAATGTTATAATTTAAAATATTTAGTTACTCCTTAAATATAATTTAAAATTATCTTTATTATTATGAGGGTTAATATTGTCATTTTAAATTTTAATACCTACATTGTTAATACCCACATTATTAATTCTACCTTCTACCCCGCATAAAATAATACATAGATTTCCTCATTAAGTTATGTGGGTATTATATCTTAAAGTCTAACCAAACATTGTACTATTTTTATGCAAGTATTAAAATTCCACCCAAAGCAACCAAACATGGTAATAATTTAGTGTGGATTTTAGTACATGTATTAAGCCTTTATACACCCAACGACCCGTTAGTACACTAATGTATTATCGAAAATTCAAGTAAATAAAGTTCGGGTAGAAGAAATTGGATGTGTCCTGTCCTCCAATTATCCAAATATTGTCTTAAGCCAACCCGAACAAAAATAATATATACGTATATATATATTGTTTTTACAATGCATTTTGACTTTGAGCTTAGTGGTGATGATTTTGAACTTATGATTTAGCAGGCTGATAGAGATGCAAGAGCCAAGAGGAACAACTACATGATCTTTGATGATGATTATCGATATTGACATCTCTTGGCAATGTAAAATTGCTTACTAGTAGTAGTTGTTATTGAGCTATGTTTGGGTATCCTTTCCACTCTATGTATTGCCTTTTTACTCTTTCAAGGCTTCTTAAGAACTTGAGACCTCTATCAATTCCTTGTGCATCAAAGACAGTGGTGTTTATTCAGCTGGATATAAGAAATTGTGTGTTACTGAGTTACTCCATCCGTCCCAAATTGAGTGTCTTAGTTTGATTGGGCACGAAATTTAAGAAATATAGGGAGACTTTTTAATTTTATGGTTCTAAATGAAAGATGTGTGTAATGTACTAAAATGTCCTTTGAATTTGTAGTTTTAAATCTGCCATGTAGGATGTTTAAATTGTTAACTTACTAATTATAGAAAGAGACACTTTTAATAGCTACTGTCAATTACTTCCGGTTCACCAAAATAGTATGAGATATACCATAATTGAAACTGAAGAAGTTAATTAAATCTTGGGGATATAGTTGTCAACTTGAACTAGTAATAGGTTATATTTTACAGAAAACCAAGTATTAAGAAGAAAGTTTTTGGAAAATTAAAATAACACACACACACACACAAAAGAATAAGTAAAGGGTCGTTTGGTTGATGGAATGAAATAATAATCCCGATATTAAATGTGGAATTGCATTTATGCTATGTTTGATTAGTGATGTTAAATAATTCATTATTAAATTCACACCAAAATTATTATTTTATCATATCTTAGGAAGCTGATATTCTAACTCGGTGTTGTAATGTTGAGATACCCTTGCTTTTTAGTTCTGGCGACCAATCGACCATGAGAGAAAAGAAGAGTTTAGCCAACACATTATCGAGAGATTTTAATGACTAGCCAGCTTTTAAATCATCCAAAGAAAAACAATCAATAATTATAAACTTTTAGAAATTAAAGTGGTCAATATTTTAAAAACACATATATTTTTAAGACTAGACAAAAAATTCTGAGAATTTAAATAAAATTCTTGAAAAATTTCCTCGAGTTTAATTCAACGCTCCAGAAAATGTTTCTGGAGCTTCATATTTGCGGTCCCAGAGAATTTTCCTGGGACTTTTGAGCTAAATTTTCAAAGTCTCGAAAAAATTTCCTGGGACTTCATTTGGCACTCTTCATGGGACTTTTTTTTAGCTTAAATCCCAAAAATATTTCCTTAATTTTTTTTGCGTTTCTCAGATGTGGCTTTTCTTCTAACAATTTTCAAACGTTGGCTGTTTCATATTTAGAGCTCTACAAATTGGCTACATTATCAAATTTTTACCATATCGATGAATAAAAATTTCGCCCAGCGGCCACTTTTAACATCAGTATTTGGTTTGAGGCCACTATTTTCTTTGGTCTTACACTAGAGGCCACTTTTGGGCCTTTACTAAATAAACATTGACTTAAGTTCTGTTCATTGACTGAAGTTCAGTCCATATGGCCCTGGACTGAAGTTCCATCTTTAAGGATGGAACTTCAGTCAATATGAAGTTCCATCCTTAAAGATGGAACTTCAGTCAGTCAATGTGAGGTTCCATCTTTAAGGATGGAACTTCAGTCAATATGGCCTGGACTGAAGTTCTGTCTTTAAGGACTGAACTTCAATCCGGCTGCTGGACTGAAGTTCTATCTTTTAAGTGAAAGTGGCTATAAACTAAATGTTTTGAAATTAGTGGCCTGTACCCAAAGACCAGTGGTAAAAGTGGCCTTTCGTGCACTTCCACCTATCGATGATGGGAAATGTTGACCTATAGCCACTTTTAATGCGCTGATCGATAAACAATCTGTGTTTGCAACGTCTTGGAAGAACAGCCTAGTCGCTCAAGCTTCAAGAAAAGTTCCTGAAGTTTTGAACTTAGCTAGAGAAAATTTTCCTAACTAGTATGAATTATTGTGGCTATTTTTAACACCGGTATTTGGTTTGAGGCCACTATTTTCTTTGGTCTTACACTAGAGGCCACTTTTGGGCCTTTACTAAATAAACATTGACTTAAGTTCTGATCATTGACTGAAGTTCAGTCCATACGGCCCCTGGACTGAAGTTCCATCTTTAAGGACTGAACTTCAGTCCATATGGCCCTGGACTGAAGTTCCATCTTTAAGGACTGGACTGAACTTTAGTCAACATGGCCCTGGACTGAAGTTCTATCTTTAAAGATTGAACTTCAATCCATATGGCCCTGGACTGAAGTTCAATCTTTAAGGACTGAACTTCAGTCAACATGGCCCTGGACTGAAGTTCTGTCTTTAAGGAGTGAACTTCAATCCATATGGCCCTGGACTGAAGTTCAATCTTTAAGGACTGAACTTCAATCATCTTTAAGGATTGAACTTCAATCCATATGGCCCTGGACTGAAGTTCAATCTTTAAGGACTGAACTTCAATCCGGCCCCTGGACTGAAGTTCTATCTTTTAAGCGAAAGTGGCCACAAACTAAATGTTTTGGTATTAGTGGCCTGTGCCCAAAGACCAGTGGCAAAAGTGGCATTTCGTGCACTTTCCCCTTATTCATCGACTGGCGTTTTGAGCAATAGCTTCCCATCCTGAATTTTACAAAGACCAACAAAAAAGAAGGAAAAATTTCATATCTAGCCAAATATATACCATGGCCCTACATTCAAATAGCCATAGAACATCTTGCACAATGGCTAGCCAAAAATTACCCTATATAAAAAAGTTTATGTATATTTTCTTCCTAAAAACTTGAGAGGATAAAATAGATTCCATTTACAAGCATGTTTATCTCCTTAAATTGAGGAACCATTATGAAAGTGCTAGAAAAAAAAAAGGATATGAATCATTATCAATCGTTTGCTACTATTAAGGAAACAAAATTATCTATTTCTTTTAATACAGCACTTTTACTTTTCTATTTTTTATAATTCTATTTTATTTTGGTGCAATCTCTTTTAAATGATCAGAAAATTTTGTTGGGACTGTTTGAATATTTCGCTGATATTGCATATATATATATATATATATATATATATATATATATATATATATATATATATATATATATTCAAGAAATATCAATAATATACATGTAATGATTAGAATATGATAATATTCAACAAATATGCATTTGGTATGCATACATTATTCACTATGCATATGGTCTGTATTCAATAAGTAGGTATTTGATATGCTTACATTATTCACTATAATAATATTTAACAAGTGCGTATATGGTATGCATATATTATTCATTATGCATAAAATCTGTATTCAATAAATATGTACGCGTTATGCATCTAAAACTTTGTAAATATGGATACATATACAGTTACCATATTTTGTTTGTTTATCTTTTTTTTTTTTGTTACTGTGTGTTAATATGAGTTTATGCAAAAATATAGGAGATATGAGTTTGATAGTACTCCTTGTTAATTGCTACAACCGCTCGACTTCTTCCATGCTACCAAACATTTGAGAAATTCCATCACCTAAACCAGAGAAATGCAAGCTTATTCAGAATTTCAAAGCTAAAAGAATGGACCAAAGATTAGAATGTTGGTAAACTGATTTCTTTTGGTATACAATTAATAGACGCTTTCATACCTCAGATGGATCCCTCAGAGAGTAGAAAGCACTGCTTTCTTTTGGTGCAAAAGATACTAAGATTCCGTAACCTTTATTTCCCTCTCTCAAGACCTGTTAACAAGTGGATTTATCAGTTTAGTAACGCAATAGATGATCACCAAAGGAAGCACGTTCGTTATATAACTTCCTTTTTTTTTTTACTGTGTGTTAATATGAGTTTGTGCAAAAATGTAGGAGATAAAATAGGCATTTATGAGAGAAATTGATCAGTTTTTTAAAAATAGCTATAAAAGTAGAATACCAAAGGGTAAAGGTCTATAAACCATAAATTACAATAAATGTATCTATTTTATTTAAATAACACTACTAAATGTCTATACACTGTAAAATTTCCAAAAAAGAAAGGGAAATTTTCAAAAATATGCAACCCACTATCCAAAATTACAAATAGGAGGTCATATTTTTTTTTCATGCATAGCACCCATCCCTAAAATTACAAAATTTAACACTACTTCATAAAAAACACCCTAGCTACAAAATCTACCCCTCCCTAGCCACTAAGCAGCTAACAGACACCCTCTCCCGCCAGTGGTGTCGTTACTTTTTTGTATTTTACTGAATTTATGTTATTTATTGCTTCTAAATCATTGCTTTGGACAAGTTTATACATACAAATCTCCCCCTAAAAAATAGATTATACATGAATATACATAGATAAATGCGTAGCAATGAGAGAAATAAAAAAATATACACAAAAAAAAGTAAAAATTCATATAAACATCCTTAATATACAGATTTATTCACTTGCATATACACACTTATACAAGTTTATACAATTTTATGTACGTGTATAAATTTGTATAAAATTGTATAAACTTGCGGCAAACTGTTATCTCGAAAAAAGGGTTACGAGTCGGGTAAGATTCGAAAATATAGGTCATTTTTGGTAATTTTTGTCTTTTGTTTGTCTTTTAGTGTAATTAATAGAACTATCTTTTCTTTTTTAATTTTTGCTTCAGAAAACTGGTGAACTATCAAAGAAAAAAAAATGCTAATTACAACCTTTTCTCACGTGAAATTTAGATTTTCTCAACATGAGTAGTTATTAATGGCTCATTCACAAATCGTTTTTCAGGTCGGCGATATAAATTCGTATATCTTATGTTTCTATTTTTATAATGTTTGTCTTTGAGCTAGTGTATGCATTTCCATTATATTTTGCTTAATTAGACACATTCTTTTCGATATCGTAAAAGAAGCTGGATGAAACATTTACACAAAAAAATTAGAAGAAAAAAAAGATGCGAAAAAGACCTCATTGGAAGGATTTATTAAATAAAATGTTGAATGGGAATAAACAAAGAACCTAAATGACATACTCATTTGAACCATAAAATTAGTACTAGGAAATAAACTCATTTTACAAAAGAGACAAAAAGCACCTTTAGTTTCTTTTTCTTTTTGACGATGAAGTAAAGATTAAAGATGATTTGATTAAAAGAACATATTTAATTTTAAAGTAATGTCTTAAAAATCTTCTTTTTGACTAATAGGGTCTCAAATAGTAATCCATTTACTTTTTGGCCTTATTCGTCAAAAAGACAAAACCAAACATCTCAATCATAAATCCTAGGTTGGTACAACTTTTGTCAGGTTGCTGACATGGCTTGACATTTACCAGATAACAGGAACTAAAATGTACTTAGGAAAGAGAAAGAATGAAAATTAAAAAATAAATAAAATAAAAATAAAGAAACAGAGAATCATTGCTACAAACAACACCCAAAAAAGAACACATTAAGGGACGCACGAAACAAGTCATTCCTTAAATTTTTTGATATTATATTTCCTAATTTTGGGGTTTCTTGAAAAAACCCTTTTCAAGATTGAAACTTTTTAAGGTTTTCAATATCAAGAACACATTTTTTTGCTCAAATACAATCATTGTTTGCATGTTTGTATCAAATTTTGGTCGTTGAGTTGAGCTCCTTAAAGACTTTGTGGCCATTATCTCAAATTTTCAAGAAAAGGAGGTAAAAATGACCCCTTTATGTTATTGAATTAAATGATCTTTTAAATGCATTTCTTGAATTTATGCAAATTTTTTTGAAGATTTAATGTGATTAAGGGACTTATTGAATGTTAAAAATGGTGACTTCATAGGTATTACATCTTGTTCTTGAAGTGAGTGACTGTTTTTAGCAGCTGTGGACTTGGAATTTTGATTGGTTTTATGTGCATGTTGAATAAGGGAATGTTGTATTGAGGATTTTTGAGTTGTACAATGGGATAGATGAAGGAATTGGGTGTTGTATTTGTAGCTAAGGGGATTGTTGGTCTATGGGGTATAGTAGTAGAGGGGAGACTTCTCCTTGTGGTTGTTCAGATGGGTTTTGGTTCAAAAGCTTGGGTTTTTCACCTAATAGTATTATCACTTGAATGGCTGATTTCCAGAGGTCTAGTCTTGCTGATAGGGACACTGATCAGGTACTTATTTCGCATCCATTTATCTTATTTGCCAAACTACTATTCCCGTCGTTTCATTATATGTGTCTTAGTTTGATCAGACACGTGGTTTAAGAATGTAAATACTAAGTACTTTTGAATCTTGTGGTCTTAAACTAAATATGAAACCAAAAGTACCCTTTGAATTTTGTTGCCTGAAACATGCAATGTCATTCCTATAAGTACTGAGTTATGATTAAAATGGGAATGCTGGAATTAGAAACGTATTAATATAGAAAGATGATATTCTATTTGAACAAACTATAAAGGAAAGTAAGACACACTATTGAAACAGAAGGAGTATCGAGTAATTAGAGGCGGATTCTGGATTTAAATTTGATGGATTCAACCATTAAGGTTATTAGCATATGTGTATCTACATAGCATGTTGAAAATATTAGGTTCAGTCAACCCCATAGCACATAAGCTCCATCCACCCCTGAGAGTAATAATGAGGTTCTTTAGATTTAGAGAATGCAAAATGAATGTATTATTGCCCTGCATGAGGATATTAAGCTCAATTCTTTTTCTTGTTATCTGTTTTCCTTGAATTTGTTTCATTTGAAGGCCATTGCAGCACTTAAGAAAGGAGCTAATCTGCTGAAGTATGGGCGTAGAGGAAAACCCAAGTTCTGTCCTTTTCGTCTGTCTAATGTGAGTTCTTTAGTTATCTCATTTTCAAATATTATTTCCCTTCGGCTGTCAAAATCCAAGCTGAAGGAGAGTATATATGCCTTTTTGTTTTTAACATCTGAAGTCTGCGGAAAGGCACGTTGAAAAATGCTTCGAAATCCGTCTCTCTTTTGGTCTTGATCTAATGGTTTCTTCTTAGGCCTTACTCTAGTTAAAAGTAGATAGAAAATATTGATCTTACTAGAAATGATTTGGTAACTGTTTCACTAAGGACTTTCTTGGATATGTATCAGGATGAATCTGCTTTGGTATGGTACCACGGCAAAGAAGAAAAACAACTTGACCTGTGTCATGTTTCAAGGATTATTCCTGGTCAGAGAACTGTGAGTATGAATACTCCTACCTTTCTTTCCTAATAAAAAAGAGTTCCTTCCATGAGCGCTTGCAAGGAGGACATTAGGACCGTAGTGTTGTTAACTTTGCTGGAGAAGGCAATGTCTACTGTTCCTCTTTTCTTTTCATCTTTACTCTATGGGTGGTTAGGGTGGTAGAGTTGGATAAACTGGGCTAGGATCATGGAGAAACATAGTGAGGAACCAGCGACTTAATGGAGATGATATGCATGCTTAAGGAATGTTTTGATGGAAAATATGCTGGTTTTACTTGTAAGAGAAGGTGGTTTCTCCATCTAGTTTTGATTGTGCTCTATGACTGACCTGTAAAGATTTCAGATTTATCGTTCTCGAGGGATTTGCTATCTGTACTCATGGTCAAATTTAGATCCTTATTCTGTGTGGTCATATATTACCCTTCTTGTGCTGGAGCTTAAGTTTCAAGTGGCTGACCAAAAGAGCATTAATTTTCTCCTCCTCAGGCAATATTCCAGCGGTATCCTCGACCTGACAAAGAGTATCAATCATTTTCTCTCATCTGTAATGATAGATCGTTGGACTTGGTAAATTTCTGATTTGTCTCCTCAATGAATATATTTTCTTTTCTGTCGTGAAAAAATGAAGCATTTTGATTTCTGCAAAATTGTCTGAAAAAAACTGTATTCTAGAACTCTAATAGTGGTTCTGCATAGATCTGTAAAGACAAGGATGAAGCTGAGGTTTGGATTGCTGGTCTGAAGGCAATAATTACACGGGGACGCAACCGCAAAGGAAGAAATGATGCAAGAAGTGAAACTGTGGTTTGTGAGAGTCCTCATGGTCAACGAGTCACCACATCAACTTCATCAATTGTAAGTTAGCATTTTGTTATACCTTCTTTAGTTGTGTTTGTTTCTTTGTTTTATCCTCTCACCTTTTCCCCCTCCAAATGATTCATGAATGCTGTTTGACCTGTTTTCTTGGCTCAGGATCAAGGAGACAACCAGAGAACTGATGGTCTACCTCAGAGCAGGCTCGGAAAAGCCTATGCTGACATTATTTCATACACTGCAGCTACCAAGGGTCCTACACTTGCTGATACAGTTGCCTTTAATCTAAGCTCGTTGTCTGCTGGAACAGCTGATAACTCAAATGCTCGAAGTTCTACAGCTGATACATTTCGAGTTAGTTTATCTAGTGCTGTCAGTTCATCCAGCCAGGGTTCCTGCCTTGAAGATATTGATAGCCTAGGAGATGTCTTCATTTGGGGAGAAGGCACTGGCAATGGGCTATTGGGTGGTGGTAAGCACAAAATTGGCAGACCATCTGGCACAAGGATTGATGCTTATATTCCCAAGGGGCTAGAGTCAACTGTGGTACTTGATGTTCATGGTATTTCCTGTGGTACTAAGCATGCTATGTTAGTCACAAAACAAGGAGAGGTATTCAGCTGGGGTGAAGAGGCAGGGGGGAGGCTGGGGCATGGGGCAGAAACAGACGTGTCACATCCCAAGCTCATCAACACTCTCAAAGGAATGAATGTTGAGGTGATTGCATGCGGTGAGTATCACTCATGTGCGGTTACATCCTCTGGAGATCTATACACTTGGGGTGACGGTACTAAAAGTCTGGGTTTGCTTGGACACAGAAGCGAGGTCAGTCACTGGATCCCAAAGAGAGTATGTGGTCTCATGGATGGTTTAAGAGTGTCTCATATCTCCTGTGGGCCTTGGCATACAGCTCTCATAACATCTGCTGGCCGCTTGTTTACATTTGGAGATGGAACTTTTGGTGCCTTGGGTCATGGGAATCGTACTGGATATACCATTCCTCGAGAAGTTGAAACTTTAAAAGGACTGAGGACATTCAAGGTTGCTTGTGGTATTTGGCACACAGCTGCTATTGTTGAACTGTGTGGATCTTTGGATTCTGGACCATCTGATCGTCCATCTGGAACGCTGTTCACCTGGGGGGATGGAGACAAAGGGAGACTAGGACATGGTGACACTGAAGCCAGACTAGCTCCTCAGATCATAGCTTCACTGGTTGACATAAGTTTCAGCCAGGTAGCCTGTGGTTATACCATGACTGTTGCTTTGACAAATGCAGGCCGAGTTTATACAATGGGTAGTACTGTTTATGGCCAGCTTGGTTGCCCTCTAGCTAATGGGATGTCACCAATTTGTGTAGAAGGTAATATTGCTGACAGTACTGTGGAGGAAATTTCTTGTGGTGCACATCATGTTGCAGTTTTGACTTCCAAAACGGAAGTTTATACTTGGGGAAAGGGTGAAAATGGACAACTTGGTCATGGAGACTGTGAGAATAAGTATACACCTACTCTGGTAGATATGTTGAGGGATAAACAAGTAAAGAGAGTAGTGTGTGGCTCAAATTTCACTGCTGTTATTTGTGTTCACAATTGGGCATTAAGTGCTGATAATTCTGCATGCTCTGGATGTCGTATTCCTTTCACTTTCAGAAGAAAACGTCACAATTGTTACAATTGTGGGTTTGTCTTTTGCAAAGCATGCAGCAGCAAAAAATCACTTAAAGCATCATTAGCTCCAAGTACGAACAAGCCATATCGTGTCTGTGATGATTGTTTTGACAAGTTAGAGAAGACAATGGAATCAGAATCTGGTTCTCGAGTTCCAAAAATCAAAACTGGAAATACACTTTACAAGGCAAATGAGCTGACAGATAAAGAGAGCGGGTTTCCTCGATTAGTAGGTCATACTTCCAGGCTCTCGACTTCTGACTCATTCAACCGTGCTCAGGGTAGAATTTCCAGGCTTGATCAAAATGAGAACCTTGTATTTTCTTTTCAAAGTGAAAATACTAATAGGGAAAGCTTTTCCTTACCGAAATCACCGATTAGTCCATTTCGAGTTCCAAAAGGTCTCTTATCGGCTTCTCTTCCAAGTACAAGGGTGGTCTCTCAGTCAACATCTCCTCTGCCGGGAAAGACAAGTCCATTGTGGCCGGCAATACCTGCTCCGTATCCTCCTATTCATACAGCTGCTGTTGTTGTAGATAAGTTGAAGCCTATTAATGAGAGCTTAAACCAGGAGGTCAAACAATTAAAGGCACAGGTGAGCTTATTCCTTTGAGAATTTTCCAGCTTCTTCATGCTAAAGCCTAATGCTTGTGTTCTTTCAACTCTACATCTCTTTATGGCTTCTTTCTAGTAAGAAATATGTGTCCCTTGTCTGAATATCAATATCAGATAATTGTTTTTGCCTCTCATTAGGTTCATGAGATACTAATGTGAAGCTAAAACAAACAGTCGGTTACTAACTTTTGGTAGTGGCCTTTTGCTAATTGGATCACTAGAGGCTGGGCCTCCTTTAAAGCGGCAACAGCGCAATTTTTCAGGGAAACATTTTTCTACCGAGCTCTAATACCATGTAAAATAAAGTAGAGGGAAGAGAATTGGAGGAATATTCAGCGTGATTATTCATTCAAGAAACTGAGGTTTTACTAATGTTTACACTTTCCAAGATAGGAAAGAGTGCATAATTACAGTCATAGAATCTTTCTAATTGATCCTAACTGATAAATATGAATCTTCCTAGTTGATCCCGACTGTTGTGCACAATAATTTCCTTTTACAGTGTATTTACACAATATTCTTGATGCAAACCTCCTGTGAAGAATTAAGTGATAACAAAGTTTCATGCTGATGAGCTTGACTCAAAATTATTTGTAGCTGGAAGAGCTTGCAAGCAAATCTCAACTTCTTGAAGCTGAACTTGAGCAAAAGTCAAAGCAGCTGAAGGATGCTACGGCAAAAGCAGCAGCTGAAGCAGAGAAAAGAAGAGCTGCAAAAAGAGTAATCAAGTCTCTGACTGCTCAGGTTAGATATCTTTATAGTCACAACTCAAAACGTTTTATCTGTTTTTTTTTTTTAATAACGGTGGTTTTCGGGCCAGCTTACGTGCACCTCGATTAATTTACCTGCCACCTCCGCCAGCAACAGGTACCAGGTAGCCCTACCCACCCAGGTTTGGATAGATGAGAAGAATGACCTAGTGTTTTTTCGTCTCCGCTGGGATTTGAATCTGAGACCTCATAGTTCTCATCCCACTTCATTGATCACTAAGACAAACCCTTGGGTGCAACTCAAACGTTTAATCTCCAATGTATGCATAATTGTATACAACTGAATGCTCTCATTTTAGCATATCTTCAAAGCATCAAAGCATCTCATCATATTCCAATTAATTTACCTCGAGTCCACCATCACCCGTTGTCTCCTTTTCTTTTGTCCCAACTGTGTTAGACGTGCTTGCTTTTTTCTTCGTCCGCTCTCTTCTAATACTTTGATTGATACTTGGATGTCTGCAATTCCTTTGAGATTGAGGGAGCATGTGAAATCTATGTCCTATATTCTAATGGCATGGATAATCCAATTTTCTACAGCTGAAGGAGATCACTGAGAGGCTGCCAGAAGAGCAGATCTGCACCAGCAATTTAGATTATAATGTTGAACAACCATTGATTGATCATAGCCGGCCTTCTAATGGTAGTTGTGTGACCAGCGCTACCTCGCCTATAATGGAGTGCAGTGATAGTTCTAGTACTCCCGTCTCAGCCATTGGTAGTAAGTCTAGAGTGCAGAAACCAGAGCGGATGATACAAGATGAACCAGGCGTGTACCTGTATCTTCTTTCCTTACCTGGAGGGGGCAATGAACTGAAACGAGTTCGTTTCAGGTACTTATTTTTAACCTGTTTCATTTTTATTTTATTTTTGGTTTGTGGGGGGGTTACTTCAATGAGAACTTATAACCTGTGATATCTTGACTTGTGAATTGGAGATTTAACTAGCATTTCTTCTCTTTTCAAGTTCTTGTATTCATCATAAGTGCAGTGCTATATATTACTATATTGTGCCTCATGTAATAGACAACTAGTTTGTCTCGTCGATGCAACTGATATCACAATGGTTGATTTGCATACATGTATCATTTTTATTTGGTATGTCATGTAATACTCTGACCAATAGCTTCTAATTTCTGGAAATGAGCATTACCAAGAGTAATAGAAACTGTGATGTGGAGCTAAAATACCCGTAAAAACCGTACAGTTTTCTCTTATTTAACTTGTCAACTCATGTGTTGTATTATTTCTGTCTTCCTCCCCACTTTAGATTCCACCAACAGGGGGAGTGAGGTGTAAACAAAATATGAATATCCTTACTCCTTGTCAATTGAGAACAAAAATCTGCTTGCTGACCAAAGGAAGGGGGAAGACATGCTGGACGGCTAAACAAAGCCTTTGAATCCGAGTGCTACAGATTCAACTGTTTCTTAATCCAAAAGTTGTGCCTTCTATCGATATGGCAACAAACAGTTTCATTGGCCCTTTCTGCAGAAAAAGATAAGACTTCCATAAACTATGAACGGGATGCATGTGTATCCCATGGCCTTCACACTGTTGCTGTATACTGAAGTTGCCTGTAAAACAGTATTTAACATCAATATAGATGGAATAATCCTCTCCACACCTAACCAAAAAGTTTCATCAGAGATCGAACAGAGACTATATTTAAAGCATCATGCTGCGCAAAGTAGTCTTAGTTGCAGCTGAATCTACATTAGTGCTTTCGTTTACTTGGCTTCGAGTTGAATAATCTTGATGTGTCCGCTGAAGGTTTTTTCTTTTTTTACTTTTGTACAGCCGTAAATGCTTCACAGAGGAAGAGGCAGAAAAGTGGTGGAATGAAAATGGACAAAAAATCTGCGAGAAGTATAACATCACACCAACACTTTAATTTGTAGCAGCTGGTTATAATGTTCTCTACTCTTTGCTGTGGAATTGTATATGTTCTTCTATTTTCGTGCGAGCTAGATGCTGCATTCGAACTAGAAAAAGGAGCAGCAGCATCAAGCGATAGAAAAAGTTAAGGAGAGATTAGAAGAATCAACTTGTATGTCTGTATTTTCTTTTGATGTATGCATTTGTACATCTTTTTGACGCGGATGTCTCTATTTTTCGATGATTTGAATTTAACTAGGGACTAGTTTTTATGTAGCACAGTCAGTGAGAAATTTTACCATTTGTAAGTATAGTTTTTTTTTTTTTAATTTAACTTTTCATTATCACTTTGATACAACAGTCCAGTTGCACATTTGTATGTAAAAGAAATTCAGTGGAGAGAGGAATTGTATTCATGAGGATGCTGTTTTGCATGCTTTCCTTTATGGGACTAATGATCTGTTACAATTTGAACGACAGGGTATTTTGTTTCAAGTACTTTTAAATATTACAAAGATATCAATAAGTATAACTTCACAAAATATAAACAACATAACTAAATAAAATACAAAAAAAAAAAAAAAAAAAAAGGAACTAACTACCCGGATCGACTAATTGGGATTTTATGATAGGGGATTTTATAATAAATTAGTTATATCTCCTAGGTATTTGTCGTGCAGAAAGGTTAGGTAAAAATGTATTGAGTTATCTGCCCTCCTAATATCTTCATCTATCTTCTCTTACTGTTCCTTCCTCTCTACATTGTTCTTCTCTGAGTCTTTATCACATACCCTTCTGTCCTTATTGTGTTTTTAGTCTAGTTCCCTCAGTTCCTATTATATTTCGATTGTATTATTGCAATAGTACTCATTTAGGGTGCTTAGTTAAATTGACGTGGATACGCCAAATGTGGGCGATGATGTGGCAGAACTAAGTTCTTTATTCATACATGTTCATGATGTATGACGGTTAGCTCATACTCCTCACATCCCGGGGGTGTTGTGACCATAGAACCCCTAGCCAGTGTCTCGTAGAATTTGATGGTTATAGCGCATGCTCACGTGAGCACGTCCCAATAATATATCTATTGTGAAGATTCATTACGGCTTGATTAGTTTTACACTAACTATCGCAACCCTTCTTTTTCTAAATGTGGGTAAACTCACCCATGCGGAGTTATAACTAAATAAAATAAGCCAAAGAGGTAGATTTAGTAATGTTTCGACACGATTTGGTTAAAACTTCTATAAAGAAAAATGCATCTGCAATTGTAGTTGAAAAGTGGTTTAGCATTCGGTTGTGTTTGAATATAAATTTTTCTTAGAAGAAAATTTGAAGTTTTGTGAGTGAAATGTTGTCAGATTTGAAGTTGAAACAATGGACTGAATTGATAAGAAATATTTAGATTCGTTATCAATTGGCTAAAGTTTGATGAATTGAGGACTTTGGTTGGGTCAAAGTAGGGGTGGGCACAAAACCGAAAAAACCGAAATACCGAACCGAACCGAACTAATTCGGTACTTCGGGTTCGGTTTTTCGGTTTTTCGGTTCGGGTTCGGTTTTTCGGTTTTTCGGTTCGGGTTCGATCTTAGAAATTTTTGAACTTCGGTCTTCGGTTCGGTCTTCGGTTTCGGGCTCCCCGGAACTTCGGGCCCCGAAATTCCGAAAAAAACCGAAGTTCTTTTTTTTTTTTTTTTTTAAACCATTAACAAAAAACATCCACCATTACATATTATGTATATTTCCTAGATTGATTCGTATAATTTCCCTTTTTTGCTTATTGTATTTTAATGTCTAATTAGTGATTAAATGCAACATATATAAAAAATTAAATAATTGAACTAAAAATTCATTAGGAAATGATAAATTAGCTGAACATCCCTTTAGTTTGAATAAATCATTTATGTTAAGTCATCGCGATATGATATTACGAGTATTCAATCATTTATATTTGGTAATTTGATGTATTTTTGTTAATCTTATTTTTTGACTTTGAACAGATATGTACTTTGCCTTTCCTTTCCCTTTCTTGTTCGGCCTTTTTTTCTTTGACTATAAACTTTGGTTTAAACCGAAACACCGAAGTACCGAACCGAAGTACCGAACTAAAAAACCGAACCGAACCGAAGTATAAAAATTACGGACTTTTCTACACTTCAAACCGAACCGAAGACCGAAGTAACGGACTTCTACTTCTAAAAACCGAACCGAAGAACCGAACGCCCACCCCTAGGTCAAAGGCCAAAAGGTCCAAAGTAGGCCCATTCATATCCAAACAACTGAGGCGGGAAGTTTGAAAATGAAAGGAGAATGAAGGGTGAAAAAGGTCGCCACGATTTGCCACTCTTTTCTTGAAACGTGTGTACCTACAGCCAATCATATTATTGACTAGACATGGAAGTATAATTTTTGATTCACTTTTAATTCATTCAGTTGTTTGGAAAAGAAAAGGAAACAAACATGTCACTAGTAGTAGTGCCACCGACTCATTCATGACCTTTCATTTCCCCTTCTCAACACCAAACTTCCTATAATAGGAATCATATTTTGAACATGAAATTTCTTTAGAATTCGACAAGCATGGAAGGTAGATAAGATGAATACACTCATTATTTCCTTGTTATTATAAAACTTGAATTTAACAAGTATAATCAGTCTAAATTGTATATTGTAGTGGTCCAAATTTGATTTGGACTAGACCCATTGATTTTCAGTCCTGTTAGTAATTGGTACAACGTGCCATCACTTATGCGTCCTCTAGACTCGTCATGACCAACTTAAACCTTAACGAACATGCTATGATGTATACTAGTTATAGATTGATAATATCCCCCTGCTCAACACTCTCGCTTCTTTCGTAATTAGCCAATTATACAAGTCAATTATTGTAAATGGACGTAGCTGTAATCTTCAACGACATTAATTGTTCTCATTTGAGATCAGTTAGACTTCTTTCTTATTATCTTGCATGTGTCAGAAATTAGCTTAGGGTTCCTTTAGCTTACCTGAACTGAAATAGTTTTTAAGCAACAAATGTAGAATAACATATTTCAAGTGCTTGCACTGAGTTTGTGAATAATTAGCAGTGATGTGCCTCTCTTGTACCTTCTTCTTCATGTACCATTCTAACTCTCCACGCTGGAGGATGCACCACTTAATAAAAATGGAGTATTTCTTTCTATATTTTATCCATATTTCATCATTCATTTAGTTCATCTTTATGTTAATCTTATTATTTCATGTTGCTAGAGTCTATCCATCTATCTAGTGGCTTTTATCATCCACCTGTATATCGTAGTAGTATATAAACAGCTAGCTCAAAAGAAGGTTGTGAATGAGCTTGTACCCATCTATCTTTAGCATATATCAGAAAACATTTAAATCTTTCATGTGCCAAGAAACCAACACCAACTTGATACAATTGGTTCTCTCTGCAATAAAACCGTGACTTAGCTTCCTAAGCGTGACTGTTAAAATTACCAACTTGAGTAGGATGCATGTTTTGATTTATTTGAATAATTAGTTGAGAAAATCTAGAATAATTAGTTTAAATTTTGAATTTTAAATATTTGTTAGAGTTGTTAGGTGGTTGAGTTATTGTAGCTATTTTGAATGTTTAGATGCTGAATTTTTTGTTGAAGTTTGGCTATAAATAGCCTCAACTTGAATAAGAATAGTAGAGACAATTTCAATCCCATTTTCAATATTAGTTTTTGTTGCTCCATATTTTTAACAAAAACCAACAGTGACAATAAATAAGTCATATATTCTTGTTCTCCCATTTGATCATGAAATTTTCTTGAGATGCATGTCAATATAATTAACAACTACTAGGTTGTTATACAAAATTTGGGACACATATACTTAACAAATTTAGCTTAGCTAGATAGTTAGTGTTATGCAAAAACCTTAAAACCACTAGTTTTGGCTTGTAAAAGAGCACGTACTCAATATGAGCAAACTAGTAGTAGTACTACTAATAACACTATTAGAAAAAAAAGGTGTTTTCCGACCGCCAATATGGTCGGACAATGATCGGCTAGCCGATTGATGTCCGACCAAACACAGCGGTTGGAGAATGGTTGGTCGCACATAGGCGTCCGACCGACTCGGTCCGACGTATCGACCGCTCTTCGGTCGGACACACACAGACGATTTTCTGGAAAAAATTTCGTGGCCATCATCCACATCATTGGACTGGACCTATAAAAATGTATAAATACATGAACATAGATTTCTCCACTGGGAAATTAAATTGCATTTTTAGGTAGAGTCTTGTTCCATTCAAGTAAAATATAATTATGAGTTCAGAACAACATGAAGGTTAGATTCTATTGCTTGCTGCATATATAGAATCAGATTCTTCAAAGGGAGAAACTACATCATTGCCTCTTTGGATCCTCTACAGACTGATGTAAGGGATCTTTCATATAAAACAAGCTAATAAAGGTTAAGACTTGAAAGGATAAGAACCTGACTTTATTATATATTTTTCCTTTAGTTTTATATGTATTACTCTATGTTATTCAAAGCAAAGGAAGCAAAAAAATGCACTGCTAAGTTTATTATTTTATATGGCAAAAACTAAAACAATTTATAAATCATATTTTGGACACGCATCTTTTAATTCATATTCTTAAGGGATTTCCACGTAAATAGCCCACAATATTTCATATTAACAAGTTATTTAGCACTAACATAATATAGCCACAATATTTATATTTAAATTTAATTTATAATTAAAATATCAAATATAATAGATTGATATTTTGTATATATACCTTCTATACACATATATATTTGTCCTATATTTTTTAAATATTTATATCATCAAATTATATTTAATAAATATGCTAGGAAAAGAAAGAAAGAACAAAATATGGTTACAAAAAGTGGATAATGGTTGGGAATAGTTATGTGGGGTAAAAATCCCTATTCTTAATTGAGGCGGAGCTAGAGCATTAAGTGTGGGCTGGACTGAACCAAACACTATATTTGTTTTAAGAAATTTATTTAATATGAATATTAACTTCGAACCAAGTAATAAGGACTGGAATTCCGAACTCATGTATTTCAATTTATTTCTCCACTTCTGATAATTAAATGCAACCTATAAATTGCACATTAGTGAATGCTTCATAATAATAATAATAATAATAATAATAATAATAATAATAATAATAATAATAATAATAATAATAAATGGTCAATTGTCAACTTCCTACTATTTGACAGACAAAAATGTCTCAAATAGTAGCCAGGCTAGTTGTTTTTCTTTTTCATTTGCGTTTTTTAAAGATTATTTCGGCAGTTAAACAACGAGAATATATCTTGTTATTCTTATACGTGGGATCTGAGAATGGTATGCGCGAATAAGATAGAGAAACTGATTCAGATAAACTCTCTGTTCCTAAAAAATTAGTCATCAAATTCTAAAGTACAGTAAGAAGAAAGTATTCTTTTTCAAAAAAAAAAAAAAAAAGCATTGACCAGTGGGATGTAGATATTTGATTATGGGGCAGGATTTTAGCTAGCGTTTGGACATAGATTTGGTTGAAACTTGGGAATTTGAGTTTTTGGATTTGAGTTGAAAAATAATTTTTGGAACTTGAAGTTGTGTTTGGACATAGAATTTACTTGAAAAAATAGTTGAAGTTTTGTGAGTAGTTTTTCAAATTTCCCAAAAACTGCCCAAAAACAGCCTTTGAGCACTTTTTGAGTTTTTGGACTTTTTGGGAGAAGTTTTGATGAAATAGTATAAACAAACAGTTTTTCTCCCAAAAAGTCCCAAAAAATGTCCCCAAAAACTATAAACAAACGGGGGCTTAGACCCCTAACATATTGGCAATTGGCATGCAATAATTAATGGGGCAAGGAATAAGGAGTGGTCCTCTGGCCATTGTTGCCAATTTGGCTCGATGAACAAGAAGATCTACTTTTTGGGACCACTTTCACTTCCAGCCCCCAACCAAAAAACATGCTACCATCTGTTATTTTAGTGTCGTGATTAATATGTTTGCACTTTGTTTGATATTTTTTGCCCCTCAAAAGAAATGTTGTATTAACCTTAAGTTGCACTTTGTTTGGATTTTTTTTTTTGGTTACATTGAGGGATAGGGGAAGGGGCATGTGAATTCGATCCCAACAAACAAGGTAGAAATTTGGGATACTCATCACTTGAGCTATTGCCATTTTTGAAAAGTAATTCATAGGAGTTTTTCAAGTTTTCCTAATTGTAATTTTCCATTTATTAATAGTTGGGGGCATGTATACCCTTATTATTGTCACAATGTTAGGCCAAATAAGTGTTCTATTAACTAATATCGGAAGATTTCTACTACACGGACCTTTTTTATGGGGCAAATTGATCAAACTTGCTTTTTAACTATGCAAAATAACTCATATTTGTTTCTGCACTTCAAAGAAAAGGGTAGTGCTTCGATGCCAGTATGAAATACCGTCTTCTTCAACACTTAAAACCTTCATTCGTAAGGTCTTTATCATCAAGATCAAATTAATCACTCTTAAACAAATCACCCCAAAGAAAACATAAAAAATGATCAATTGCACTAAGTTGAATTCACATATTTGCTAGAACTCGAATTGCAGAACTTCATCACTATTCCTTCTCATATTATCAATAGTAATACCCGAGCTCTACATCAACATCACAATACTAAAAAACTTACGTATGTACATATTAGCTCCGTGGTCTTATGATATAGGTAGAATGGTGATTGGAAAAAGCGACAAAGATGAAGGTGTGAGATAGTTCTTTTGAAGAGGGTAAAGTTTGTGTAGAACTTTTGAGTGTTCTTTTCGTGAGTGTCCTGCGGGCAAAGTTATTGTGGCGATCAATTTAGAGTCATGCACGACGGTGGCTACGAAAAATAGTGCAATATAAACTATTTCTCAATATTCACGAGCAATTTCAACTATTTCATATAGTTTTAGGGTAAATTAGACCATTTTCATTTACATAAAAGATTTATATGTTGAAAAGTTTGTGGCGTTTGTCAATAAAGTCATACTTAGCTCAATATTACACGTCGTTGGGAAAAGAGACTCGTTTTGGCATTGAATGCTAAACAAAGCTCTAAATCAAGAGTAATTTTTATCGTAGTAAAAATTTCATGATAAATTTGTATTTCTCTTTTTTTTTTTTAAAAAAAAAAGTTGAATATATAAAATTCACCCATTATGCCCTAGAATTTTTGTTAATGACAAGAACAAATACGAGCAAGGTAAGAGTATAAATCTAAAGCATAACTAATGACAAAATTAACTAAAGTATATTGAGCTAATTCGGGCATTTCCTTGAAAGATAATATCTGCCAACAAGTTGGGTTTTGCAATACATATAAATGTCTTTTTCCAAATCCAAATATGCATTACTTTTTTTCTGAATTATTTTCCTTTGCATTGTTCATCCCAGGCCAGACAGCTTCTGCATGTGCATGTTTCATAAAAAATGGTTTCCAATTATGTCATTTTGTTCTTTTTCAATGATTTTGTTATAGCAAAATCCAGTTAGGTATATCTTCAGCCTTTTCTCTTTCTATCTTTCTTCCTTCATTTTTTTTTTAATATACAATTTTTATTACTAATACTATAGATCGCTGCTGAATCAGAAGAGTGAGAGTTCATTTTCAATATATAATATTCTAAGTTTGAAAACGAAGTGAGAGTTCTTTTCTTTTCTTACTACCATAATTAAAGATTTTCTGAAATAAAATACATCCCATTGTAATAGTAACACAATTAACCACAACATTACAAGAAGAAAAAAAAAACAGACACACACACACAATTAACCACAATAGTAACAGAAGTTTAGAAAGAGGTCAAACGCAATGCAACAAATAACTAACTCTTCAAAGTAAACCAAAATAAGAATCAAGACAACGAAATTCAATCCGTTATTGAAAGTCAATTTTAAGTTGGGTGAAATTCATTTACACTCCCGAACTTCACTCTAAAAATCAAACTCCCTCCTCAATTTTGAACAATAGTCATTCTCCCCCCTTCATCATATATAATATCTATTTTGCCCTTGAATTTTCACTCTCCATTTATGTAATATATTTTTATATTATGATATAACTTTTTAACAAAAAAGTTCGACCAATAATTTAAATATTTTATATCTTGTTATAGTAATTTAAGTTCACTAATATTATAAAGAGTATAAATTTTCATGAATTAATTACAAAATATAATGCCATTTTCTTAATAGTGGCATTTTAGTATTAAGTGCGCTACATGTGTATATGTGTACATAATGTATCTCTTGTTGTCTCTTTCTCTTTGTTTATGTTCGTATGTATATTTGTTTAAATTTTATTTTCTATCTTATTCTCTAGTTTGTATAGAAGTTTTTCAGTTTTAATTATCATAAATGAAATTATACGACAACAACAACATGATAGTTTCATAAGTGAAATTATAATTTCAAATTTGTTTAAGTATAAATATATGATAGTTTGAATTTAATGTAAAATCTACCTCAATTTTACTATCTTTTTTCATGTATTGCATGCATTAAGTATATGATTATGACCTTTTTATTTTCAATTGTAAGATAGACTAATTTTGAGTTTTAATTTTATTAAAAATTATAGATATAAAAAAATTATTTTGAACTTTTTTTTATGTTTAGTTCATTATTTCATTACTGACGTCAATAACATATACGTGCGATTATTGTTCCTTACTCTTTTTTCTATTTGAAAATAATATTTATTTATTTTATAGGTTAGTCCATAATATATAATAAAAAATTATCATTATATTAAAGAAGAAAAAAGATAATATTTTATAATCTAGAGGGTAAAGTAGGTATTTTGAATGATAATTTGAGAAAAAGGGGGGAGAATGACTATTGTTCATAGTTGAGGAGGGAGTTTGATTTTTGAAGCAAAGTTCGGGAGTGTAAATGATTTTTTAAGTTTCAATATCACAAAATTTAGTAGCTCTTTCTTTGACATTTAACAAATACCAAATGCATAGCTCAAAAAAATATTTGAAATTAGAGGCAAATCCAATATATAAACTTGGATGTACAAACACCTTAGAGGAACTAGGTAGAGGGCTCCTTCGGGTAAATACTTACCATTTACCCATACCCAATCAATAAATATATGTCATTTCTTTACAAATATATTATTTTCTATTTTAATTAATTAATATTTATTTTTTATTCATTAAATCACTTAATGATAGTTAATTGTCATTATTGGGTGTAAACATCGGTGTAGATAAGTTTTTACCTTTATTAGTCCCTCAAATAGGGCATGGACAAATTTTTTTAATAAAATATTAAGTCTTTACTCGTAAAGATGGTAAAATTTAGGTCATAAATTTAAACATATTCTTGTATCTTTTTAAATCACTTAAATAGAGAATATTTGAAACAAAATCAAAACTAATATATCAAAGTACTACTACTACTTTAGCATCTTAGAATTCAAATTAGAATAAAATAATCAAAGTATTATTGAATCCAATCTTTTCCCGGTAATATGAACACTTTCCATTTTTTATTTTCTTTACTAACCAATAAGCAACTCTCATAAACCATTTTTATCACACTTTGCTCTTAAAACCTTGTTCAACTATTCCACTCTTCTTGTCTCTTGTCACAACAAAACCCAATCAAACACTTTTTTCTTTCTTTTTTCTTTCCGGAGCCGCGAGATATTTTGTGCATCGAGCTGTTATTTTCGTCTTTAAAACCTTAATTCTTTTTCTTGCAAAGTTACTTATTTTCATATTGCTTTTGTTGATTTTAACTAGCAATATTTTGCTAAATACAAGGCTTCACTAGCTACCTTAGAAGGTAAAGATTTCTCCTTTTTTGTATTTTCTTGAGTTGGGTGTTTTCTTTTTCCTTTGAAATTATTAGTTTGTATATATTATCTTGATTCTTGAATTGGGTTTTTTTTATACTGCTATTTTAGTTTCTTGTTTAGGGTTTAAGTTAGCTCATAGTGTTTAGAAATTATAAAGTTGTCATCTTTTAGAACTTGAAGACTTGATTTGTATAGTTAGTGCTTTTGTGGTGAAGAGATTTGAATAGTGTTCTTGATTTTGTGGAAAAAGAAAATCTTGATTGAAATGTAATTTTGTACTACTAGTTTGAAATGTAATCTTGACCCGAGGGTCTATCGGAAACAGCCTCTCTACCTTACTCAAGGTAGGGTAAGGTCTGCGTACATCTCACCCTTCTCAGACCCACCTAACACTGGGTATGTTGTTGTTGTGTCATTTATATGTTGAGGTGGAGATCTTGTACAATAGGCTAATGCAATGTGGATATTTTTCTGTTTTCCTGCTTAATAGGATTTAGCATTTGGTTCAAGAATTTATGAGTTTGCATAAAATTCAATTAGTAGTTGGAAAGACTTGTACTTTGAGGAGGATTCAGCTTCGCGCAAAGTTAATTCTGTATTAGCTTTTTCGTTAGTTTTTTGTTATGGTATGCTAATCTCATTAATGAGACGTTTGCTGATCTAGAGTTTGTTTGAATTTTGCTTTTGGCATTCTGCCCATTCAGCATATTCTGCTGCAAGAAAAGGATGCTCTTAAAATTTCAATAATCATTTAGAAAGAAGATACTAAATTAAAATGAGAAAGATAGATCTCCTAGGAGCTTCTAACAGTCTATTGCTACTTACCAAAAGGAAAAGAAGGAAGACATAATTTTTGGAAGCTTATGTTGTAGTAGTCTTTTTCCAATCAACGTCATGCCAATTTAAACAGTATTAGCTCCTCCACTAGCCCTAGCTCTTGTCAAGTTGAAGATGCTGCAGCTTTACCACCTGAAGGAGGCAGACTAAGTAAGTCAAAACATACTTTCAGTAGGTAGTAGAATGTGGTGAAGCTACCTACGTTGTTAAAAATTTGCCTATAGTAATGTTGGAACTTGGAAGCCAGTACAAAAAATGCATGCAATTTTTGTTTTATAGTTTTAGGAGAGACTATTAGTTAGGATGCCGGGGCTTAATGAATGAAATAGACTAGAATGAAAAGAAACAAACAGCATCCACGGTTCCTGTAAGGGAACAAAATAAATGACCCTTTTTAGGAGGGGGAGAGAGGCTTAGTCTCTTCAACCTTAATGTTTCTTTACTCGATTAAAAGTTTTTAAGCTCTGAGGAAGCTGGGGTGCATCTGCTTTGTCACATTCGCGTATAAGTTACCCTAGAGTTTAACAACAGCCCTCTGGTTTGTGTCGCCGTCTCAGCGGCCATGACTTCAATATGGGTTAATATATCTTCCTCTTAAATATCTGGAAGTATGAGGAAAGTCTGACTAATGGTACTGGAAAACTGATTCTCCAAGGTAACCTCGTAACTTAAATATGATTAATCTTCCTGGGGTATCTGCAAATGTAGCGGGTAGGAATTGGGAGCAATTAAAGCTCTGTCACCATCCACATACTATGACCAAGCTCAGTATACTGTGCAGGTTATTGTGGTAACTATACTGACTCATTTCCTATCTAGTGTACTAGGTTCCCTTCTATATTTTAGAGCTTGCCCTGCTTGGATTTGAATTTCTTTATGTAACTCGTCAGCAAGGTCTATAGAGCTCATTAAGTGTCATGGATCAGTCCAGTTTTGGCAAATGGGAATGCAATCTTTTCCATTTTGACTGAGCACATGTTCCAAAATGTATCTGCCTCTTTCATTTAAAAGTTATGTTTGCTTTCTAGTTCTGAAACTATTATGCTAAACTTTGATCTTCAACTTCCCACAGTTATTATTAAAAACACATTAATTTATATATTCTTTGTTGATCAAACCTTTTCTTTTCAGGTGACTAGTTCTCCGACTTGTCATATGCAGAGTTCTAGAATTGGTGATACAAATTATAACCGTGGCCTGTTCGAGCTTCATGGAGATATTTAATGTGCTTGAAGTTAGCTAAAATGAAGACCAAACAGGTTCATGTGTTGATATGCACCAGTTCCCTTTGATGTGTAGATCTTTCATTTCTCACTTTCTACTTCATGAATGTGTATGCTTGGCGATATGACCTATTATTTTTCTTACGTGTAGAATGCTACTGAGACATTCAGCTTTTGAATCTATTAGCATGCAGCCTTATTTTGAAGGATGAGGATTCTCAGTTCATCCTATAATAAGGGATTTATATACAGCTATGCTATACTCAATGGGTTAAATAATAAGTTAATTTGTTTTTTATGTTCTAAAATTATGAAACATGTATGATTTAGTTAAGGTACAGAATTCTTTTGTTAGCTATATATGGAATTTTCTTACTTCTATTATTTTATTAAAAAACTGCAGGAACCAAAAAGCACCTCAGAAAAGAAACCATCAACCCAGGCTTCTCATGAGGCCCAAAATGACCAGCAGAACCATTCAGCAGACACACCTATAGCTGATGCAGGTTCTGTTTCTGCATCGGGCAATGATAACAGGAAGGTTTCACGTGAAGATATTGAACTTGTAAGACAGTCTTTAGGTTCTTCCTTTTGCCTGGATCATACATTTTGGAGTCGTGCTGGGGTCTTTTAACTTTGTGATGACATTTGTTGCAGGTCCAAAACCTGATTGAACGATGCTTGCAATTGTATATGAATAAGGATGAAGTGGTAAAAACACTTCTGAATCGTGCGCGGATAGATCCAGGATTTACAACTCTTGGTAGGTTCAAGAAGTTACTGATGAAGGTGTTTATGATTTTGGCTGCTTGCTTTATATAAATGCTGTTCGCCTGTCTCATGTGTATTCTGTGACGTAGTGATTTCTGGTCTAAGATTTTGGCTATCATTCAGCTTCCAGTATTTAAATCTTTTCTTATTGGTTCCAGTTTGGCAAAAATTAGAAGAAGAAAATGCAGATTTCTTTCGTGCCTACTACATCAGGCTTAAACTGAAGAAACAAATCATCTTGTTCAATCATTTGCTTGAGCATCAGTATCATCTAATGAAATATCCCGTGCCTCCAAAGGTTCCATTGGCTCCGATGCAGAATGGGATTAGCAACATGCCAGGTGATTTTATTGTCATATGAAGGCAAAAGTTACTGTATTATTCTTATTCAGGAGATTTTGAAAATTTGAGATTGTCCAATCTTCATTTACTGAGACTTTACTATGTCCGTCTTTCCAATCTTTTCATTTATGAACAAGTAGAAGGTGGGAACCCCTCCCACTGGAGGGGAGGGTCAGCTGAAGCTACGGCTTACTAATTTTCTCATGCTTCAACTGCACTAATATTTATTAGCGAGAAGCTTGTATATTGGGTGGATGAAACTACTTCTTGTAGGAGCTTTAATAAATAATAACAATGTTCAACTATACTGCGAGATGAACTGTACTTGGCAGAAACTGGTGGGAATCTGCATGCTATGCAGTCTTGTGCCTGCTGAGACCCTTGTTTAGCTTTTTTATCAAACAAAAGTATGAAATATGTAGGCGACCTGAGTGTCTGGTATATGCCACAACATCAAGTTGTGTGGATGAAAACCTCCATTCTTTGCAATGCTCCTGTTATTTCTATCAATTAGGTGTATTATTAACTAACCAGTTATGCTTAAAGTATGGCTCCGTTGTCTGACCTTGCATCTTCGACCATTCTGCTCTCTAAAATCAGTGAAAGACTTCATCCTGGTTTGGAGAGAAGGAGATACTCATAATGGAGGACAAGGGAGGGGGCAAAGTTCATTCTCTGTATGTTTAAGTTTAAAGCCTTTGCCAGTGATTCTCTGTAGAATATAATGTCTCTCTTTAAATGGTTTGAAATGGCAACTCATGTTGCCTTATGACTTAATTTTGATAAAGCTCGCTCTCTTGAATAACTGAATGGAGTTGTTCCGGGGAGAGTAAGTGTGCAGAATTTTTACAGTATAAATTTTTATGTAATGTGGAGTTCATCTTGCCTTCCGCACTTTCTTTCATCTCCTTCCTTTCTGACTCAATACTAAGTAACATAGCCTTTCAAGTAGGAAGTAAGCTGATTGAATAGAGCATATGATACTGTTATTATTGGAGCATGTGAATAAGTCATCTTTTAGTTTTATTATCTATTATTATTCATTGACACTTCTTTCCGGTGCAGTCAACAATTTACCAATGGGATATCCTGTCCTGCAGCAACCTCCAGTTCCAGCTGCAGGTCAACCTCATCTTGATCCGATGGGCATATCCAGCTGCCACGTGGTTAATGGTGTGCCTGCACCAGGAAACTATCACCACCCGATGAGGATGAATTCTGGAAATGAGTGAGAATCTTTTTTATTTAGGATTAGTTCTCTTTGTTTCTAAAATTTGAAATATGAAGCACAATTTATGAGCTCTCCGTAAATTATTTTTTGGTTAGCAAGTGTTTCCTACTTATATGTTACTTATTTTATCAGCATCTTAGACTCGCCATGCACTCAAAGATATATGCTATTTGACTATTACTGGTACATTTATTTCATGCTTTGCCAAATATGTTAGGAGGTAAAATAACATTGAAGTTTCATATTTGGATTTAGAATGACTATAGGTGGGTGAAATAGTTACTTTTGTCGAATATGTCGAACCCAATACTTGCATGTTGTAGCCCATGCCTAGTTTTCTATCAAATAAATAAGGCTCATTTCTTCTTTCTAAAGATGATTAAATAATCAGTCCGAAGGTTGAACTGTTGTAGTGAACTTATATATATGAAAATCTGTGTATATATATTGGCGGATACATGGCATGTCAACTGACACTTTACACTTTCGTCTCTGCTGATAGTATGGTGATTGACACCAGTGCATCAGATGTAGCTCCAGCTATTCCACCTAGCAATGCTATGTCATCCATGTCAGATATGGCTGTTAGCCCTACATCAGTAGCTTCCAGCGGCCATTTTCCCTTTACTGCTTCAGAGATTTCAGGGATGGGAGTTGACACTTCAGCCCTTGAAGCTGCTTTCCCATCTGATGTAGCAAGTTCAGTAGGATTGCAACTTCCACCAGATAATGGTGCTGGTAATAGGGATTCACTGAGATCTTTTGCTCAGATTCCTTGGAATTTCAGTCTTTCTGATCTAACAGCAGATTTATCAAACTTGGGAGGTAAGTTTGCTTTCACAACTAAAACATTATCAGTGGTCATAACTCTTACTCCGTAAACAACATTCAGCATTAATCTTCAATCACATTGGAATAAGGACATGGTTGAAGTAGTACTAGTAGTGATTATGATAATATTTATGAGCTGCTTCTTCAATGATGATTTTGTGGATTGCTTTTCTTCTTAGAGTTTTCTAGTCCCTTCTCATCGCCGCAAGTTGTGTCTGATCTTTTCTCCCTTTTATTATTCCTTCCCACGTCTGTTCTGGTTGATGTTCATTTTTGCTCCAACTTTATTTACAGATCTAGGACCTCTTGGAAACTATTCTGGTTCTGCCTTTTTGCCTTCAGATTCAGACATTCTACTCGACTCTCCTGAGCAAGATGATATAGGCAAGAATTTTGCTTTCCTTTCCCATCAAATTTTATGCTTTGAATCACAAAACTGCATAATTATTCCATATGTTTCTTAGATGACTTATAACTAACTGTTCTCCTGCTTTGATTTGGCATTTTTTCCCAGCAGAAGAGTTCTTTGTTGATGTTGATGCAGACCCAGGACCAACATGTCCTCAGTCAGATGAAGAGAAGTCCTAGTTTAAATTGAGGTATTAACGTCGCAATTGCATTTGAAGTTAGAATAATTCTGCTGTAAAATGATTATGAGCTAAGCGACTGATTTACCCTTGTTAGGTGTGCCAGATATAGTTATTAACCTAATTTAGATATACCTTAGCCTTGGGGTTGTTACACTCAGATCTTTATTTCATCATTAGAAGCAGGTGATGATATGTTAATTCCCTCCCTCTTGATAATGATTAATGAAGCTTGTATCTTGGATAGTGATCATAGTTTATCAGGAAGGATATATCAACCATATGTTGTATTAGTCATCTGAACAAAATTACCACTTCTATAATTGGAATGTTTCAAATAGTTTGACAACATTCTATTCTGTAAAACTTTTACAAGTTTCAAGAATTTAATTTCATTAAGCAATTCAGACTTTAATTTCAATGTGATGTTTGTCCTCTCTTGAATCATTATTATGGTCTCTTGGAGTAACATCTTAAGCGTTGCTTTCAATCACACACACTTACATAAAAGATTTTATTCAAAATAAACAAACAGTGTAACACCAAGCTAGAAAATTAATCTACGTAGACATGAATTAAAGAAACATGTAAATAATAAATCCTAAACAATTCAAGTTTTCTATATGAATTAGTCTTCAAACTATCACTCCAAGGCCAAATTTTTAAATAACTCTAGAATATCTGAATCCACCTTCACCCCTTCTGTACTCAAACATTGATTCACAACTTGCAGCACAATTTTCTTCATCTCCTTGTCGGGTGATTGAGACTCGCGAATAAGGACTACCATGACTTCTTTAGTATAGTAGCTGGCATATACAGCATCCATAAGAGGAATGATGAAACCTATAGCCTTTAAGTAGGCACCCAAAGTTTTGCCACGAAGTGATCTAATACCCTTAAACAATGGCTTCAAAACTGAATCAAAACTCTCAATAGCATATGGTGCAGCAGCTTCAGCAAGAGCGGCCACTGCAAGAGCTGTAATGGTCCTGATCTTCTGGTTCTCATCACTAAAACCATGTTCAATGATTTCGACTAAAGACCTTAAATGTGGAAGAACAGCACAACCCATGAGAATAGCAATCTGCTGAACAATCATAATACCTGTACAACGAGCCGTCCAACACTTGTTATTTTGACATACTGCTTTCAAGAATGGCAGCACAGCAGGAATACCAAATGTAGACACGACAATGCTAAAAGCTCGAGCGGTTTTGTTCCTCACATATTCATTAAGGCTATCAATATCATGACGCATAGCAGCAATCATAGTCTCCAAGCCAGCTACGTTACTAAGATTATAAACTATTTGCATGCCTTCAACGCGAGTATTATTATTATTATTATCATTATTATTATTATCTTCATCCATCAGAAGAGCAATCATAGTCTCCAAGCCAGCTACGTTACTAAGATTATCAACGATTTGCATATCTTCAACGCGAGTATTATTATTAACATCTTCATCCATCAGAAGAGGTTCAACCACAACAAGAATCTTGTGCACGTATGGACGAACCAATTCGTCCAACCTGTAGAGTACCCTATTAAAAACGTTAACCAGCAGATGCCTTTCTTGGTCTTCTAGTGTGGATTGCCCGAGCAATGGTAGCATTCGATTAAATAAAGGCTCAGCACCAAATTCTCTAGCCTGATCAATGAGTTGTCTCAAAGCAGTCTCCCTCTGAGGGGGTGTGCCATTTTTAATCTTGAACAAAAGCTTCATAATCTCTCTCTCAATCTTCTTTTCAGGAGACAACTCTTCTTCTTCATCTTCCTCGTTCAACAAGAAACCAAAATACTGGTAATCCTCAGGTTTCATGTATGGCAAATCACCCGCCATTTCAAGGATATACAAAGTAGTAATTTTTTTTATAAAAGACTGTGGAAGAAGAGAGAGTTTTCTAAGTTAGACAGACTTATGAAAGATATGAAAGTATTACAAAGAGTTATGTTTAGGTCCAACTACAACCCCTATTTATAGATCTCACTGTTTCTCAAACTTACAAGGTTAATTATAGGTTTTTTAAAACTATTAGAACTATAATTTTCCCAAGTCTATATGGATTATGAGTTTGTTAACTATACTAGGAAATAATTCAAAGACGGTATAAACAAAATTCTTCAAATTTTATTAATCTTAATTCTATCTTTAATATGGATTTAACAGAAAATCTAACTAGACTTGAATTAATTAAACATATAAATTATAAATCTTAAACAATGTGAGTTTCCTATATCGATTTTGAATTACTCTTCAACAGTAAAAAATAATGCTACAGTATACTCCTATGGTATACTTGTTACATACTCTCAAATCCATAAATGAAGTATACTTAATTTGGTATACTAAAAAGGTATACAATATAATGCAAATAGTATACAGTTAAAATTGGACGGGTGGGCACATAATGTAAATAAAACAGGCCATATGGGCATTTTTGTAAATAAAATGAGGTGCATGGGTATTCCATGTAAACTAGTAATTTTTTTTGTCACAAACACGTAAATAATTTATTTTTGTGGACATGGAGTGTAAATTCCCCAAAAAGTTTGGGACACTTACAAAAATACCCACAAAATCTAAAATAATTACAGCTACTATCCACTACTTTCAAATATTACGGGACCTACCCACTAAATTATTTACCCACTCTACCCACCCAGACTTGTATACCATAGTTTATGCAGTATACCATAAAGGTATATACATATAAGGCATAACAAAGGTATACAGTAATAAATGTCCCTCCAGACTTGTATACCTTTTTTTATGCAGTATACTTTAAAGGTATACACCTATAAGGCATAATAAAGGTATACAATAATAAATGGGTAGGTTGGGTAAATACTTTTAGTTTTATGGGTAGTATAATTTGTAATGGGTATGACTTGTAAATACTTCAAATTTTATGGGTATAGAGTGTAAAAATCCCAAAAAGTTTTGGGAAATGGCCAAGGTAACATTTTGGTGGATTGTTACTCTGATGTCATATGGAATGTTGTATAAACGATCCCAAAATTGTTAATTCCATATATAACAAAAAATACTACCAAATGTGGAATATAAAATAATCTCAGATTTTAATTATAAACTTTAATTATAAGTATATGTGGTAAATTCTCATATTTTACTTTTGAAAGTAAAAAACCATAAAGTGAAATGGGTTGGTGAGAGGGTAAAACGTACTACGACTAATCAGCAAAGTACTACACATTTTTAGGTAAGCTGAAATAAACTTGACAGAGAACCCGACCCGAAAGAAACACAGCTACTTTCACCGGCGGACTTTGAGATTGAACGGAGAATTTTACCGGCTGGTAAGGATATTCTGGTAATTTTCTTTAAAAAAAAATCGTAGCTTTATATTCCTTAATTAATTTTTTTTTAATTTGTTTATAGTAGTAAAAGAGGAAAAAAAATGGTGAAGGCAATAATAGCGCCGTCAATGTTATCATCAGACTTTGCAAATTTAGCAAGTGAAGCTCAACGGATGGTCAATTGTGGTGCTGATTGGCTCCACATGGATATCATGGTAATTTCTTTTGTTTTAATTTTGATGACTTAGTTCGATTCGTTTCAGTTTATATGAACCTATTTGATTGGAAGTAGAGTTAAAGCAAATAGACGACTTTTGAAACTTGTGGTTTTAAACTCGATCGGAGGGAGTAAATTATCTTTTTTTGCTGTTTGATGCTGAGCTTTAACTTATTTACTTGTTCTTCCTACTTATACGGGATTGAGGCGTAGTTGATTGATTGATTGATAGCTTGTGTTGTTATTAGCTAGATTTTTGTGATGTGTGAGTTAAATTTGAAACAAAGAAAAGTCTGGTATTCAAGTGGAGAATGGTACGAGGGCGGGCCTGTTAGAACCTTGCTTCATTGGCCCTCGGGGATTTCTTGGTTATCCAAATAAAAGAAAAACCAGTTTTTGAAGACAATTTCATGCAGAACCAATTGATCTCATGTATAACTGAGTATTAAGAAAACAAAGTGAAAACATGGTGTTGAAAACCTGGAATCGAAAATTTGCAAAACTGTTGAATTCCTCCATTACTTTCCCCTTCCATTTTGTAGAAATAACGCGTAACTATAAGGTAAGTGCAATATTTGGTGTGGGTATAGGAAAGTTGGGAGAAAATCGGCTTCAATGACTGCATATTTAGTATGGTATGACAGTTAAGAAGTTTTATTGTACTTTACAAGGAAAAGTATCAATAGGTTTCTGAGAACCTCTCGAGATTCATTTTGAAATAATATAGTGGTAGACAACCTTCGTCATTTAGGTATGGTTGCGTTTCTGAGGCAGGTCATATCATGTGAACTTGTTGCTCCAGTATAAAGCTATCAAGCAAAGGGTGCTTCCAAGAGTAGAATCAGATCACAGTCCAATTATTTTGGAAAGTGGAGAATGGGAGAAAAGAAAAGGGTATTTTAAATTTGAAAACATGTGGGTTGAACATGAGAACTTCATGAGCACAGTGGAAAACTGGTGGAATTCCTATGATTTTCAGGGAAGACCTGATGTGGTACTAGCAAAAAAGCTTAAGAAGTTAAAAGAAGATTTAAAGAAGTGGAATAAAGAAACTTTTGGGAACCTGGGAAGAAGAAAGGATCAAGCTCTGCAGCAATTGGTGAATTTGGAGCAAAATGTTGATCATGACAGAAACTTTGAAGAAGCAGAAGTTGCTAGAGATGCTTTGGCTAAAGAATTATATGATATAGCAAAAGCAGAGGAGATCCATTGGAGACAAAATTCAAGATTTTTATGGATTAAGCATGGGGATAAAAACACCAAGTTTTTTCACAGGATAGCAAATTCTAACCGGAGATACAATTGGATTGATAAGCTGGAGATTGAAGGGGATATCACAGATGACAAAAAATTGATTAGAAGTCATATTCTTGAGTTCTATCAGGATCTTTTTTCTGAAAAAGAGGATTGGAGACCTACTTGGGAGTGTGCAGAGCTGGCCAACATTAGTGATGAAGAGAAAGTATGGCTGGAAAGGCCTTTTGAAGAAGTAGAGGTGACTAGGGTAATTAATATGGTGGAAGGGGATAAGGCACCTGGTCCAGATGGCTTTAATATGTATTTTTTTAAGAAGTGTTGGCACATTGTAAAGGAGGATGTTTTGAAAACTTTTGAAGTATTTTACAGGGAAGGAGAATTTGTCAAAAGCTTCAACTCAACTTTCATTGCTTTGATACCAAAGAAGAAAGGGGCTGCAACTCTAAAAGATTTTAGGCCTATTAGTTTACTTGGGAGTATTTACAAGATAATAACTAAAGTGTTGACAGAGAGAATGAAAATGGTGATCAACAGAATTGTGTCAGTAAATCAGAATGCTTTCCTTAAGGGTAGGCAAATATCAGATGCTTCACTTTTGGCAAATGAGTGCATAGACTACTATGGGAAAAAGAAATTGCCTGGTTTGGTTTTTAAACTAGATATAGAGAAGGCCTATGACCATGTCAGTTGGCCTTGTCTGCTGAACTTGCTGGAAAGTATGAATTTTGGAAGGAAATGGATCCAATGGATTAAGTTCTGTATCTCCACTGCAAAGTTCTCAGTTCTTGTAAATGGAAATCCTACCGGTTATTTCAATTCCCAAAGGGGTCTAAGGCAAGGGGACCCAATTTCTCCTTACTTGTTTCTTTTGGTAATGGAGGTGCTGAGCCAGATGATAAATTCTGCAGTGAGATATGGTTGGATAAAAGGGTTTAAGTTGGTAGGCCAATCTGGAAATAATACTGAGGTCTCGCATATTCTCTATGCGGACGATACATTGGTGATGTGTGGGGCTGAAAGGGACCAGGTACTACATTTGAGGATGGTACTTTTGGCTTTTGAAGCCGTGACGGGACTGAGGATCAATCTGGCCAAGAGTTCTATGTTTTCCTTGAACTCTGACGGTGAAATTAATGGCTTAGCTGAAATTTTGGGATGTAAGATAGAAAAATTTCCAACCACTTATTTGGGGTTGCCTTTAGGTGCAAAATTCAAGGACAAATCTGTGTGGAATGGAGTAATCGAGAAGTGTGAGAAAAAGCTGGTACCGTGGAAGCAACAATACTTGTCTTTCGGGGGTAGGTTAACACTAGTCAACAGTGTGCTTGATGGCATACCTACTTATTTAATGTCCCTGATTCCTATACCAGCTAGTGTAGAGAGGAAATTGGACAGCCTAAGAAGAAAGTTCCTATGGGGAGGCAATTCTGAAAAGAAAAAGTATAATCTGGTTAAATGGAGCAATGTAATAAAGCATAAGAAAGAAGGGGGATTGGGAGTTAGAAATCTTAAAGCCCACAATCAGAGCTTGCTATGTAAATGGCTCTGGAGATTAAATGACGGGAAAGCAGCTCCTTGGAAGACAGTGATTGAAGTTAAGTATGGAAGAGAGGGTTTTTGGGCACCTAAAGTAGTAAAAACTCCTTATGGAGTAGCAGTTTGGAGACAGATTGCAGACCTATGGGAGATATTCAAAAAACACATTGGTCTGGAGGTTGGAAATGGAAAAAAAATCAGATTTTGGGAAGATAATTGGGAGGGTGCTGGTTTGATGAAGGAGCAATTTTATAACCTGTACAGATTGTCCCTTAAAACAGATGTAGTGCTAGCAGATATATTTCTTGATACAGGCTGGGACTTTCAATTCCGAAGGAATCTATTTGACTGGGAGATGTCGGAGGTCAATGATTTCATCCAAAAGATGAATGCTGTAGTGCTAACTCCAGAGAAAGAAGATAGGTGGTACTGGAAGGCGAATAAGAAAGGATCGTTTACTGTCAGTTCCTTGTACAATATTCTTAATGCAGATCAAACTTTGCAAGCTCAAAACTGGCCATGGAAAATCATTTGGAAGAGTACTGTTCCTACAAAAGTTTCTTGTTTAGGCTGGATTGCGTCTCATGGAGCTTGCCTGACTCAAGAAAACTTGATGAAACGAGGTTGGATTTTATGCAGTAGATGCTATCTATGTGAAAAATCTTGTGAGACGGTGGACCACATTTTCTTGCACTGTGAGTTTTCTTGGCAGGTGTGGAACATGTTCATGGCTATGTATGGAGTGTTCTGGGCTAGTCCTCTGAAGTTTAAGTATGTATTGGAGAGTTGGGAGTATGTGTGTCCAGATACATCCCTGAAGAAGATGTGGGCAAATATTCCTTTATGCATTGCTTGGACAATATGGAAAGAGAGGAATTTAAGATGCTTCGAAGACAAAAGGAATCAGATTCAGTCCGTGAAATACAATTGTTTGCATTACCTGTATTTTTGGTTAAATGGAAATGTAGTATTAGATGTCCATAACTTGCTGGATTTGCTAGATAGTTTAGGATTATAATGTAAGCAAGTTTCAGCAATTTTTCTCTTCTTTGTAATTTTCACAGTATCTCCTAGATACTGTGTTTCTCTCAATAAAATCTTACCTTATCAAAAAAAAAAAACTTCTTGTTTACTAGCTAAATCGGTGGTAACTGGAATTTTAATTGATCAAGAAATTTATGCCAAATGTGCTTCATTTGCTTTTGCTTGGACTGTGTTATTAATATCTTCAGTCTTCCCTTCTTTAGCTCAATAAGTTTGGATGTATTATGCTGTTGAAAATTGTTGCTTTGCTTTAATAGGCTCTTCATTCATCAGCAGTTATTGAATCTTTGTGTTGGTGCATTGCAGGACGGGTAGGTCAGATAGTCAGCTCAAGCTCTGGTTGTTTACAACATGTTATAATGATGGGTGGATACCAATTGAATGAAAAATTATGCTCATTGGATTTTTCATATTTTGAAACACTGAAAGTACCCTAACAATGTTGTTTTTCTTTACACTTGGCTCTTTTGCAGTCACTTTGTCCCAAACCTTACCTTAGGTGCTCCAGTTATCGAGAGTTTGAGAAAGCATACTAAGTACGGGTTTCATGATTGCCCTATTTTCAAGTTTATTTTTCTTGTCTAATACTTGTCTATCATACGGTAAATTTGTTCTAAATTTTGTTCTAAATTCCTCCAGGGCATATTTGGACTGCCATCTCATGGTCACTAACCCCCTTGATTATGTGGAACCGTTAGGCAAAGCTGGTGCCTCAGGTTTTACTTTCCATGTTGAGGCCTCTAGAGGTGGGATTGCACTCCAGATACATTATGTTGCTTTAAAGGTTTTCTACTGAATATTTAGCTCGAAAATGTTGAGGGAGAATCATTTCTTGGCATTTGATTGGAAATATTTGTAGCTGTTCACTAGAATGTAATAGAGATAGAATAAGTGATGTAGGGAAAGGATGGGAATAAGGGACTGTTAGTAGTTAGTAGAAAAGGATCGGTGATGGATGCTGCACGGCAGTGTATAATATATTAGTAGTGGGGCAGCATGATACGGTAAATGGTTTTGCGCCCTAAACGCATTGGGTTTCTTCTCTTTGTAGTGAAACAATTCGATTAGCAAATTCTTTTACTATTATAATGCAACGGAAACCTGATGTATTCCAGTAAAAGAGTTTATGCCCACGCTAAATGGATCCTTAGTACAACCTACTTTTTTATCATATGTTTCATTTCTGTTATAATGAAGGTATTACCCTTTGCAGATAATTGGCAAGAGCTTGTGCAACGGATAAAGTCAAAGGGCATGAAACCTGGAGTTTCTTTGAAGCCTAGTACCCCAATTGAAGAAGTTTATCCACTGGTATCTCTTCGTTATCACATTTCTAGTTTTATCAGCAAAATTCTCACGAATTTCTTGGTAGTTTAACTTCTTGTTAAAACTAATAAAGTAACATTTTGCAAAAAAGGAATCAATTCTTGCCATTACAGTTGGTGAAAAAGGAACAGTATAAATGCTGCTCACAAAACACCTGTCATGATTCATCAGCTTACTTGTACGTTTTACAGCTTGATGGTGAAAACTCTGTCGAATTGGTCCTTGTGATGACTGTTAACCCTGGATTTGGCGGACAAAAATTTATGCCAGAGATGATGGATAAGGTGTGACTACAACTTGGCATTCTTGTATTGGACATCTTTCATCATTTTCTGCACTAAAGCTTAAGAGCCACTCTTTCAATTTTCAGGTACGCACACTCAGAAAGAAGTATCCATCACTTGATATAGAGGTGAGGTTCCAATTTTTGATGGTTTGAGATAATCAGATCATGTTTCCACGGACAATTCCCTTGTATCGTTCTCCTTTCTTAAGTTATCATGTTGTTAGTGAAAAAACTACGGCCATTCTTTCACCCTAAATATTTCTCCTATTTTTTCAAGAGTGTGCTAGATAAAGTCGATTGATCAGGTTTATGAGCTCATGTTGCAGGTGGATGGTGGTTTAGGACCCTCAACCATTGAGGCAGCATCAGCAGCTGGAGCAAACTGCATTGTTGCAGGAAGTTCGGTGTTTGGAGCTCCAGAGCCCGCACAAGTCATAGCTTTGATGCGGAGCTGTGTGGAGGAAGCTCAGAAAAGCAGTTGATACTGGAAGAGGCAAGAGCTCCTGTTGTACTAATGAGTATTAAAGCAAATACCGTGGTCTCAATGTCTTGAGATACCTGCACTTGTTGAGTTATTCAAGTTGTATGTGTTGAATAATGTTAAAATTATGTACTTTGTCGCAGCATCTCGAAATACTTATACACATTTTGTTGTCCAATTTTGAATAATGTGAAATTTGATGTATTTCTGGAGTTCAATTTAGGGGGACTAGTCGTTCAGCATTTCTTGCATCTTGTTCCAAACGTGACAGTTTGTCATTGTTTGTGCTTCTTGTTCAAGTGTTGAAAGGAAAAACTAAGACGTGAAGCTAGAACCCAGCAGTAATAGAGTTACTTAAAGAAGAAAATGTGTCGCAGTTGTATTTATCTGGACAGAAGCATAATCTTATACGAACACAATCACCAACAACTTTTTTTCAACCTTGCGTTTGACCTCTAAATATATAATAAATTATCTAAATATAGCTTCACTATTTTGTTCCAAGGGGAAGCCAAATTTAGTGCCCGGATAACTCGATGTACCATTTTGCCTCTACATAAGCGTTACACAACCATGTCCATATTCTTTCATAATGGAGAAGTTTGTTGCGACAGACTTCGAAACTCTGTGAATAGTAGCCTCGCACTTCTACCCTTCTTCATTATAAAAAATAATATTATTCTACACAGGAAAAGTGAAGTAGAAGAGAAGATTACAAGGTGGAGAATCGATTATGTGGTGGCAAATGGGCGGGTTGGGTCGGATTTGGGCGGGTTGAAAATGGGTTGAACAAAAATGGGTGAAAACCCAACCCGCCCATATCTTATGTGGGTAAAAAATGGGTTGGGTGCTTAATGGGTGGATTGAAAATGGGTAAACCCATATTAGACCCATATATTGATGTAAAATTTTTCCTTTTTATGCTTAGATTAGTAATCTACTTTTACTACATCTATCAATTGGGACTCACAGTAAGAGCACTGTGATATTGAAATACTATCAAATGATACTTAAAACGTGATTAAAGAATTGATAACTAGTTCATTGTTTGTTGTCTTTATTACTCCAGTAATAATTCCCTAAATATGAGAAGGAAATTTTGAACACTCCATTGCAAACAGCGTGAACCCGTTTTGATTTAAAAAGCAATATTAAGATGAACTTTACATAATTGTAGAGTTTACCTTCTACAAAAGATTACTTGTCTTATTATATATGCAACTTAATAATTCAATAGAAAAACTTATATTGTCAACATATAAAAGTTAAACCCATTATTTATTGGTGCACATATGAAAAATCAGTTTTAATAATTTTTTGATTGGAATCTTCTTCCATGATCTTAAGCTAATGCAGTATCAATTATTAATTACTATTGAATCAAGAATTACACAAATCAAATAAATCTCATAGTTTCTAATCAACAATTCAATAAGCTAGTTATTGGTGTTAGGATTAGAGAACATATTTTATTTGCTATGGTTTCATTTAATTTGATTAGTAGAGAAAAATTGTTGTGCTTAAACTTGGTTTAATTGATAATGAATAATAGTTGAATATTTGCAAAAAAGGGGGGGGGGGGGGGGGGGGCAAAGTTAAAAGAGTTCAGCAGATCAACTTATGCTCATAGATAAACAACAACAAAACTAAAACTTAAAACTAAAGATACAACAAGTGCAACATCAACCGAAATGATCAACATTCAAAGATTCCCACCGAATAAGTCACAGACCCCTTTTGGAATTTGACCCATTTCTAACCCACATTCAACCCAGTTTTTACCCATTTATTTGTGGGTTAAAAATGGGTTGGCCCATTTCTACCCATATTTTAATTGGGCGATTTGGGTATTGTATGGGTTTGTTGTGGGCGGGTTGGGTGGGTCAAACAAATATGGGCAAATATTGCCAGCACTAATGAGATAAAAAGATTAGGTAGCCAGCTAAACTATTAAGACTTCTATACTATTCTTGGTTCGTTAGCAAAATTCGAACCTACATTTTGCAATTAGTATAAGAAATTAAAAAACAATATAAAGTTATTCCAAGTAATTAGGGAGTAGTACATTACAGGAATTAGTGCACACATTTTGGGCCATTAGTTACATAACAAAATAGGCCCAATACCAAACTAGGTCCACTAAGCCCATTTAGTATGGACAGACAATGTATATAAACCAGCCGCACAACATCAAACCCTAGTTTCTCTAAACCTAAAAATAAGTTTACTTGAGCAGGTAAGCTGATCTAAGGGCGGCGCAAATATGGTACACGTCTCCTTTTACCGCAACTGTAAGTCTCCAGAACCTTCATTCTATAGATTTCTTATGCTAATTATGCTCTGTATTTATTTTTCAGTATTTCATTTAGTTTGTTTAGTGATTTGTAATGTTAATGAATAATATACGCAGAATTTATAGTGTGTAATAATTATTAAGCTTTGTAATGAAACCCGGTAGAAATAGACCGTAACGGACACAACTTGTTTGAGATTGAGACGTAGTGTGAGATCACTTGGGTAATAAGAAATGCTAAGTATGTTATGATTATTGTGTATCCTTAGAAAGCTAGTTTGTTAAGTAGGTGTTTGGACATAGATTTCACGTTGTGATGAAAACTTATTTTTGGAAGTTGAAGATTTGTTTGAATATGCATTTCACTTTTAAAAAAAAAGTTGAAGTTTTGTGGACGGGAACTTAAAGAAGTTGCACCTTTTTTTTGAACTTGAATAAAACTCATCTTTAAAAAGTGCTTATAAAAAAATAAAGTTTTTAGTTTGGAAATTACCCAAAAACTACTATAGGTGGTTCTCTCAATTTTGAACTTTGTTTTGGCTGTATAAGTTGTATTACCCGTCAATTACTGTATTAACCAGATCAGCAGTCCTAACTGATTACCTATAACAGCATTAATACGTTCTTTCATATATTAGTTTTGGAAATTGTATAAGCATGTTATCGCTGTCTCTGAAACTGAAATGCGTGTATTGGGAGTGTTGTATATGTTGGGCCTATGTTGTTGACAATAGTTGGATAACATAGTGGTAAAAACCCTCCATGTTGGGGGTTTGAGTTGCCAAATGAACAGATTGGGAAAATCCATTGTTGAGCTCCTCCTTTTTCTCTTAGGAGAGGGTGGTTGGGTAGAGTTTATTTGAAAAGAACAGAAATTAAAATTTTTTAAGCCGATTTTGATATGCTATTGTGCTTTGTAATCAGATGGGAAGACCTTTAAGAAGCCTCGACGTCCCTATGAGAAGGAGAGGTTGGATGCAGAGTTGAAGCTTGTTGGAGAGTATGGACTTAGGTGCAAGAGGGAGCTGTGGAGAGTTCAGTATGCTTTGAGCCGTATCAGGAATGCAGCAAGAATGCTTCTGACCCTCGATGAGAAAGATCCACGTCGTATTTTTGAAGGTGAAGCTCTCTTGAGGAGGATGAACAGGTATGGTCTGTTGGATGAGAGCCAGAACAAGCTCGATTATGTCTTGGCACTCACTGTTGAAAACTTCCTTGAACGTCGTCTGCAAACACTTGTTTTCAAGACTGGCATGGCCAAGTCGATCCACCATGCTAGAGTGCTCATTAGGCAAAGGCATATCAGGTAAAATTTTAACATATTGTCATATTTTGTTTCGTGGTGCGAATAAAATAACCTGGCTTTTTACCCTGACTTTAGGCATTTTGTGAATATAGGTGAATGGATTGGTGACTGAATCCTTTGTTACAGACATATATGTTAACACAACAATATGTGACTTGAAATGTGGCTTTAAGTGCATTAAGGGGATTGTTGGGAAGTGGTTTGTTCTGGTGCTGTTAAAAAATACATTTCTTTTTTAATTGTTTAGATTTTTTCGAGAGCACTTATATCTGGTTGAACTAACTGTTTTGCCCGTTGATTTTGTTTGAATGGCTGTCCTTCCTTTGTGACTTGCTTTTCAGTTAAAGATTATATATCATGTTCCAGATACACCCAGTACGTCGAAACTCATTGCCCATGAATAAAGAAAAACCGTTTCATCATCAAAAACAACAAAAACTAAAGCAAGCATATAATAATGGATTCGAAACACGGACATTCATCAACTGTAAATTTGAACTTTTAGTCCAAATTGATTACCTCTTTTGTGCAAAAAGAAATTCTACTTGTATGCACAACGACTAAGTTTGCTAATCAGACTAACATATGTGCATTGCAGGGTTGGAAGGCAAGTGGTGAATGTTCCTTCATTTATGGTGAGAGTAGACTCACAGAAGCACATTGACTTCTCTTTAACCAGTCCTTTCGGTGGTGGGCGCCCTGGAAGAGTGAAGCGAAAGAACCAAAAGTCTGCCGCCAAGAAGGCTGCTGGCGGTGATGGTGATGAGGAGGATGAAGAATGAGCTTTTGCATAAGAACCAAAAGAAAGCTGTTGCTGATGGAGCTGTTCAGTTTTGGAGTTTTTAGTTTCTCATGTAGTGCTTTCTACTTCAATATTGTGGGACCTTAGTACATTAGAGAGAATGTTCTTAGGCCGATATTTGGAGGATGTTTGAAGTTTGAATTTTGCCTCATCTTTAGTGTTTCAACAAGACAATTTGTTTTTGAACTGGAGGACCTGTTATTTAAGTGATAGAAGTGAGTCTAGAATATTATTCCCTCGCTTCAAACCTTTTCTTTAAATAGACCTTGAAGTTTGTTTGCTTTACTCCGTTGAGATTGCACTTCATATATCATGAATCCCATAGTTATGCCTTAGGAGTGTTTTAAACGGTTAACGTTGAGAAATTTTGCGGTGGCTAACGCTAGTTATAGATGTTGGTGAGGGATTGTGATATCATGTTGTACTCTTGCAGTTATAATAAGATGTGGTTCACGTCTTCTATTAAGCATGGCTCTTGTGCCCCTCCCCTTTTAGCTTGTCCATTCCTTAATAAGGACTCTGATTGTATATTTTTAATGTTGGGTGTCCATGCAGAGGATTTTTAGGATGGTAATATGAAAAACTCTTCGTTCGTTCCTTGAACTAGATAAATTGGATGCAAGATGATCTATGGGTATTGGCTTATTACCTGTTTAGCGGGCTTAGTTATCTGGGTTTTCTAAATTGGAGCGTACATTTGAGAAACATAAAAACCAGACCTATAAAGGGTTTGCCCATCTACAAAAGAGGAGCTGTTAAATCATATATCCGAATATATCTATCTGAAGTTGGAATAAGATATTTTCAGAGAATTCGGAAGTTAAGTTCCAACTTCTTGATAAAGATAGTGGAGGCAAGAAGAATAAAAAATAGTCCTCCTTTGCCTAGGTTGACAAGTACCAAGAAGTGGTAGGGTCTAAATGTAAAGTTTGATTCTTAGGTAATATCAGCTGGAGAATTTTGCATATGTCCCAACTTCACAATGATTATATGCATTTGACCTTAGCATTCTATTTTTCAAGAATGAGACCAAACACGAGAGAAATGAAAAGGAAAAGAAGAAGAAATTGTATATAAAAATTATAGTGATACACTGACTTCCTTGAATCTTAAACAGCTTCCGGTTTTTCTATTTAGTTATTTCAATTAATTAATGGGCTAACGTAAAATTCACACGAGAAGAACTTTTGGATGATAAGATAAGCCCAAATGGAAAATCTTTTGACGATATATTATTTCTTCATTAACTAATCCTATGATCCAAACAATCCATTTGGACTTCCAAGGTCATATATAATTCTAATAAAATAATTAAGAAAAATGGAGATACAAGTACATCATCAAACATAAGTTTTTGGAGATGGACATTGTAAAAGAAAATATGGTTTAAGAATACTTGAACTATATTTAGGAAAGGGAAAAAGGAAACAAAATGTTATAGTCTGTGTCTGCTTTGGACCTAGATATGCACACTTTACAGTACATCACAGAGATTTAGGACATGCTTTTCATATTCGTGTCATCTTTGCGCTAGAGACTCAGGGATCGCTGATGTTTGCCTTATCATCGCTTAAGGTTGCACACGGTGTTGTTCTCGTCTACTAACCGATGAAGTTATCGTTAACTTTAGGCCCAAGCTCGTACGACTTTAGAATACTTTATTTAAAAAATATTCCCTTGTATACCCAACAAACTTCACTGTTTTGTTGACGCGTAAGCTGCACACACGAGAAGTCCTGTCAATTTCATAGATGTCATGACACACAAGTGCCCACATTAGCTACTATTTGCTATTTTGTTGCATTTCATCTTCAACTTGAGATTATCATTTTTATTAAGGTGAAAAATTCATTGAAAGGTGATGATACATATCCAGGCAGACAACAAGTAGTGGGGATCTGAGTAGAAATAGAATCCTTAGTCTAAGCATCCACTAAGGAACTTAACTTTTGTCAAATATTCCAATTCAGAAAATGCTTTCTCATTGCAAATAGTAGTATACTTGCTAGTGGTCAATTCCATGAGATTAATTGTCTTGACTCTTGACTTAGCTGCAAATAATAGCGAAACATTTGGTCTGATGGTAAATATTGTGATTTGGGACAAATGTGAAGAGCCCTCGAGCTAGTATTGATTTATGAGTTGACTCCACCGATTTCAAATCGCAACAAGAGGCAAATCTTCGAGATCTTTTTTTAAAAAAAATCCATTTGAATTTAGGTATTAAAGTTAAACATAATGGTATTTGTTAAAGATAATAAGTAAAATAAAAATACCTTGTCATATAGTTTAAACTTTGAGAAGAAATGATTCACACAATAATAGTACAAGAATAAGCAAATAGGTAGTCTTCCAGTCATTCAACATTAAAAAATACAACATGCTTAGTTCATGAAAAAAAGAAAAAGTATACGTGGGAAAGAACAAACAACAACAACAATAACAACAATATATTCAGTGGTATACCATCAAGGTGGGGTCTGGGGAGGGTGAGATATACGCAGACCTTACCTCCACCAAGGTGGAGAGGCTATTTCTGATAGACCCTTAACTAATTAACGTCAGTGTGAAACACATTCGAGAGAAGCAATATGACAATATCAAAACAATGAAATGAAATACTGCTAGGAAGCACTCAAACATACTCAAGATACACAGAAAACACTAATAACACATAAAATCAAGAGTAAGCTGAAAGCATAATATACCCAAAATCACTCGATTATTATTTATCTCTCTACCCTAATCTTCGACCTTCACTTTTTCCTATCTAGGGTCATGTCCTCGATAATTTGGAGGTGGGCCATGTCCCGCCTAATCACCTCACCTCAATTTTTCTTTGGTCTACCTCTACCTCTCCGCAGGGTTAGCACTGCCAATCCCTCACACCTCCTCACCGGTGCATCTGTACTCCTCATCTTCACATGTTCAAACCACCTCAACCTCGCTTCTCGCATCTTTTCCACCACTGCAACAACTCCTACCTTGTCACAAATGACTTCATTCTTGATCTTATCTATCTTAGTATGCCCACACATCCATCTAAGCATTCGCATCTCTGCTACACTCCTCCTCTGAACGTGGGTGACCTTTACTGGCCAACACTCCGCCCCATACAGTAAAGCTGGTCTAACGACTACTTTATAGAACTTACCTTTAAGCCTATGAGGCACTTTCTTATCGCATAGGACACCATAAGCTAGCCTCCACTTCATCCAACCAACCCCTATCCGATGAGTGACATCCTCGTCAATTTCTCCATTGCCCTGTATAATTGACCCAAGATACTTGAAGCTCCTTTTCTTGGGGATGACTTGTGTATCAAGCGTCCCTTCGAGATCCGACTCCTCGGGAACATCACTGAACCTGCAGTCTATGTACTCCGTCTTTGTTCTGCTCAGCTTGAACCCTTTTGACTCTAGAGACTACCTCCACACTTCTAACTTATCATTGACCCCACTGCGGGTCTCATCAACCAAAACTATATCGTCGACAAATAACATACACCATGGTATCTCCCATTGAATACTCCTAGTTAATTCATCCATCACAAGAGAAAATAGAAACGGACTAAGGACTGACCCCTGGTCTAACCCCATCTCAACGGGAAAGTGGCCAGAGTCGCCTCCTACTATCCGCACTCGTGTCTTCGCTCCATCATACATGTCCTTAATCGCTCCAATGTATGCTTTAGGTACACCTTTAGCTTCCAAACGTCTCCACAAAACTTCCCTAGATCTTTATCATATGTTTTTTCTAGATCGATGAACACTATATGTACATCTCTCTTCTTGTCCCTATACTGCTCAATCAACCTCCTTAGAAGATGAATTGCCTCCGTAGTCGACCGCCTTGGCATGAATGCAAATTGATTTTCTGAAATTTCCACCTTCTTCCTCATCCTCTTCTCTATCACCTTTTCCCATATTTTTATAGTAGACTTAGGAGCTTGATGCCCCTATAGTTGTTGCAATTTTGAATATCACCCTTATTCTTGTACAACGGTACCATGGTACTCCACCTCCATTCTTCAGACATTTTTCCCGTCCTTAGGATGACATTAAATAAACTAGCTAGCCACTTCATACCTGTTATGCCTGCCCCCTTCCAAAATTCCACAGGAATCTCGTCAGGCCCGATTGCTCGGCCGCCTCTCATCTTCCTAGCTGCCTCCTTAACCTCTTCAACACTTATACATCCGCAGTCTCTAACACCGCGAATACTGGTGGAGTGCTCTAAATGACCCAACACAATACTCATGTCCCCCTCTTCATTCAAGAGTCTATGGAAGTAAGCTTGCCATCTCCGCTTAATGAAGTCATCTTCCATCAAAACAGTGTCATCCTCATTCTTAATGCACTTCACCTGTTCCAGGTCTCGTGCCCGTCGCTCTCTCGACTTAGCAAGCCTAAACAACTTCATTTCTCCGCCTTTGTCCGCTATCTCCTTGTACAACCGCTCAAAAGCTGTGGTCTTAGTGCCTGACACTGCAAGCTTCGCCTCCTTCTTCCCGATCTTATATTCTTCCCTGTTTGATCTCTTCTCATCCTCGTATTTTCTACCCATTAACTTCATGAAAGCAGCCTTCTTGGCTTCCACCTTTCCTTGAACCTCTTCATTCCACCACCAGTCACCTTTTAGCCTGTGAGGCTTTCCCTTCGATACCCCTAACACCACTCTAGCTGCTTCTCTAATACAACTAGCTGTTTTTGCCCACATGCTGCTCGCATCACCCCTACTCTCCCTAGCCCCCTATCCAAAAGCTTCTCTCCTATTTTTTGCAAATTCTCAGTGGTCAAAGCCCCCCACTTAGTGCTGGGCCGACCAACCAGCGCCCTCTCCTTCTTCTTCCCCTGGATCTCAAGGTCCATAACTAAGAGCTTATGCCGGATCACAAGGTCCTCACTCAGAATGACCTTACAATCCGCACACATACTTCTATCGCTCTTCCTAAGGATTAGAAAGTCGATTTGAGTCTTCGACCCCCCGCTAGAAAATGTGACCAAGTGCTCCACCTTCTTTGGGAAACACGAGTTAACTATCACCAGCTCAAACGCCTTTATAAATTCTAGGAGAGCAACTCCTCCATCATTTCTATCCCCATACCCATAACCGCCATGCGGATCATCATAGCCCCCTGAAGATTTCCCTATGTGGCCATTGAAATCGCATCCTATAAAAAGCTTTTCGGTGTTAGGAATATCCCGAACCGCCGCATCCAAATCCGCCCAAAATTGCTTCTTGGTCGCATCATCCAGACCCGCTTGGGGAGCATATGCACTAATATCATTATAGGTAAGCCCTCCAAGAACTAACTTAATAGCCATCATCCTATCATTCACCCTATTGACCTCTACCACTTGCCCTCGAAGGTCCTAGTCAACTAGGATGCCTACTCCATTCCTATCCCTCGAGACTCCTGAGTACCATAACTTATAGCCGTCGACATCCCTAGCTTTGGATCCCACCCATCTGGTTTCTTGGACATAGGCTATGCTAATCTTCCTCTTCTTAAGGATCTTTACTAACTCTATAGATTTTCCCGTCAAAGACCCTATGTTCCAAGATCCAACTCTCAGCCTAGAAACACCGTTGGCCCCCACCCCCACCCTAATCCAAACCGAGGACAAGACTTTAGTCTACCATCCCCAACCAGAGCCAGTGGAGAACCTCTATGGATCTACAGGATTACACGACAAGGCTGAAAATTAAAAAATAACACAAGAACAAGGAACTCGGGCAGAAATTTCAAGCTAGAAGCAAGCAATCAAGAGTTAGAAGTACAAAATATATTCAGGCTGCACTAAGACTGAATATACTAAACAAATATACTACACTAGTCACACTGGGAAAAAACATGCAAATTTAATTGAGAAAATAAGAGTCTTCCCAGTTAAACTTTAAAAATCGATATATTAGTTCTATAATATGACTGTTTTATTTTAGATGTTAATCGTCATTAAGGCCAGCAAGATACGATTATAGTCAAATCTTTACATCGAGTAAAAGAGTTAATTAAGCAACGCCAAAACAAAAAAAGAAAAGAAAAACTATTGGCTTTTGGTCAATCAAATACAGGATTAACAAAGCTAATGTCTTTTTAATTTATTAAAACAAAGATTATTTTTTTCGTGGAGAACAAAATGTAACATGATGAGGTTCTCGATAATTGCAACAAAAAAGAGTAAGGTTAAATTTTGACAGATAAAAGTGTTGTGGAAGTTTATTCCACCTTGAAATCAGCACGGTTCTCTGAAAAAGATATATTTCCTTTTTGGATGCTCTTTTTCTTTTTGATGGGTAAAGGATAGAGGAAGGAAAGTTGTGCTAAAAATGGAATCCTGTGGGGATGTTAGGTATTCCATCTTACTAAGCATTAATTGCATAATACTCCATACTTTATTTTTCGTGGAAAGCCGTTTGACATTACTGTCTAAAAAAGTTTATTTCGAAAAATTTTTGGTAAAAGTATTTTTTAAAGAACTTGTATAAGAAGCTGTTTGTGTTTGACCAATTTATTGGAAAAGTATTTTTGATAAATAATTTGTGTTTGATTAATTTTTATGAAAAATACTTTTGAATGTCAAATTACGAAAAGATTAACTTAATTTATTTTACATTTAAATTATTAGAAACTAAAAAAATAATTTTAAATATTTATCATAAAAGACTTTAATTAAAAAAATTATTTAGTTAAAATGTAAAACATAAAGTAAAAGATATAAATTTAAGTTTTTGAACAACATAAATATAGTTAAATCAAAGTAATAAAAAAATAGAAAAAAGATAAATATAATTTTATTTTGAGAGAGATATGGTTAATTAATGAGGGATAAATTGAAAAATATGAATTTTTAGAAAGAATATTTTCGTCTTGAAAAATTCAACAACTGTTTCTGCTTCTGCTTCTTCCAAGAAGCATATATTTGTAGTTTCTCACTAACAACAGAAAAATTGCACCTGCTACTATCTAAAAGTAACTTTTTGTTGGCCAAATGCCTCTAAATTCCCAAATTTTTTTTTGGAAAAAGTGCTTCTGGCTTTTGAGAAGCAATGCCAAACAGGCTATTACTATTAAATCATTTAATTAAATTTGATAACATATGATAACGGTACAAAATGCGGGAAAAAAGTGGATAGTATTTTTCCATTATTTTTCTTTAAAAGTGTTTGACAACATCTAAATCTGATTGAAGAAGTTATACCTCGTTAAAACGTAAGAATTAAAGTCTATAAAAATTGATTTTTCCGTGGTGTATGTTATTTTTGCAAGTGATATTATCTTAGTTGACGAGACATATATGCAGTGGTGTTAATGATAAGCTGGAAGTTTACAGGCAGACTCTAGAGTCTAAAGATTGCAGGTTGAGTAGGACAAAAACAGAGGACATGGAGTGCAAGTTTAGCGATGCAGATTTATGTGTTAGATGGGGAAGTAACGCTGGATACACATGTTATCCCGAAGAAAACAAGTTTCAGGAATATATCTTGGATCAATACCCGAGGAAATGATGAGAATGACGATGACGTCACTCATCATATACGAGTAAGTTGGACGAAATGGAGGATCGCTTGTGGTGTCCTATGCAATAAGAAAATTTTACTTAGACATAAAGGTAAATTCTATAGAGTGTTTGTAAGACCATCTATACTGTATGGGGCTAGTGTTGGCTAGTCAAGAACAACCATGTTTAAAAGATGTAAGTAGCCGAAATAAGAATTCTTAGATGGATGCATGGGCATACAAAGAAAGATAAGATTAGGAATGAAGTCGCTCGGAACAAGGTGAGAGTGGCCTCAGTAGTGGACAAGATGCAGAAAGCGAGACTATGATGGTTTGGGTATGTGAAAAGGAGGAGCACAGATGCCCCAGTGAGAAGGTGTGAGTGGTTGGTAGTATTAGGATTACGGAGAGGTAGAGGCAGATCGAAGAAAACTTAGGATGGGGTTATTAAACAAGACTTAGCTCCCTCCAGATTACTGAGGACATGACCCTAGATAGGAGAATGTGGAGCTCAAAAATTATGGTAGAAGGTTAGATAGGAGCTGAGTGATTTTTGTCATATTATATACTCCCTCTGTTCCAAAATGGTTGTCATAGTTCGAATTTCGAGAGTCAAACGAGTTTAACTTTGACCGTAATATTTTCATATGTCTTTTAAATATTTTGAATTATTAATTATTGTGACTTATAGTACTTTTTATGTAGTTTCTAAATATATAAACATTGTTACAAAAAACTTAAAGATCATATGGTTAAATTCACGGTCAAAATGAACTCGTTTGACTTTCGAAATCCGAACTATGACAACCATTTTGGAACGGAGGGAGTAGTATGTTATTTCTATCTTATTCTTCTTCGTTATTGTTGGTGTTTTTATTTACTTTGTGTAGTCTTTTGTTTATGTCAGCACTTTCTTTAACATGTTATTTTCATCTTGTTTTGTTTCAAACATATTTTCAAAATATTTTTTGTTAGTCGATTGTCTCTAGAAAACATCCTCTCCACCTTGATGGAGGTAAGGTCTACGTACATCTCATCCTCCCCAGCCCTGATTTGTGGGTTATCAATGAATATATTTGTGTTGTTGTTTTCGTCGTCTTTAAGAATTGGTTTATGAAAATTCACATATTTTAATTAATTGAAGACTAAATGTGGATAATTATAAAATCACAAGGATGAAATTGTAACTCGCTATACTTCAAGGACCAACTGTATAGATAACCCAAAAAGGAAAAGAAAACAAGAAGAGGCAAAGAATCAAATTTGTGTAATCGCCCATTCAAACTTTTGAAACATTTTCCCACAAACAGTATACAAAATAAGAAAGCTGTTCTTTTTGGCTTTTCTCACCTGTCTGATGTCCACAAAGGCCTAACTAATAAGGATTTACATCAAGAAGTCCTACTTTGATGGATCTAATGCTTACTAATTAAAATAATTTAATTTTTAATCTCAAACTCAAGAATTTTAATTAAATATGAATAGGTATTTACTACACTAGTGCAAACTTTGGTGTTAAAATGATCATATATAAATGCAAAAAACATGAGCGTAGACTAGCAAATGAAGTATCATAGCGGAAGTTTAAGTGCGCCCGTCACATCATTAATTCACGTCTAATCCAAATTTTTCCAAATAACGCAAATAAACATGGATTAGTACTTTTACATTTTATATACCTACCAAACCAAGTACATCCTTTTGATAGCCTCCCACGTGAAAAGATACTTAATTGAATACAAAACAAAATTAAGCTCTTGTAGTTTTGTATTGACCTGGAACACAAAGCTACAAATCAAGAATTATGACTACAGGAGAGAAGCATCAAACTTCATGATTTATTTAGTAAATAAAACTTGAAAAAAGAAAGTTCACGAACTCATTTCAATTTCAGCAAAATGGAATAAAGACTTAGCTTAATTGGTAATAAGCAAATTGGTCCAGTCATGGACCAAATACATTTCCATATAGCAAAAGTTGAAAGTTAACTAGATTTCATTTGACTGTGTGATAAACTTTAAAATGTATGGTCTAAACGGCCTTTAGTTTTCAAATAACGTAAAACACTCTTTTGTTGTTATATGGGTAGTCTAAAATTGTCTATTTTTTTTATCACTGTTATGTTAAGCATTTGTCAATTGTGAAATTTCCTTATTAAAAAAGAACGACTAAATTTATGGGCTACTGATTTTCTGAGTCAGATCTTATGCAGCCCATGTTATGAGATTTTCTTCAAGTTTAACTAACTTGTGTTATGTCTACTAGTCAAATTAAACCAAAGACAATGCTGCCCAATTAAAGGATGTTAGGAACTTTATGCCTAACTTTATTCTCTCTTTCTCCACACATAGTTAATAGGAAAAGATAATTAAAGGTGACTTTAATTTAATGAGTGAAGTTTCCTAAAACTCTTCTGTGACATAATGTGGACTTTATATAGACGGCTGCAACAAACATAATTCACCCTTGAAGATGACGATCTTTATCACTTGTAGTAATATTAGTGGCAAGAGAAAATTCTGATAAATTTTGTGACGCTGCGATTAAATTATGACCTCTTCATTTGATCATAAAATTTAAAGTATTTTCTCCTTCCATAGGCTCTACAAAGATTGGATCCGGAGTTGGCCCATCCGATTTAGGTTGCCATAGTTAGAGCAAAAACTTTATCATCATTTCATCTTACCCTAATTATGCATGGAAAAAATGGACGGCTATCAATATTTTACATACTGTGCAATCAATCTCTTCCATTCTCTTGATTAGATACGTACTGTGTGCATATTTTTGTCGAAAGATATTCCGTAAATAGAACTTAGAAAACGTAGAGTAATGTCTACATAGAGATAAAGAGGAAAACAAAAGAAAATTAACAGGTCACCCACAGCATATGATGCTAAAGCTAAGCTTTCGCCTTCATACTACAAGTGCCAGTTTCTATTTTTGTTTCTTTCGTTTTCCTTCACAAATTTACTACCCATTTTATCACAATGACGTGGAAGATAGCATTTCACGAAAAAGTAAATTCAACGTAGACATATTTGATATTTGTAATTGATTGCAATATTTATTGCCAAAAAAAAAATTATATTGGAGACTTTGGAGTAGGGCTACATTCATGAATAGTCTCAGGAAAATAGAAAAAAGTCATAGTAGTTGAAAATAGTTGTACTTGTAGTAATTATTTTTCTTTTTACGATAAAGGGGTGAAGGATAATCTGTTGTGCCCTTACAGTGAAATTCTCAAAAAATTACAATTTCATATTTTCTATCTCTCTTTTATACGTAAACATATTTACCTATTTAGATATTCCAAAGTTCTATCTATTTAAAATCAAATATGAAAATCCTCAAGATTCTTAACGGAGAAAAGTTGAAAATAGAAAGTAAGCCTAGCATATCATAGAGGTTAGGAAGTCCATTTCCTTACCAAAATGGACATTCCTCTTATGACTTATTTGGATGGTTGTTACACGTCTTCATAATATATCATATCATATAGTATTATTACATTATATTATTTTTTAAATATTTGGATAGACGGTACTATTTTTATCGTTTCATTATATCACTTATTATCAATATGGAAAATAAATTTAAGATATGACAAGAAAAGTAGTGTAGGGGTAGAAGTACTATAAAAAATATAAGGTAAATAAAATAAGATTATTAAGTAATAGAAGAGAGAAAAAAAAAAGATAATGTAACGATGCAATCATACCAATTCGATCATTATAAAAAATATCACTTTTTATCGTTACATAGCTACGGATTATTGATATGATACGATAAAAATTTAAAATAATAATTAAAATAAATATTGTAAATAACATTACAGTATAATACAATAGCTACTAACCATCCAAACAAGAAGTAAAACATTTTTTTTTTTAGTTTCCTTGAATTGGGAAAAAGAGCACGTGCCTTTGATGGTTTCATATTGGTTGTGTGAGAACGAGAATCACAAAACCTGAGACCATCGAGAGATGTAGGGATACACTTATAAAATCTCTTGATTTTTAATCACATATTTCATATTCGAGTTTGAAAATAAATAAGTTTTATTTAATTAAGAGGGCCTATCCATCGCAAATATAAATTAATCCACCAAATAATTTTTTTATACTAGATGACTAAAATATAGAGACCAAAAAATGTACTCTCTATGTTGCAATTTATATGATATACTTTTATTTTATAGTATGTCAAAAAAAAATCATCTTTTCTTATTTAGAAAATAATTTTACTAGAAAATCCATATTTTATTCTTTGTAGGATGATTTTATCATCATACAAATAATTGTGGCCTCAAATGTTAGTAGTGTTAAAAAGGCCGGCCTATTAATCGTTACACAAATTTATACACAGGTGATATAAGAAAGAAGACCAAATAAATCATCAGCCCTTTGAACTTGACACTATATTCCATTTAGATATTTCAATTAAGGTCTTTTTCAGTTGAGCACTTAAACTTTTTTTATAAGTATACATCTAGACACTTTCCACCCACTCTGTTGAAAACTCATGCGCATGTTTGCACCCGAGTCTTAGGTGGATAAGTGATCCTTTCATATTTTGTCACGTGTAATAATTGGACACATCATATAACATACAATACATCTGGATGATGAACTAATGACCCGACCCGCTTCAAAAGTTGATCCTATCTCCTAATAAGGGTAACCCACAACCCTTTTTCCCAAAACTCTCATAATTCAACCTGTCTGTTGGACTTTGACAATCAAAAGCTTACAATTCTTCTTTCTCTCAAATCGACTCTATTAGGAAACCCTAACGAAGTCTCTATATCATCAATCAAACCTACTTTTTAAAGGCCTATAAATGAATCACTTATCCACGTAAGACTCGTGTGCAAACACGCGCATGGATTTTTCAACATAGTGGATGGAAAGTGTCTAGATGAACACTCTTGAAAAAAGTTCAAGTGCTAAGTGGAATATAGTATCAAGTTCAAGAGATTAACGATGTATTTGACCTAAAAAGAATACATGACATTATTGGAACATGTATGGACATAGCAGACAACACAAAGCAACTCGACTCATCCAAAGGTACAGGTAGACACCAAAACTAGGACCACGTGATTGAAATAAAGAGCTAGCGTATTTGTTCCCAATGGTGTACTTCCCTCTGTGACTGTGTGTGTCATAAACCTCATAATTGTGTGTTTGGTCCCAATCCCATTTCTGAGAAAGGCACTGTCTGCATATCTCATCCTTTCACTTTCTTCTGCATCGTAGATTCTGTATCCACATGCGTTTTCATAACAGCGAATGTATACAATTCAAAAATATTTCAGTAATACTATAGTTTGGAGATAATGTAATTGCACTGATAGGTGTAATTGTGGTTAGATAAACCTGTCTCGTACCGCAGGTATATAAGTTTTTTTTCATTTTATACTCCTTACCATTTTGTTTGACACTCTTTTTCTATGAGTTCGTACAAGAAGAAAAAAACATTTTCTAATTTCTATAGTAAAAGGGTTTTTAATACAAATATTATGACATGTTAAAAGTTACTATAAGTTTCAAAAAATTTACTACAACACAAATATCATGTCACAATTAAGATTATATTTCTTTCTTCATTGAATTTGTCAAGTCAAATTACGAGAAATAAAATGAAGCCGAGACACTATTTTGTAACGGTTTGGACTTGTCTACGTACTTAGTCCATGAGGGCATTACTTCTGCTCTTAACACGCTACTTAGCATGTTAAAGTCTAGCTTCTTTTTTCAGGAAACAGATAGGAGTACATATTATAGCAACAAGAAACAAACTAAAGGTGCTCATATTATTTTTTGTAATCCAACTTGGGAAAGAGTATCCTCAAGATATTCCCTTTAAGTAAGAAATTAAAAAGAAGCTAGATTATGCGTTAAATTGTTCAAACTTCTCTAAATAAAGTTGAAATGTTCCATATTGATATTTTCATATTCTTCCATTCACTTATGATTGGACGATTAAGAGCTAGGAAGCTCTTTAGCGTGCACTGACATTCCCATCCCATCAAATTGAATTGGGGATCCTATGAAGCAATTTTCCCTAGCCAATCAAGCCACAACATCAATACTAGCTCGTCTAGCATCCACCTATAAACCTGCTTCGGTAAAATTTAGCCAAAAAATACAAGAGCCCAATTGGTAGTGTCCGATCCATACAATTTCTTATAAAATCAAAATGGGCGTGTGACAATATACATAGGTTGAGAATGATTGTGTTTTTACAGTTGCGGTGCAAAGTGCAAACCTTTTTATGGTTGCTGCAAATTGAAGAAAGAGATAGCATGCCAATTTACAGGTTACATTTGCAATACTTTTGGAATTTCAAAAATGTTCTAGTAAGCGTACTTTTGTTCTTTCTTTTCAGCAAGTACGGAAGTTTAAGGATGACTGTAGGTCGATTGCTACCTAAGAAAACTAGAGTTAATTCTTAAAATGGTCACTGAACTAATGCAAATCATCTAAAAAAGTCACCTTGCTTTGATTTGGGACAAAAATATCACTCAACTTATCCAAAGTACTTTTAAAAGTCATTCTCCCAAGTTGTGCATTAACGTTCACCTGAAAATACTAATGTGGCATTTTATTTTAGTTTTTTTAACTAAAAGTGGACCCAACAACTATTTTAAATTTAAAAAAAAATCCCCAATTTATTTATTTATGAGAGACCCACATACTACCCAACCCAAAATCCATTTTTTTAGAAGGCAACTATTTATTAAAAAAATCTGACGTAAAAATTTTCATTATTTTAACACAAGACTACTAGCTTTGACAGATTAGAATATTTAATAAGTGATGAAGAAGTATGTTTATATCCTTGTCATATTTTTATATTATTCAAAAGGAAATTAAACAACAATAAGCTAAAATAATAAATGAAGCAACCGTTAATACGAAATATTGATTACTTAAAGATTGTATTAGTTCAAGAACCAAGTTTTTATAAACAAGAAAGGTTACTGTTATAACTTTCTAACAAACAAAAATTTGTCAAAATGTCTTACCAAACCCTAGGAGCACCATAGTCAACAAAAAAGAGCAACAAACCATGCTAAAATAAGTTTTCTACATAATCAACTAAAAATAAAGTCCAAAACAATTCAATCTAAATTTTTGTAGGATTTCTTGTCTTCTTCTGGCAAACACATACTCCTTCATAACTTTTTTCTTAAATTGTCTTCCTCAAATTGATGACAAGGAATAATTATTTCATATTAACTCTTGCTTCATTTAATTTGTTATTTTAGCTTTTTATTGTTGTTTCCCTTTGAATCATATAAAAATATGACAACACATAAATATAATTCTCCATCCCTTCTTAAATATTCTAATTTGTCAAATCTTGTAGTCTTGTGCTAAAATAATGAAAATTTTGCTTACGAATATTTTTTAGGATTTTTTACACTATATACCTATAAAATTCAAAGTATTTACAAGCCTTACCCACTAAAAATTACACTACCCATGAATTAAAAGTATTTACCCAAACTACCCATTTATTACTGTATAATCTTTATTATACCTTATAAGTGTATATCTTTAACGTATACTGCATAAATAAGAGTATACAAGTCTAAATATTGGTATATACCTTTAAGGTATAACTGCATAAATAATAGTATACAAGTTTAGATGGGTAGGGCATGCAAATAGTTTATGGGTAGGGCTTGTAAATATGAAACTTATGGATAGATGTGGGTAAATATTTTAATTTTGATAGGTATTTTCGTAAACCTCCTATTTTTTAACAAATGGTTGTATTTTAAAAAGATGGCTCTTGGGTCGGGTAGTATGTGAGTCTCTCATAAATAAATAAGTTGGAAATTTTTTTTAATTAAAATAGTTGATGGATCCACTTTTAAATTTTAATAAAAAGAACTAAAATAAAATGTCACATCAGCATTTTTTGGTGAACTTTAATTACAACTTGGGAGAATGACTTTTAAAGGTATTTTGGATAAGTTGAGTTATATTTTTGTCCCAAACCAAAGAAAAGTGACTTTTTAGATCATTTGCATTAGTTCAGTGACAATTTTAGGAATTAACTCAAAGCATAAACACTAGGTAAAAGTAAAACTATCTAAAATATAACAATATCTAGACTCATATCACATCTACATCTCAACATAAATATTTATTTTATACCTTTATTGACAAAAATAGAAACTTTCATATCAAAAGATGAACTAGAGAGATAAGTACCTCTTGACATCACCTGATGTTGCATCAGCTTTAATGTATCTAACTAGAAGAAAATATGGTGTTGCAACTGCCACATATCATTCCAATATTTCAAGAATCACTTTCCCCATCTGAAGTATCTGGTATATGGCATATACATTATCTGATATATGCATGCATAAAATCATTGACATGCAGAGACCAAGAAAAATTAGAACTTCCATTTCATCAGCACACAATAGAGTAGTAATAGATTTCACGAGCAAATGTGAATTGTGAAATGTGTATATACCGTTGGTGCCCATTCGACTTTCTAAAGGTCGCTCCTGAAGCCTCTCGACAGATTGTATAGACAAGGTTATCCTTCTAAAATTATTGAGCTAGTTATTAGACTGAAGAGAATATCATAATAGCCACCGAAAAACATAAACTTGTTCAATATGAAGTTCGAGCATTTCAAGTGCCACAGAATAACACACAACGAAGATTTTGCTCGTCATAATAATAAATCACACAGTTGTGCAAGATTAAGAAATTCCAAAGCTATTGAGCTTGTTAATAAACTCAAGGACATAACAAATAGCTGCAACAACAATAATAACTAAGCCGCAATCCCAAATAAGTTCGGGATCGAGAAATATGAGCATTAGGCCTTCTTTCTACAACGGATGTCACAATCAGATGGGAGGCGTAAAGCAAAAAAATGTAATAATATTTGATAAATTCTTAATTACATTCATGCATAAGTATTTTGAGATGAAACATTAATTAATCTTTTGAATTGTATTTTTCCAATAAATTTTAATAAAAAAATAAACATGGTTGATTTATACAATCGATTATATGGTCAAGACATTAATAATATGATAAATTTCCTTTTCAAAGTTCTTAAGTTTTTTTTCCTTCTTTATTTTTTTAAAAAAAATCATGTTTTCATTTTCCATAGTAGAATTTTATTTAGTACTTCAAAACTCTAAATTAAACTCATATTTATAAACAAGATTTTTGACAACTAGAACCATTGTAGTGTTTTTAAACAAATGACTTACCTTTTATTCACTTGAAAGAACTATTACTAATATAAATAAATATAACTAATAACAAAATTTGGAAGCCTAGATCGAAAGCTTTATTAGCCTTACCCTTCAAAACTCTACTAAAAATTTCTCGTTATCACCTTTTTAAATGGTGTATGTTGACACCCAATTTTGTCCCAAAAACTTTAATTAAATTCTAATTATTTTAAATTAAAATCAATTATTGAAAATTAAAGGTAATTGATCGATTTTAAAAGAAAAAGGTTAAAATCGCACTGCATAGCCTTAATTTTGTCATACCCGCACAACACCCAATTTATGATTAATTATCCTAAAGGTTAAATTCGTTCCTAACCTAAAATACTAGCCTACATGTGTAATTCCTTCATTTCTTAACTAAATTCTAAAAAAAGGGGCTAATTACGTTCCTGCACCTAAAATCGAGCCTACCTACGCAAAATAATATATACAATACACACACGCCTAATCTCCCTTTCATTTCAGTTTTTCCCCAGTTCCCAACCCGTTTTCCATTCCAACCCGCAACCAAACCCGACCCTAAATCATCGTCTTCTCCGTACAGCATCCTTGCTGGACGAGTAGCACTGTTCCAGCTGTGGAATTTTAGAGTTTTCCCACTTATTCCCCAACAAACACTTTATCTTATCCGTTAAATTCAAACCTAGTCGATCCAAGCCCTTGATCCGTTTTCTTGGAGATAAGGACGAGAGGGGCATGATTTTGACCCTCTCACCCTTATCTCACAAGGGAAAGGATAAGAAATCAGAGGGGTTCGAAGTTGAATATCATTGAGAAATGGCAGCATATATACACATAAGCTTCTTTTCTTAGTTTTAAGTTCAAAACAAACAGTGTCACTACTTCAGTTGATTTTTGGTCGTGTCGTCGCGTCGCCATTCAAGTCGTCGACCTCATTTAAGTCGTCGCTTTATTTCGAGTTGCATTCTTCAATCCTTCGCCCTAGCTCGCTGCTCCAAAACAAGTAAAAACCTCAACTTTTACTTAGTTATTTCCAGGTTTCAAGTTATATGTGTTCTGTTTATGTATCCAACTGTATAAGCAAATCTTTGAGACAATATTTGGTAGCAAGCTAATTAAAATAGCATTTTGAGCTCTATTTGAGCTAAAGCTTGAATCTTGATGGCTTAGTCGCAAAAGAACATGTTCTTTAAGTCGGAATGCTGAGATAATGTTAAAAGAAGATGATATCATTATTTTTCTTTTGAGATTATTTGCCTTCATGTGATGATGCAGCTTTATCTAAAGTGGCTGTAGGTGTAGGTGTTGATGTTCTGGGTGGATTTAGTTGTTTTAGGTTTAGTGTAGGAGAGATATGGTGTTTGCAGGTTTGCATAAGGGCCTGCATGTGTGAGCTGTATGTGCAGGGGGTTTGTGTGTAAGTGAGGGAGTTTAGGGTGGCTGAGAAGTGTCTGCTGAAGGTTCTGGGCAGTGTTTGAAAGAGGCCCAGGCCTTGTGTGATGTTGCAGCTCTTGGAAGGGTCATAGCTTGTTTGGTTTAAGAGGGGGCTTAGTCGAGAGGTGGTCCAGGGGCCTGATTTGGTTTTGATAAAGCCAGGGTATTGGTTTCTGTTGTTGTCAGGTTTAGTATAGTTGTTTGTTTTGTCGCAGATGGAGCAGTTATGGAGATGATGGCGCAGGGACTTGGTTCTTGCCCTGGTAGTTTGCTTGGTGTTCAGGGAGATGAGTGGTGTGTGTGAGAGTTATATGCAAGGGGTAAGGTGTGGATCCTGGAATTGTATTAGGAGTTCAAGAGGTATTAGGTGGTGTCTGTTGGATTCTAAGGGTGTTGCAGGGTCAGGGGTTGTCCTGTTTTTGGTCTTGGATCTCTGCATGCAGTTAGAAGAAATTTTAAAGGCTTGCAGGTATGTTCTGTTGACTAGAGTCAGTTAAGGGGCATAGACCTGGTATTGGTGTTCTAGGTTTGTGTTTTTAGTTCCTGGTAACTTGTTCTTCAGTTTAGGTCTGGTTCTTAGTTCTTGGGCCTGAGGAGTTTGTTCTGGAGAGTTTTAGAGGGCTGTGTTGCTGCAGATTTAAGGAAATGCAGAAGTTATTCTTGCTACTCTGTAAGTGTCTGTGGTAGGTGCTTGTAAGTGCATGAGTGCGCTGGGTGTGTGAGGGTGTGTGTGCTGCTATGTTCAGGTGATGTGAGAGATTATAGGATGCTACAGCCTGTTCTATTTGTTTGCAGGGACGCAATTTTGTTTCTGGATCTCTGTGTGTTATGGAGTTTTGTTGGCATAGAAGTTCTAGAGGTTGTTTCTAAAAAAGGGCCTGTGAAGGTTGGCTTTGGACTGTTAGTTGCAATTACTGTCTGTTTGTGTCAAGGCAGTTATGAGGGATTTAAGTAGGTCTTAGGTGTGAAGGTGATGTTTCCTTCTTAGCTGGTTTGTATTAGGAATCCTAAAGTCTTAATTTCTTGTTGCTATAGTGTAATTGATATGTGATGAAGTTTGTCTAAAGGTCTTGTTGCTCTCATATCCTGGTTTCTCTTTTTCCTAGTTCAGTTTCATTATGTCTTTGTAGTGGGTGCCCTGTTAGTTGTTAGTTGCTTGTTTCCTGAAAGAATGAAGAATGAAAGAAGTTGTTATAGAAGAAAGTTGAATAGAATCAGTTTGGCGTCCTTGTATATGTCTTAGGATTTATGATCTGGTATGTCTTGGTTGAGTTTTTCTGACTAGTATGTCCCTGCATCTTTCAAGATGTTTAATGATTGAACAGTTTTTTTCTGTTAAGGATGTAAGCTTGTGATAATCCCTAGTGTGTAATCTGCTTCGTCCATTATTAAGACATATTTGTATGTCCGGTAATGTTTTTCAAAAGGATTGGAATGAAGTTGAATTATGAATGGTTCAGAAAAAAAATGTGCATTCAATTTCTAGTGTTAGCATAATTTCTAAATTTTCCTAGTTTGGCTTGAGCTCTATTCCAGTTGGTTAAAATGTCCATTTGCCTTGGATCAGTTAGTCCAAGAAGTGCTTTGATTACGCTCGTGTCGGGTCCATTAAGTATCTTTCTTTGGCTAAGTGAGCAGTTGATGTGCTAGCATCACTTTGTAAAGTTTGTGTTGAGTGTTTCATTCTGATTCATACTTCTCCTCGTTTGGCTGTAAAATTTCTCAAAGTTGTTTTCCTGAAGATGTACTAATCCTTTTCTTATCATTTTTTTTTTTTGCATAATACACCCTTGGGATCGAGTTGGTCAAAAACTCCAAAATTGGGATGGCTTGCCTTGCATTGGAGTTATTGCATCCCGGGTTCAAGTTTCCCGAGAAGTGAATGAAACTTTTAAATCTCAAGGCTCAAATTATGAGTTGCATTTCCGGGTTCTACTTTTCTTACTCTATCTTCCCCGCTCCTCTAGAAATCCATGTATAGGACTTCCCCGTAGACCGGACTAGGAGCCCTGTAGGATAAAAATTGTATTTGAATTGTGAATAATTATTATAAATAATTTAAATTGCCTTATGAATGCCTTGTATCATTTCTTTGCGAATCGCCAATTATTTTATGAATGTTAAGAATCATTTGTCAATTAATGAGTGCAAATTAAAATTTAATTAAATTTTTATCTTTATTTTATCATTATTTGTATTTAAATTATTTATTCATCAATTTACTTATTTTATTAAATATTCAGTTATTTATATTATTTATTTATTATCTATTTACTTATTATTTATTTATCCTATATTTTTCTTAAAATTTTAAATTATTTTATCTTTATTAAAATTCTTGAAAACAGCCGGATTAACCGCTTTTAGCGGATTTTCGAAAGTGCTCCCGTAATAGGGACCTTCTTTCAAATTTAAAAGAACCACATAACCTAAGAATCTTTGAATTTAATTTCCTTTAAATAAGGAAGAAATGCACTCTTTAATTAACGTTTGATTCCTAATGATCCTTATATTAAGTGGCGACTCCAAAGAAGCCCTTTGGAGTCTCCATTTTGTTGAAATTACATCCCGATTGCATACTTGTATGTATTTTGGGAGGGTTCAACAGTGTAGATATTGAAAACAAAAACAGACTGATTTTGCAATCACCGTTGCTTTTGCTGAGCCCATATGCTTGTCTCTATCACAAGCGTTTTTATCTCTTCCACGAAGAATGATATGCTCATAATTCTTTTTGAACCTATTTGAAGAAGTAGCTTCATGTTATTGGAGGTCAATGTTTTACTATAAGCAGATTGGATTTGAAGAACTCAGCATACCATTTGTGGTCACCTAGTAGCCCAGGGCAAGAAAAGTCGAATAGAATACATAACTCCTGATTTGGGTAAGCAAGGGGTAGGGAACAAAGCAAAAGAGGGCAAATTACATCATTGATAAGCTCAGTCATGACTTGAGAAGATCCGTTTCGGGTCAAGTAGCATGTGGATATTTTTTTTTTTTTTGGTAATTAAGTCACTTTTATTAATCACCAAATGGTCTTTACATATCCACAGCATAGCTTACTCAACTTGCTGTCTTTGATCTACTCCTCTACTAACTGACACTAGAGAAATAAAATTAGTACATTTAATCTATTACATCTCATAAATCTCTACATGCCTAAACATTCTGTCCTACATTATACCCTTTCCTCTTAGAACCTGCATCTTTGTAAGTACTCATCTAACACCTTTGGAGCTCGAGCACAGATGATAACTGCGGAGTATTTGTTTTGCTACTTGCTCCTCATTGCAGCTTCTTTACTCGAACTGTCTTTGATTCCTCTCCATCCGCACTGCATAGGTTAGCTCAACTTATATCATAATGAAGACCTGTGCTTGCTTTGTTTTCCCTTTTGCCTGCTTGACCACCCACTCTATGTGTTGCTCCCATGTAGTTTGGTGAGTGCACATCCTCTGAAGCCATCCACATACTCTTGACCATAAGCCTTGGGCATATGCACACTGGTTAAACAAATGATCTCTTGTTTCAGGCTCTTTCTTACCCATGACACAAATTGGATCAACAGTGTATCCCCATTTGATAAGCCTGTCACTAGCAAATAATCTACCATGTAACATAGTCCACATGATAAATATTGCTTTTGGCCTGGCAGCATTCTTGAACACCAGTGCTTTCCATCTAACTGAACTTGGAACCTCCAGTAATTGGTAGTATATCTGTCTAGTTACACTCTGCTTCTCTGTATCTCTGATTCGGACTCTGTCCAGGTCTGCTATTGCCTTGAAAATTCTTCTGATCATCCAGCAAGCTTGAGCTGGTATTTGGCAATTTTGAATTGTCTGGCATGTGGGTATTTAATAAATAAATAATTTGATATTTTAATAAAAATATTTATTGGATTCAGTTTTAATAAAAAGAACTAAAATAAAGTAGTCTTAAGAAGACCCATTTTGGGTCAAGTAGTATCTGGGTATTTCATAAATAAATAATTTGGTATTTTAAGAAAAAATAAATTAAAATATTTATTGGATTAACTTTTAATAAAAAGAAATAAAATATGCTAAAAAAAGAAAAAAAAAACTAAAATTAAATTCCATGTCACCATTTTAAGGTGATCTTTAACCCACAATTTAGAAGAATGACTTTTTAAGGTATATTGGATAAGTTGATTGGTATTTTTGTCTCAAATCAAAGGAAAGTGACTTTTTTAGATACTTATCAATAGTTCAGTAACCATTTTATAAATTAATTCAAGAAAACTATGATTCAATTCACCCTAGGTTGGGAGGTATCTGTCTCATTCAGATCACAAGGTGGAATTTTTTTATAACAAAAGTTATCAGGCGAGTATAGGCATGCCGCTTTTTGCGGCCCTCTTGATTGTAAGGAATTCCAAAAAATCCAAAAAACAAAACAAAGAGTCCTAAGCTAAAATAGAACCAATAACCTAGAGGATTGAAAATTAGAAAGAGACGAAGCTAGCGTTTGTTTATAGTTTTTGGGGGTGTTTTTTGGGGATTTTTTATTTTTTGGGAAATCCCCTCACAAACTTCAAATTTTGTTTCAAATAAAATGCATGTCCAAACAAAATTTCAATTTCCCAAGTTCCAAATTCTAAATCCCAAATCATGTCCAAACGAGAGCGAAGTCGCATCCAAAATCTCCTAAGAGAGTCAGCATCAATCGCACCCTAGTCATTATGCAAGATAACACAAGAACCCGATACATATTTTTTTAACCCCTTTACCACAGCTAGAAATTAATAAATAAAATGGGTTCAAATAAAATTATAGTGTCATACCCAGAGTTGAAATTTAGACTTAAAATACTTTTTGAAGCCTTTATCTTACACTAAAAGCCTCACATATGTCAAAGATGTCCAAAAATACTTATTTATACTTTATTTATGCAGTACACTTTTTCAATGGATGAAATTCAATTTGGATCCCTTGGTTACACTGAAGTCACCCACTTAAATCCATCATCTAAAAGAATTAGAGCAGTTAATGCTTGCTCTAGTGATGGCATCCCAAACTCGCACTTAATTAAAAAAGAAAAAAAGGATCAAACAAAGTGGAAGAGAGGCTACACCATTATTTTCTATGTTCCATATATATTACTACTAATACTTAAAAAAATTAACTTTTAATTTTTATTATTATGTTTATTGATCTTGCATCTAAAAATATACTGTAGTGATTTGCAAGAGGCGACAAGTTCTTTCCGAAAAATCTATCTTTACCAGACTCAAAATGTATCGTTCAATCTAACACAACCATGTAAAATAAAAATATGCTAGAATAAAATTGTTTCAAGAACTTTTGACCATCTTACCACTAGGAAATGAAGGGTTAACATAAAAATTAGGGACCACAAAGGTGCAGTACTTTGTAAATATCGCTCAATTAAATGTTTTGGTATTTGATAGAAAAGCTTTATTCTACCAAACACCAGTAAAAAAAAAATGAACATAAATAAAGTAAAACTTCCATATAATGAACCTTCCTTTTACCTTCTAACATTTTCTAAAATTCTAACCCAAGAAATGGTACTTTGGGAAATACACGAAAGTTGAGTAGTGCAAAATCAGAGAACCCAAAAATCTCTTCCAACTTTACTATTTCACCCTCATCTTTCTTTTTTTTTCACTTTACACCCACAAACATTTTACTTTTACATATTCCTCCTCCCTTTACTCAATACTCTAAACCTAACTCTAAACTCACAAAAACTTTAAAAAAAACCCACCTACATAAAAAGTTCAGATTGTAACAAAGAATAATAATTAGCAGCTTCATCTTCAAACTCCCATAAACCATCAGATAAAGCAAAAGGAAAATCTCCACCGTTGATTCCATTATCCTCATCAACATTTAAATCTCCACCGTTGATTCCATCACCACTTGGAATACCTAGCTCATCATCAGAAGCTTCAAGAAGATGTCTTATAACACTACATCTATCATCTTCTATAGAACTACTAGTTGAGCTACACACTTGGTACATATCCGACTCGGACCCGGGTTGACCCGACCCGACATCAACCGGGTCGGACCCAAACTCCTCATGACTTGGGAAAAACCCAAGTTCCTGTTGGAGGGTGGTGAAAATATCCGATCCGGTTTCAGTCGGGTCGGGTCCTGACCCGGTTTCTTCATCTTCAAGAATGGATAGTATATCATTATATGTCTTGTGTCTCTTTGTATTACTATTATTTTCTTGTATTTGTAGAGTTTCTTGTACTTGTTCATCTCTTGAACGTTTGCATGGTTGAGTAGTAGTAATAGAGTCAGCCATTTATTAGAAAGAGGGAACTTGTGAAGAACTGAAAAATGGAAAGTGTGAGAAATGTAGAGAGAGAGAAAGGTGCATGGGATGAGGAGAGAGAAGGGGAATGAGAGGGTTTATATAGAGGGAAAGGATAAGTGGAGTGCCGGTCAAAATGAGTGATATGAAAAAAAAAAAAAGTGATGATATTATAATGATATACAGTAGTATTTACTTTTTTATTTAGTTGTTTAAAGGTACAGAAGAGATAGAGATATTCAGATTTCTGATTTCTGAGACTTTAAAATAAAGTAACAAATACTCCTCTAGCCGTACTCGAACCAAGAAGTATTTATCACCAAAGGCAATGAGCACGAAGAACCTAACAACAATAATATATGCAGTAATATTTCATATATGGGATTTAAGTTTTACCTTATTAAAGTGGATAGATTGTTTTTGATAGCCTCTTATCAAAAAAATATTTTTATAAATATATTTGAAAAAACACGACAAAAACAAGGTACGCAGAAAAGACCAAAAACAATAAAGACTAAGCTCCCGTTTGGACATGATTTGGGATTTGAAATTTGAAACTTGGGAAATTGAAATTTTGTTTGGACATGCATTTTATTTGGAACAATATTTGAAGTTTGTGAGGGATTTCCCAAAAAATCCCAAAAACTGGGTTCAACCAGTTTTTGGATTTTTTGGGAAATCCCAAAAAATCTCCAAAAAATACCCCCAAAAACACCCCAAAAACTATAAACAAACGCTAGCTAAGAATAAGATAAAAATAGTATGTATATGAATAATAATACTGCAGAAGTTTATTGTCTTATTATCTAACATTCTACCGTAATCGCCGACCTCCATGTCTTTTTATGTAAAGTCACGTCCTCGGTAATTTAGAGATGGATCACATCCTACTTAATCACCCCTACCCAATTCTTCTTCGGTAGACCTATACCTTTTCAAAGACCCAACACCGCCAACCCCTCGCTCCTGCTCATAGGAGCATCAGTGCTCATCCTTTTTACGTGTTCGAACCATTACAGTCTCGTTTCTCGAATTTTGTCAACCATTGAGGCCACTGCCACCTTTTTGCGATTAACCTCGTTTCTAATCTTATCCATCCTAGTATGTCCACACATTTATCTAAGCATTCACATATCTACTAAACTCATCTTCTGAATATGTGCGCTTTTGACTG